>CM043121.1:15304610-15559610 GCA_023701765.1 Hylyphantes graminicola | reverse complement strand
TCAACAGAAACTTAAGTTACCCTAAACTACAATTACCCTTAGATAATTATCGAGAATATTAAATTATTATTAGACAGGATAAAGTTATAACGCGTTTTGTACGGTTTTTTTTTTAGAAATAAAGTAGGAATTATGTAATACTTTAATTTGTGTGTGTGTTTTAACGCACTTTTTACGGGTTTTTTTTAGAAATAAAGTAGGAATTATGTAATATATTAATTTTTTTGTGTGTGACTAATCTTTCTTGAACTGACGATGTCACACCATATCCAAAAGATCGCTGACCCTAAGAAAGTCGATAACCAGAAGAGAGGATAGGAAAACATCATCTCTGGAAAGTCCGACAAAGTCCAAAATATATTCGGGAGAGGCCTGCTGATGAACATGACATATCATTTAAATTTCGCCAAATGGACAAAATATTTGTTAAGCAAAAACTGAACTATGATGGTTAATAAAGGCCATCGCACTAGAGCTGCATATCAGGGTTTTTATTCTTTATTTTTTCGCCAATTATGTTGCAAATGTCGCCAAGTTATTTATTAAAACTCGCCAAATGGGCAAGATGTTTTTAAAAATAATTTATAATGGTTGGTTGTGCTAAGGTCATTGTGTTAGAGCTGTATAATGGGTGTGTTTGTAGCTATATATATTTTCTCGTCAAATTATTTCCCAAAACGTGCCAAAAGAGTTAAAAGGTTTTATGTATTTATGAGGGAATTGTGATGACATTTATGAGTGCATTTTACACCGTATTTTTGATTTTGGAATTTTAAAGCAATGAAACGGGATTTCATACTTGATAACAAGCTGGAAGAATAACTTAAGTGTATGATCTTATAACAGGTTATATGGTACACATACTTGGATCGATTTGATATTTTTTTTTAATCCGTTCAAAGTACGGGTATAAATTTGCTAGTTTTTAGTAAAAAAGATTCTTTTGGTTATTAATAAAAAGATTACGCAATGCTGCCCTTTTTTTACATAAATATATAAATTTCAACAATAGAAACTATTTTACTTTGGCGTTTAACCAGTGCTGCATGTGAGGGTGGACGCGGGGTGACGCGTCACCCCACTTTTCAAGAAAATGGCTATCCATCCCCCCACTTCTTGTTTCTCTCAAATCCATAATCCATTGGGGGGGGGGGATGGGGCATGGCATTCTAATTTAAGGCATCCCCCCACTTATTTTTTTTCAACACTGCGTTTAACTAAAATTGTATTACGATCGCACATATTTAGTTTTTAGAAACTAACTTATATACTAACAATAAAAACTTTTTGAATGATTTGTTTATAATGTTCTGAAACTAAAGCTGATAGTAAATTACTTTTATAAGCGATAGTAAATTACTTTTATTAGTCGACGCGGTGGCGCAATTGTTAAAGTGTAAGCCTTTGGAGCTTTTGTGCCCGGGTTCTAATCCCGATATGGCAAGGATGTTTGTGTTTGTCGAGTATATTCGGAGTGCGTGCTCGTTAAATCTGTTGGGTCCGAAAGTCCTGTGGGCGGTTATTGCGCAGTTTCACACGGGTACAGGTCCCTGGGGACTATTTCCCTCCCCTGCAGGGAAATGTCTAAATTGTGGAGGTGGCGCGCGATAAATGGCAGCATCTGTCGTGTATGTGAGTGTGTGTTGTGGGTCTCTGACCAAGCACACAAGCCTGAATATATATATATATATGTCTACCAACCTGCCTACTTTTATTAGCACACTTTTTTATCCCATTCAACACCCCGCTACTAAAGTAAATAAAAATCATGCATCATTTATCTCTACATTTATTAGAAAACATGTGATATTGCTTAGACTTCATTTATTGCTGTATTGTAATTAAAATATCGATAACTTCGATCATGAAATTTTTTATACAGTCCTTTTCACAAGGAGTAGTTGTAAATAAAATTTCATTATTCATTAATGGACGCTCATTAATATTCCATAATGAATGCTTGTCATTATTCATTAATAGATGCTGAATAGTAAACTAAAAATTACATCTGCTTTTTTAAATAAAATAGTATGCCTTGCGTTTTTTTTCTAAAAAAAATAATACGGACAATCAAAGAATCTCCAACGTATATTATAAGACGACATTTCAAACAAATTTATATCACAAAAATAAATTTACTTTACTTTTTTTTGTTTAAAAGAAATAAATACGAATCAAAATAAATGTAGCTTTTACAACTTAACCTTAAATCCAAAACAATAAGTTTAGTCAGTATTCTAGTAAAAAAAAACTCAAATGTCTTATGATACCAGCATGTCATTCATTACCAGCAGTCATTTTTTTACTGCGGTATAGGGTTATATAAGAAAATATTGATCTTTATTTCTTCTCTTGAACAAAGGGAAAATGTAAAATCTCCACTAAAAAAATATCCATAAAACATACAAAAAACTACAAAATATACTTCTCAACAATAACAAAGAAATAAGTATCAAATCCGGTTAATAGTTTCAATAGAAAGTGCTCTGTCTAAAGATGGTGTTTTTTTTTTTTTACTGTTTAAATATTTGGCCGAACTAAATTCTCGTTTAGCGCAAAATATTTTTACAATGCAATGAATTATTGCCCGTTAAATTTAGCGGCAGCCAAAAAAAAAGCGCTCTCTAGCGGCGTTCCAGGAAAATCGCTTCTTCTAGGAAAACTAAAATAAAAAAGTGGTGTTTTTTTTTAAGTACACCTTAGGATAACGCAAGATTAATACCTTACCATTATCATCTGTTCGGAACTAAATTTGCTGACACCGTCGCTGAGTTTTCAGTAAAACACGGCGGATGGAAAAGGATTGCTTTTTTTTCATATTCCATCCATGAAAAAAAAAATGGCGCAGCTTGAAAAAAAATTGCGCAGCATGAGAAAAAAAACGCGAAGAATTATGTTTAGAGGATGGAATAATAATGAAAAAACACGACATCAAACGGTGACACAGGCGAAATATTTTAAGAATTTAATGGGGTATTATTAATCCGTTTTTCTTAAGGCAGAATATTTTTCGAGTTTCGCCTCACCGAGGACATTTTGTTCGTAACCGGAACTGATCCATAATGTATCATGCGTGTTTGTAAGACAAGAAGGAATCAGGTGGAAGGAAAAAAATGGAAGGAAAGTTACTGTTGATGACTTTGAAGAGTTCAGGCATGAAATCAGGTTTTCTTTTATGCATGAAGTCGACGTTAGGAGGATTTTTTATACGTACTGAAACACTGAAAGTATTTGTAGTAAAGAAACTTATTAATTAAACATAGGCACAGCAACGATTCTTGATTCAGTACGGATTGTAAAACTATGCAATTAATAGATTTATACTAACCTAAATTAGTATTTTTCTATTCTTTAGAAAGTTTTAGTCATCTGAACTAGTTCAGATTAGTATAAATCTTATTCGTTTGAAAGTTTTCCTCTTCCAAACTTTCTAATGAATTGATTTATACATAATTTATAAGTGAAATTATTGATAAAATGCTACGACATCAAGAACCTGCAGAATGCTACAACAAAAAACAACATCGAGGTCTCACTTCTGTGTTTATTACAAATTCATGCACTCACCTTAGTAAAATTTAACAAAATTGATCTCGAAAAGTCAATACTAAAATTGAATAAAAGCTCTAAATTGCTCTTAACAAGATGGTATTGATCCGAGAGCAACCCAAAAATAACAACCACTTCCGGGAGTATTCAAATGGAGGGTTCAAAATGCAAGTAAACATGTCCACTATTTGCCACTTTAGCAGCGGATCAATTATATGCACTAACTATGTTGAATTTCAGTGCAATAATTTTCTTTAAAAAAACCTAGTTAAGATGATGTTTGCTAGGCTATTAAATTTTTAAACTGCTAAGGGTAACTGTTTCAGCACCTCCATATTCTTCTTAACTATATAAGTGGTTGGTTGGTATACATATATTTTCAGGCTTGTGTGCTTGCTCAGAGAGCGCTTATAAACCTTCGTCAAGTAAGACAGTCACAACAAACACACTCACATGCACACATATGACAGATTTTGCCATCTATCGCGTGCCACCTCCACAATCTAGACATGCCCCTGAAGGGGAAGAAAATAGTCTCCAGGAACCTGTACCTGTGGGAAACTGCGTAATGACCGCCCACGGGACTTTCGGACCCAACGGATTTAACGAGCACTTACTCCGCATATACTCGGTGGGTTTTCAGCGACCAGGACTCGTTCGCGGGACCTTCCGATCCGTAGATCAAGACACTGACCGCAGGGTGCCCCACAGTCCTACTATATGGGTAAATATGTCTCCTTTTTCAAATTTCTCGTAAGTTTATAGTTTTTCTAGCTGAACTGGATGGCTGAATGGTCAGGGAGCTGACCAGGCAGTCAGAAAGTCAAAGGTTCGAATTCCGACATATGGGCATTCCGACATATGCATTCGTTCTGAGTACACTGCGACATACGTGCTCATTAAATCTGTGAAGTCAAAACTCCCGAACAATTGTACGATGACGGCACTGGTTTGCTTTTGGTGCCCTCTCACCTATCATGTAATTTGACCATGGTTCTAAATTACAAGACAGAAGGAACAATGTTCAAAAACCACTTATTTAGAATCAGCACTCTACCACAACATATAGAAAACCCAAAATCTTCGTTTCTGATTTTCCATCTCATCGCAATACTTTCATTATACCATATAATTTATATAAAATAATTTAATAAAACTATTTTTTAAATTTAATAAAGCATATATAGTACTGCTCCACTTCAGGGACATGTCTAAATTGTGGAGGCGGCGAGCGATAGATGGCAGCATCTATCGCGAATGTGTGTGCTGGGTATGTCTTACTTGACGAAGGTTTATAAGCGGGTCTCTGACCAAAAAGCACACAAGCCTGAAAATATATGTCTACCACCCAACCATAGTACTGCAAAAATGAAAAATTGTCAGAGTACCATCGCCAATTATAAACGATTAAAAAGAAGTTGGCTTTTAAAATTAATTTTATACTATTATCCTATTTCAAACAAACTTTGTCGCCTGTAATCTCCATTAATTCTTTCAAACCTACTAAACATGTCTTATTCTGTAACAGAATCCATTAATAACAGACCAGTAACTTCGCTTGTTGAATTTCCCGATACAGTAGAAGGGACGATGTTCCATGAACAGAACAAGGTGTCAAACGAGATCTATGGCGCTGCACTATTCGAACTTGGAATAGAATTCTCGGCCGGCCCACACTTTTATATGGAATTGGAACTATTTTAGAATCATCCCTGGGTCACGCAATGCAGACATTTGTAAGACTTCATTTTTTTCTTGTTTGAATGGATGTTCGGCTAGACGGGAATTTAATCGCGTTAGGTGGTGAATAATCTCAGAGCTCAATGGAAGAATTCAAACCAAAAGAAGCCGACTAAACATGTATATTAATGTTAGCTACAGTAAAACCCACATTAAGTTTGCAGTATAGAAATATTCTACGAGAAAAAGGGTAAATAGTTCTCATTTTCGAGAGCGAGAATGGAATAGAAAAAGGTATTTCATTTTCAATAAACCAACTTATTCGTTATTTCAAGACATGTTTTTATTAGTTTTATTGGTTTTTGCTTCAGTTAGAATGAAATATTAATTATTTTTTCCAACAGGGCGCACGAATATAGTGAATTGCTCTATAAAAGAATTCAAATCAAAAGGGACGTCATGCGACTAAGGATACTTTCCGGGGCTTGATAATGGCCTTTTTCGCGCTGAATACAAATATTCAATATAGTACACGATAATTTTTAACATAAAACAGTTGATATATTTTTTAAAATAAACATTTTAAATTAGAAACAAGTCGAGAAATAAATTTTAAAAATGTGTATTTAACTTTTTATCGGCTTTGTTCTTATAACAACGATCAAACGAATCACGTTAAGTTTGAGTCAAAATCATACTAATAGCAAAGTGGGACTTAAGAAAATTTACTGAAATTTTTGAAGTCCATACAGCTTTTAGAATTACAAAAGTAAAATTAGGGGCTATGGTAGATCAGGCTTTGCCAATAATACCGCAAAGTTTTTATTTAAGTCATTCCTTTTTTTAGATCTGTAAACAAATTTTCCCAAAATGAACAAAAGGAATAACGATCTTTTTCAGGCAAACTTTCCAGTTTTAAAAATGCGCTTCTCCATGAATAAAACATATTAAGCAGGGCACACAAACTTACTATACTTACTGTGACAGAAAGAATATTTCAACACACCTACTCTTTCTATTACTTTCAAAACTAGCGTATTTCACACTTAACACAATTAATGCATAGATGTGCAGGCATGCTAAGTTTGCAAATCACGTGACTGGTCGAAACGTCACGCAATGGTCATTGATTAATAGAAGTGATGAATAATAATTTTTATTCTTTTCACGAGAATAAGCTTATTTACCTTTTAGGGTTATGTGCTATGGGAAAGTTTCAGATGAGAAACGCTTTTGTTTTCATTTCTTTTTTCGAACTGCGATTTCATGGGTTGCTTCGGTTTCGGACTCTCAAAATGACCGATATATATCAAAAGAAATTTTTCTTTCTATGCAAGCTGTCTTTAACAAACGTTTTTAACTCAGCAAGAAGTTGTCATTTAAAAAATTTAATAAGTAAAGTATTCTTAGAAAACTCAATTTCGAATACCAAAACAAAATTAATTCCAGTCAACAAATGAAAACAAACTGTTGCCATCCATGACGTGAAAAAAAACCATTGTATTATTTTGTATGCATGCGTTATTGATACTTTCATTGAACTGTTTTAGGTGACATATTTCTTTTCAGCTTTAATTCTTTCTTCCTTCTGTCGAAGCTCCGATAGATTTTCTGTTCCCATGTGACATTGTTTCAACAATCGAATTTAGAGAAAGAATTATTTTTCATTCAGCATTTCTGTTGTTGCTCAATACTTGATTGTTTTACACCTGTTTTGAGCAGAAATTAATAGTTGAAAGTCGAACTTATATTCTCCATTCCAACTTATAGTTCAATCAAAATACTTTTTTTGACAAATTAACTAACAACAGATAGCAGCACTAAAGGCACGCAAATATCTCAACAAAAAAATTTTTAATTATAACTAATTAATATCTTTAGAATTATACTTATTAATTATTTTATTGGCAGAAATACTTTCTTCTGTATTTTTTGCGTAAGTTTTTGCGACTTACAAGTCGTATACTTTATTTAAAAATTGGGGCCAAAGTTTCCCCATTGGAGTTGTATAGAAATCTGCTACCATACAAGACCCCTTCACAAAAAAAAAACCTCCCATTTCACTTCTCCACATCGTCTAGGATTAAGGTTCCTTCTTTATATCTATATAAATTTGGCCAAGCCATGAAATTTGAGACACTTTGATGACTTAAACTAAATTAAGTTCTCAAAACATCAGTTGCAACTCATGACTATATCTAATTCTCTATATTCCGTTTTCTGTTATTGGTCCAAAAATACCTCTCAAAACTTTTCAGTCAAAAATTAGAAGTTCATTTTCATCTGACACCTTAAAAACTATTAACCAAAATTAATGACTAACCATAACCTTTCGGAATCGGCTATTCATCAAAATTAGTGTCTTGCCCAGGCGAAAAAAAAACAAGTGCCGAAAATTTCACGTTCCTCTTTTTTGCAAAAGCTAATTTAGCCCCGGGTCTACCTTTATCCACTTTCTAGGGATTGCGTAAAAAAGCACGCCTAAAATGGTAGCGAAATTGGCAACGGGTTGGCTGCTTTTTTAATGCTTTTTTATTCGAGTACGGATCTTTTACGGGATTGACCATCGTTGCGACTAGACCCAGTTGGCGGCGATCCAAACCGCCATTCGCCAAATGCGTCGTCAAATCAAAGATTTTCGTTTTGTTCGTTTATTCTTACTGAGAAGAGACTAGAGGGAGGTTTAAGATGTTGGGTGAGAATCTAAGTGACGCTGTCCCGTTGTATCCAAAAAATAATAAAATCGGCCAAAAATAAATCACATTGATGAAATTTCATTTTGAAATGCTTTATTTAAATATTAAATAACAAGCATAGGGTATAATTTAAAGGTTAAGGTATTTTCATTTTTTTAAACATATATACACTCTCAGAAATAACACTTTAATTTTTGACGATTCATAAATCCTTAAGTCTCATTTCGGTAATTTTGAGGATTGTTTCGTCAAACTATTACGCGACGTTTGAGTAAACGCGAATCCTCACTTTTGCGATCGTGTTTTGATGATACTGTATCTTGATTTTGAGGAAACTGAATCTCATTGTTGCACTCACATGCTCAAAAATGACGAAATATTTCTTTAGATTAGACGACATTCAAATCCTCATAAAAATGACGAATCAAATTTGCTCACTTTGAGGAAACGAAAACTCGGAGCATTTGCCAGTAGCGGAATCGTCAAAATTAAGGAAAATTTCGTCGTTTTTGAGCATTCATTTTTTTTTTAGTGCACGCAATCAACTTCATCAAACAACTTAATCACACTATCTTAGTTCATATAAAACATTTTTAAACAATTCAAATATCTAAATAAGTAAATACCATTGTTGTACATGGGTGAACACATTGTAATCTTTTCGTAGAGAATCATTATTATTATTAGGAATGAATAAAGAACAGAAGGCTACTTAATCATTTTGGAAGTAATATCAAACATTATTTCAAGATTTTATAA
This sequence comes from Hylyphantes graminicola, assembly GCA_023701765.1. Taxonomy (NCBI): domain Eukaryota; kingdom Metazoa; phylum Arthropoda; class Arachnida; order Araneae; family Linyphiidae; genus Hylyphantes; species Hylyphantes graminicola. The sequence goes on along the minus strand of CM043121.1, from coordinate 15,550,926 downwards.
ATTTAACATATCATTTCCAGCTACTTATACCTAGATTTTCGAGTGCATAAAAGTAGTCAATATATGCTCCGTAATTTTGAATAATGGTTAAGGAGACTCGGTACTTAGAAGGGCTTTCCCCTTTATATTGAAATCGATATGATTTTTTTTATAAATATAGATGTAAAATGGTCTAAACATATATATTATAGATAAAAACTTTAAAAAAAAAGATAAATACATACTTTGAATTATGTAATTGAGTTATGAATGATTATTATTATCGCATATTTTAAAATATTTCTCCTACTTCAGAATTAATTTTTTAGTGATTTTTTGTAAGCAGTATTTGAATCATTCTGAAATAACTTTAGATATTGAATTTTTTAAATGATTCCTAATTTTGGAGAAATAATTAGTGGATTAACATCTAACTTCATGAAAGAACAACATTTTTATTTTTTTATTTCGTAGAAAAATATCTGAAACATTTAAAAATGACATAAACAATTATTGGAGTTTTAGCGTTTTAAGTACGGGTGTATTTTCGAATATTGTAGAATTAAATGGTAGTTTAACAGTCCCAATGAATTTACAAGGTGTGTTCAAAAGTTCAGTGATTGGTAGTGATGTATTCGTAAACTTTGCACAAGGTACTGTGCCTAAGTAAAAAAAAATGAAAGGGTATACTCTTAAAATGAGTTGGTTCGAAAGTTATTATTTTTATAATTGGATTATTTTTAATTTCTCTAGTAAATTTAATTTATATTTTATCATAGTAACAGAAAAGTGAAAAATGGGCAATTCTTGTGTTCTTTGTCTGCGAACTTCACGGACAAATAAAATGTAATTTAAGAAAATATTATTATTTATGCAGAAAGATTTTCTGTTTTACGATATTCTAAATAAATTTTATATAAAATTCTTCATTTTATTTTTCAATTAAAACCAAATGTTTCCCTTTCTCCAAACCGTCAATAACCAACGATGCATAATAATGAATGTACTACTGAATGTTAAAAAAAAACGCGGCCGTTGCAAAAAGCTAGGCGATAAACTATTCGGTTTCTTTTCTAATTTGGCGCTTTCAGTTGGCTTCAATTTTCCAGCAATTACATCGATCTATAAATGTTACTGGATAGACCAAAATACTTAGGAAAAATGAGGCCACTGGCGTCTACATTAGCGACTTATTTTTTCTATTTATTTTATTTGGAGAAAGGTGTGGTAAACAAATGTAAACAATATGAAATGCAAGTGGGCAATTCTACCATAATGTCCCTTGGGCATAACTTTTTTAAAAATTAATATTTCTTTACCATTTTTTCTTATTATACTAAAAGACGGGTCCTTATATAATTGCAAAACGGAATTTTAAAGCAAAGAAGCTTCAAAAATTTTTTTAGAACACAAAACAATGCAGAAAATTCCTTACCGTCGTATGTCCCGAATGTCAAATTTTTAGTTTAGGACTCAAGCTAACACACTTTTGAGCTAAAAATTACATTCATTTGGATTTTATATTGAACTAATACTACAACTTAACGAAATCCTTCCTTTACATTTTGGCTTTTAATATTTATAATGTGTTTTTCTCGTCTTCTAACTTTGTCCCTGGGTTTTGGTAAATTCACTGACCTCATTCCAAAAGTGGTGAAGAGAGGCACTGGATTGAGCTCAGTGATTCTTCAACCATGAAAACTGTATCGCAGAAAACTCACATTTCAGTTAGTAGCCACATATTTTTGCTAAAATTCACCAATAAACTCAAAATTTAAAAAAAAAACTTAGTAATATTGGCTGCGAGGCTTTATTGCTTTCTTTACAGTCTCCCAGGTTTAAGGTTAATTTTTCCTTGATAATTGAAATTTTTTGTTCTCTATAAATATGTTTAAGTGGAGTACAATAATTAAAAAAATCAATTTTTATTAAACTGGAGTTAGTTTCAGCACAAAAAAAGACAAGAAAACAGCGTGAATGTCCATGAGTTCCGTTCCTGACCTTCCGGTCTTTACCGTCGTAATGATCTAGGGATGGAAAATCGAAACCAGTTTTAAGACTAACCGTTTTTTTTTTTTTTTTTGTGATTTCGGTTTCATTGGAAAACAGTTACTTTCGAGAGGCCGGTTTAAACCGGTTTCTTTAGCAACGGTGTTTTTTAGAAACTGACATATCCCTTGTTATTATTTTTTGTTTTTTATAAATGAGCTTTGCTGAACTTTTTTTCGTATTTCTAGGACCCTTATAAACCTTTTGACAAACATTTAAAGTGATTTTGAAAAAATAAATTTTAAAAGTTTTTAATACCTGAAATTAAAAATTATGGCAGAACTGCCCACCAAGTACTATTTTTCGGAGCGTCTCCAGTTCAAACCAATTCCAAGCATTCATTGGTCAGTGGTCACGTGACCCTTTTAAAGGTTTACCAGAGGATATTTCATGTTTGGCGACGGATTTGTTTCTATCTGTAGTTGGGAACCCGTTTTGGGTGTAGGTATTGACTTTTGATCGTCCTATGTTTTTTTTTTTTTTTTTAGAATTGAAGAGGGCTGGTAAGTTAATTTTTTTTTAATGCTTTTTCGTTTTATGTTTCGTTTAGTTTCGTTAGTTTCTTGCTTTTTTACTTTCTAGCTGTCACGTGGTATCCGTGATGTCACTATGAACTATAAACAAACTTTAAAACACCACATTGGAATCTATTTTAGGCAAATTTGAAATATACGCTTCTGTAAAACAGCCCTACATGTTCGCAATATTTATTATTTCAATAGTAATTAGATTAAATTAAGCTCAATCAGAAAACAAAAAACAACACGCCGGTTTATTATAGTTCATAGTAACGTCAGCCAAACCGACATGTTTGTGATCACTTGATGATCAAGTGAGAAAAAAAATACCTTTTTTAAAACGATTTTTTTTAATAATTTAAAGATTTATTTCGCAAAAATTATACATGCATTTGTTATTTTTTTACTTTCAACTATAATTTAAATCACATTGGAAGGTTGGTTGGTTGGTTTGACATATATTTTCAGGCTTGTGTGCTTGGTCGCAAGGACCCTCTTATAAACCATCGTCAAGTAGGACAACACAAGACACACACAAACACATATGACAGATGTTGCCACCTCCACAATTTAGACATGTCCCTGAAGGGGAGGGAAATTTTCTCCAGGAACCTGTACCCATGGTGACCTGCGCAATGACCGACCACAGGACTTTCGGACCCAACAGATTTTACGAGCACGTACTCCGCGTATACTCGGTAAGTCTTCAGTGGCACTCATTGGAAGGTATTTTAGCGATACTGTCAAGTACCCTATTCTATTCAAGAGAGCAGGCAGCACATTGGAGCGGCGACATGTTCACAATACCTACTCAGTTCGTCCATTGCGACGAAATAACGCACTCTGATTGGACGGTTCTCAAGTCAACGAAAATGAGGTTTCCTACTGTACTCTAGAGAACTGGCGATATTCTGTTTCTCCTTACTCGAGTTAGTCGTTTGTTTAAAATAAAGTGTTTTTTTTTATCAAATTGTTACTAACACAAATGAAGTATTTTTTTTAAAGCAGTTAATGATCTGCAATTAGTTCGATTACAAAAATAATTATAAAAAGAAAGGTTTTGAATAATTAAAATTTACTGCCAAAACTTCATACAAGTTCTCAAAATGAAAAGTTAGAGTTCCATTATGAATTAAATTCCTATTTTCAAAGTGGTATTTTATAGTTTTTATTTGATATACAACACTAACTTGTTTCATAAAAAATATTTTAATTTAAGAAAATTGAATTTTAAGTAATTAATTTTTTCACCACATTAAAATAGCTAAATTTCCTTTAAATTAATACATAACTATTAGTCCCATAAAATGATTTAGTTAGTCTTATATTTAAAAAAAAAAACATTTTATTATTATCTTGAGGGAATTATTTTTAGTTTTAGATTAAAAAAAATAAACTTCATAAAAAAAATGTTAGATGCAATTTTTAATGAGCAACTGATAATTTGTAACTAACAGAAATTAAAAATGATGACCAATGTTTGTATTAGAAAAATTTCAGGAAGTTGTCAAATCCAATACAAATCACCAAAATGATAAAGCGCCAAAATCGGCATTGAATCATTGCTTGAGAACTGTCCAATCAGGGTGCTTTATTTCATCGCAATGGACGAACTGAGTAGGTATTGTGAACATGCGAGCGGCGAGCGAAAAGTCGAGCGAACAATTGCCGCGGCAAACCGGTCTGAGGGTGGTTTTCTCTACTGCGCAAGCGCGAAAGAGATGCCGCTCGGAAAACAGCGGCGAACAATTTCCCGATCGCTCCTCTGAGCGATTTTTGGGAGCGTTGCTTAGAAACCGCTTTCGCGCATGCGTAGTTATAGATATTGGAGGTTTGTTTGGTCCGGTGCCGAAATGCTGTTCATAAGCTTCCATTCATGACGTTTCGAGAACACCGAGGATAGTTTAGTTAAAGGAACTAGATTTTTCGGCATTTTTTTACATTTTTTGCATTTAATTTGTTATTATTTAATAACGGTTTTTCAATGTAATCATAAAATCTTTTATCATATTTAATATTTCTTTTAATTCTCGACGTCAAATTTAGTACACAAAAGGAAAAATTGTATAATATATTCTGAACCATTTTAAATCTTTCATCAAAATTATGAAACGTACACAGATAATTAAAAGCTTATTGGTAAATTTCACCTTTAAGTAAGAAATAAATACTTTAAACAAAGAGTGACTAAATGATCAAGCATCTTCTTACATTCTGAGCATGCGCCAAAGCGGTTTCACCACGTGAAAAAATTCTCCACTAGGACTCGGGCGACAAAACGTGAGGGAAAAAATTTTCGCCGCGGCTTTTCTTAACGCATGCGCAGTCCGAAAAATCGCTCGCGTCAAATTACGAGTGGGAAACCGCTCCAATGTGCTGCGGGAATGGTTGGTTGGTTGGTTGGTTTGACATATATTTTCAGGCTTGTGTGCTTGGTCGCAAGGACCCGCTTATAAGCCATCGTCAAGTAGGACAACACAAGACACACACATACACATATGACAGATGTTGCCATCTGTCGCCACCTCCACAATTTAGACATGTCCCTGAAGGGGAGGGAAATTTTCTCCAGGAACCTGTACCCATGGTGAACTGCGCAATGACCGACCACAGGACTTTCGGACCCAACAGATTTTACGAGCACGTACTCCGCATATACTCGGTAGGTCTTCAGTGGCGACCGGGTCTCGAACTCTCAACCTTCTGATCTCAAGCTGAGACCCCTTGACCACTAGGCTCCCTACAGCCCCATGTGCTGCGGGCTTAAGGAAACAAAACCGCAGAGCTATTGCCATATCCACCGTGAAACAATACCATTGATTTCTGCACATGCTCATCAACCGTCCCGTAGTCATCACTATTTGGTTGCAGAAATAGACAGAGCCTGATTTCCGGCAGGGCAAACGGGACACGTGCCCTGGGCCCCCACTTTAAAGGGACCCCTAAATATACTTAAAATAATAATATTGAAGAAAGAATGTGTTAAAATTTGTTTCCGAAAAAAAAAATGTATAATACTTTAATAGAACAAAAGTACCATTTTTTTAAAAATTAAGTTACATTATATCGATTATTATTTTATGAATTCTGCCTTGGCATGTGAATAAAAATTATGCATGTATTTTCCGCCAAGAGTTTGGCAACGGCCGCGTTTTCTTAACATTCAGTTTCAGTAGTGCATCCATAATTATAGATCGTTGGCATTCCTTTTTAAATAATCACATATGTATGATCATATTTGAAGAAAGTCAATGTATCACGAAATCCATTGATCCATTAGCCCTCGTGTAGCTCTATTGCGACGTTAATTCAAACCTAAACCAAAAAAAAAAACCATTGATCCATTCCACATTTCATATATCACGAAAGTCCTGTGGGCGGTCATTGCGCAGTTTCCCGTGGGTACAGAGGTCCCTGGAGAAAATTTCCCTCCTCTTCAGGAAGATGTCTAAATTGTGGAGGTGGAGACAGATGGCAGCATCTTTCATTTGTGTATGAGTGAGTCTGGTGTTGCTCTACTTGACGATGGTTTATAAGGGCCTTTTCACACGGAGCACCTTGATCACGGAACTTCCATAGGAATAACATGGAGAACCGCTGTAGAGAATTTTTTCGCGGAGACGCGAAAATCGGTAAAGCGGTTTTGCGGAGAGATATAGGTAGCCAATCAGCATCAAGTATAGCTCTGACGTCTGGTTGGCAAAATCGAGTTTGCCAAATTTAGAAAAATCTACTTTATGCTCGCCAATGTTGATTTTTGTAGTTAGTACTCCTTGTTAAATTGGCTTGTAGGGAGCCTTATGGTTAAGATCTCGATCTCGTTATAGTAAGGTCTCGCGATCGAGTCTCGGTACCACTGAAGACACACCGAATATGCGGAGTATGTGCTCGTTAAATCTGTTGAGACCGAAAGTCCTGTAGTGGTCATTGCACATTTTCCCACGGATGCAGGTCCCTGGAGACTATTTCCCTCCTCTTCAGGGACTTGTTTAAATTGTGGAAATGGCGCGCGATAGATGGCAGCATCTGTCACGTATGTGTGCGTGTGTTGTGTCTGTCTTACATGATGAAGGATTATAAGCGGGTCTCTGAACAAGCACACAAGCCTGAAAATATATGTATAGCAAATAACCAATTCCTACACGCAGGGCCGTGTGGTGCTATGATGCAGAGAAGCGGCCGCATCAGGCGGCAATTGAGTAGGGGCGGCAAAATTCGAGATTGTAACCATTTTTTTTTTTAAATACTGCTTCAAAAAATTAACTTAGTATTTACTAAATCTATGTAAAATAAATACTTCTAAATGTTCAAAAATAGAAAGAAAAAGAGCGGCAATTCTAATGAATTTCCGAAATAGTGAGAAGGGAAATAGATCTAATACAGGCCCGAGTTGGCCAGGGTGAAAGGCGGAGTTGAGCGGGAATTGGGGTATTAATCCCCATGCGCTCTTTCTTTCGGTTTCTTATCTTCAACAGAGAGAGGGCGGTCTGCAAAAAAGCCGCTGCTTGGAGACATGTTTGCGTGTTTTGTTTTTATTTGGGTTCCAAACTGGTGACTATAGGCGCGTTCACATGTGCTGGGAAATTCTAAAACAGTAGCATTCTAAAACAATTGCTTCTATTACAACTGACAATGGAGAACTACATAGCAGTTTTTTTAAGGGGAATATGTTTTTTAAGGGGAATATGTTTTTAAGGGGAATATGGTGAGTTTATTTACATTAAGATTTAACAACACTTACAAGAGTTCGATATATTCTTTAATTTCTTCTGTAAAAGTAAGTGTTGTGACATTTTACTTTTAAAAAAATAGTAATTGAGTTTAAACTTGGTCCCTGAGCAACAATTTTGATTTGTGTTACAAATATATTCTCAAAGGAGTTGCAAAAGATCTAAAACATTTTCACTCTTAAAACAAAAGAGTGAAATCCACTCCAGTAGGAGAAGTGCATTTTCAACACTGGAAAGGAGTGAATATTAACTCAGACTGAGTTAAAAATCGCTCGTTTGTTTTTTTAAGAGTGTATATTATATAAAACAATCAGCTAAATGTTTTATATAACAGCTGTTTTAAAAAGCAGAGTTTGAATATTTTACTTCTATTTCATTAAATTCAGTAATTTTGTATCAGATATATATGAATGTACTTTTCTTAAAGAATATTTTAAAATTAAGACTTAGCCATTTTACGAATGAGTAATGTGTAATAAGAAAATGAAATACTTGGCAAATCTAATTTTTAATTGAAACTGATTTATTCCTAACGTTATAATTTTACCACTAAGTTTTGTAATTAAAAAATGTATTGCAATATCAACCTAGATCTGCACTGCAAAATTAAACACTTTTAACTATACTTTACTAACTGTCCACCTTTATAGCATAGCATATCGCCCAACGTGATTGAACCAATCAATTTCAAAATAGTATCCACAGATAGAAACCTAAAAATCTATCATGGAACGCACAAAAAGCTTACAATACTACTCGTTTTCTCAGACAAGGGGTGGGTGGTCCGATTGTCCCCCCGATTGTATCCCCTTTTTTCCCCTTTCCAGAAAGCTAGGAAAAAGCCTCTTCGTATTTCTATACATCCCAGGGCCCTGAAGGAATATCTTATAATGATTTTACACCCTCATTGGGATAGTGGGTTGTGTTTCGCTGTTTCCCAAGGCACAAAAGGTGTCTAGTCTAGACAAGCGTCACTTAGAGTTACTGTAGAATTGTTCTCTATCTCTTTTATGTGGGAAAAGATCAATGTAACATGAACTTGTATAGTTTCCCACGAAATTTTCTATTGATTGTTCCGAAAAGGGAAAGTACTTTCAAGGAACCGTAGATCGTAGATGAGGCTTTCAAAATGTTTTCTTTTGTCGGAACCTCAACATCTCAGCCTTTTGTTGGATAAGTTTACGTCCAGACATGTGCTTTTAAGTAATAAAAGTAGTGATGAGCTGATGACCACACATGGCGACAAGGGGGGTCGGGTCACATAAGGGGGCGAACATTGGATTCCAATTGGGTAGTTGCTTTTTGTTGTTAAACTGCTGGCTAATTTTGTCTTTCAATTTCAATACTTTGACTGGCCACTTGCGGAGGTCACGTGATCTCGGGAAGTCTTGTGCCTTTATTATTTTTTTTTTAAACTGTACAGTCGGAGTTTGAGAGAAAAACGTACCGTGTCTATTGTGTTTTTTGTTTTATTTCGTCGATGCATTGATGCTCGTACGTGTGATTTATCATTATTAGAAGAAACTTGGATTTTTCGTTCTAAATAAGGTAAAAAAAAATTACTATTTTTTAAAAATTTATTATATAAGTTACATATCCATATAATTGTATCATTTTAGGGAGCTAAATTATCTTTTATGTATGTACTGGTACTTAAAAATAATCTAAATTGTAAAAAAAAACCTATAAATTTTTTTGATTAAAAATGAAAATGACCAATGTAAATTTTACAATTAAATTGCGTGTCAATAAATAAAACATTTTTCAATTCGAACTGCTTACTCTTCTTTGTAAACATATGTAATATGAAATGTTTAGAATGCAGCATTTTTTTTAACGCACGTTTTTGCTTTAAAAGCATTTTATTTCTATCATAAGCAAATATTTTTAAAAAGTACTTCTTTTTTTATATTTTGTAAAAAAAATTAAGTATTTTCCATAATTTAAATTTCTATCCTTAATTTGTTAAAATGTGTGAATGTTTGCTCCACGCAATGAAGTTCCCTCCAAGCAATTTTAGTTTAACCCCATAATTATAATAATTCATTATGATTATATTTAAGTCTTTAACTGAGTCAGTTAAAAACAGTCAGTCTTTAACAGAGTAAAGTCAATAGCTGGCATAACTAACCGGTGTTGCACGGGTGTACACTTAAACACAGTGCTGACTTGTATATTATGTTAATTTTTACTTAACGCCAATCGATCCCTCTTCCCACTGATTAACAAACCATCAGGATATTATAACCCTCCCATAAAGATATCCGCATTTTTATAAAAAAAAAAAAATAGTTGTATGTCTGACTGGACTGGATCTCGGTCCTTCCTTTTATGAGGTATAACCTCCACCCGACTAATTATGTAGAATGAAAAGGTGTGTAAAATGCAGGTACTAAAAATAAGTAATTTTGTAAAAGCAATTTTAATTTTTATCAAAAGTAGTTAATCTTTTTTAATTATTATAAGTTTAATTAAAACTAATTAATAATTGTAAAAAACTAAAAGTAATAAAATTTAAATTTTTATAATCTATGAGAATCATAAAAAAAATATTATTTTCTGCGGCAAAAGTGTGCTACACGCCCCCCCCCCCCCCCCAGCCGATTTTTGTTAGCGACGGCCCTGGTTACAATATAATTAGTATGAAAACTTTTTTTTAAAAATCAAGAGCGGCATTTCAATGATTTGCATCATATGAAAAAAACATACCACACGGCCCTGCCTACACGTGATAGAAATTTGTAAATATACCAAAAATTTGAAAAAAATGTCCCAAGATTAGCGATAAGTATAATTCATAACAACTCCTCCAGGAACTGTGACGTCGGAATCTTTGCAGGTGGACAATCCTGACTGAGCAGTTCCGTGCACAAGGAATACCGTGTGAAAAGGCCTTAAGCGGGTCCTTGCGACCAAGCACACAAGCCTGAAATCTACCAACCAACCAACTAGTTTGGCACTAAAATCGAAATATTCGAAATCGTTTTGAATGATTTGTTTACGGACCACGTTGTTTAAGGGGTAAGTTAAAATACTTTATTACAAGTTAAAAATATAAAATATTAGTAATATATAGGAATGAGCTAAATGAAATATGAAATTTGTTATATTATGATTTTTATGAAATTTATTGAATTATGAATCTTCAGCTCAAACCGATAATATCGGTTTGAGCTGAAGATTCTCGTCATATTATATTGCAAACACTTTTGGGTCACATAGCATAGTAGAATGCAGTGTTGTTGAAAATAACAAGGACTGAAAATGTGTTTTGATAGAGTTTCGATTGTTTCGAATTAATTTTTGGATCTAATTTTATTTTGAACACCATAGAACATTTGCACATTTGAGGCTACAACACTTTGGATCACTTGACTGTGGTTTAAGGTTACAAAACGTAGTTGTCTATGTTAAAGCTCTTTACAGAGGGTAGAACTGGACAACCACAGTTTAAACAAATGAACTAAGATCCAGCAAAGTAATTAAAAAAAAAAAAAAACATTTTGAAATTAGTACCCTTAGTTTAAAGTGTGTGTGGCTTGGCTACTTAATTATCCAAACTGGAGGAAACATTTTGGTGCAAATTGTAAGAAATCGATTGTTATTTAATAATTGACACTATTTTAAAGAATTTGTTATTGACCATTGATAGATTGTAATTGACTATTTATTAAAGATTTTGCAGAATATTTAAATGATCTCTGTTTCGAATCTTGATCTGATTAGACATCTCAAAATAGTTCTTTTAACTCTGTCTTGGCATTCTTTTTTGAAATTTGAATCAAGGAATGGATGATTCCAAGCTTTTATTAACATTGTATTTGTTGTATGGCATTGTATTTTTTTATGTATTACGGTCAATTGATTCTTCCTTATTAAAATTATTTATTTTTGCAATTTTTTGTAAAGCATTATTCGACTGCATATTTTTGATCGGGTGAAAATGATCCTCTTGTAATGTGAATGACCCTCTTCTAATCGTTAACAGATATTCGTACATTTCAGTATAATCTAATCTTAATTCACCTTTTTCTGAAAATGTTCAGCTTTATTATTAAAAACTAAATTTAAACTTTTTGTTCATTGAAATATATATATATATTTTTATTCAAACAGTTTTTAAAGAACGTACAAGCCATAGTTAAAAGTTAAACCTGCAATAGCTAAAAAAATTTTTGAGAGAAATACACTCTAAAGCGGGTAGGCTGGAGCATAGAGGAAAATTAAAACTCCCGCCTAAATCGGGAGACTTGGCAAAACTCTACATTTACTATATGATTTTTCACACGCTTTAACCTTTTTATGAAAATGTATGAAGACTTTCATAAAAAAATTCTATTTTGTATCCATTTTATGCATAAAGTTAAGAAGGAGGAGTAGAGGAGTCTATCAGTTCATATAGTTTGAGGCAGGGCTATCAGGTTTTTCGAGCAAATATTTCGATAACAAACCGGCACTGAGGTATCCCAAGATGCACCCACCGCTTTAGCAGTTTTTTGAGCTATTGCGCATAATATAGTAGCCGAAACTATGGAAACTGGCACTGAGGTATCCCAAAATGTACCGCTCTAGCCTGCTTCTTTTGTGCATTGCTGCGCACATACATGGACCGCTCTATTCTTTTTCCTAACTCTATGGTTTTATGGCCATAAGGCTCGTCATCATGAACGTGCACTAGAAGTACTAATATTTTTTTTACATTTTGCATGGAAAATTTTAAGCATGTGTCAAATTTTATACCATATAGCAAACTGCTGCTTAATAAAAGCGTTCCCGAATGTGTTCCGAAAAGCATTGCCAAATGCGTCCTAAAAGTGTTATGATCGGGAGACAAAATATAATGTGTTCGAAAAAGCACTTCAAAATGTGTTCCAGAAAGTGTTCTGTAATGCATTCATAATGTGTCCAGAGTTGCACTGTGACTTCATTCCAAAATGATTAATGAAAAAATTGTTTTGCATCAAATATTTTAAATAAAGTTTCTCATGCCATTGTTGATTTGGCAACAGTGATTTAAATGACTCAAAATTGAATTTCAATGCTAATTCAATGGGAAATTCACCAACAGCTAGTAGATTTTTGTCTGTCTGGACATACAGAGAGGTGGACAAAAAGTATGATAATTGGGTCTCTGAGGTCATAGCTTTCTAACAAAAAAAAAATCATCTGATTGAAAGAATTGATTATGAAAGGTGGGTAAAAACAGAGGGACATCGACTGCAGTCAATTGGCAAGGTCAGACGATGAGGAATACCTACTTTTTTATTCTTTCAAATTTAAAAAAAAAAGAAAAGTAGGCCAAAATGGATGTTTAAAACTCTGAGGGATACAGCACATAAACCCATCCCTTGACTGTTTCACTTGCTCCCCAGCAGTACATATTTTTTTTACATATAAATTTTATAACTTTATTGAATTTAAAAATTTGACTTGTACTGACAGGCCATTTGTAAGCATCTGATACAGATAATAATTTAAAACGCGATACATAACATGAACATAATTTTTAAAATGTTAAAAAATTTAATTTTAAAAAATATATATATAGGGAATTTTCCATTGAAAATTTAAATTTCAGCCTCACATAGTGAAAACAAGTTTCCACTTAAGCCAATTTTCTTATCTCTCAGTTGGTTAATTTCACGCCTTTCTAATAAATATCAAGGTTAAGAATGGGATTTGGAAGGTGATACCGACCGACGGATGGAAATCTATATAATATCAATACCTACTTTCCTTTAATTTTTTACTAAGGTATATGAAAGTATCTAACGAATTAGAATCCACTTAAAAAAACTACAACACAATACTGCTATTTTATAACAATACATTGTGTTGCGAGTATTTATATGCTCTAATGAAGTGTATCTCTTTTCATTTATTTTCAGCCACCTGTGCAGAAAGCTCGTCACATACTACGCCTTGTAAAAGCAAAACCCTCTTTGATATTCAAAATGTGTTCCACAGAGTGTGTCCTGCAGAATGCGAGGCCCGAGAGACCGGGTGAGTTTACCTTCACGCGGTCCATCCACAACTACAGCTACTGCATGGCAGATAAAAAGAATGCTCTTTTATGTCCAGAATTCGAGGTGGAGTTTTTAGGAGATAACCAGTGGTATTTAGTGCTATTTCCAAACGGCAACTCCATTCCCGGATTCGTCAGTTTCCTCCTAAGTCATTTGCGGGGAAAATACAAGGGTTCCTCTTTTAATTTTACGTTGTCGATTCGTAAGTCTAATGGACAGTTTGAAGAAGGGAGTGAGACTATTTTTGATACAAATGGTATTTTGGAAGGATATTCTAAATTTATAAGTTGTGCAGAACTGATGAAGCCGAATAAATACTTGGTTAATGACACCCTGACCCTCTGCTGCCGGATGTGGAAAACCGACGTTGACATCCCGGCATCTGTGAAGTGGGAAGCACATTCAAGATTAAAGGTGTCAAAACTCGACTATACTTGGATTATTAATGGCATTCCTGCAACAAACCAAGAATTTCTGAACGACTTCTATAAAACCGTAAATATTTCAAATTTTTTTACTGAAGTTATAAATATAAAATTGCAACTATTTAAAAAAAAATGTTTGTGTGATGGCGCTATACAATTCGGTATAGAAATGGACAAGACAGAAAAGAACTATTTTTGCAAGGCTGTGGTTCATTTGATAGATGCTAATGGGAAAGTAGCTCATTCTACTCTAGGTGAACATCTGTTTGAGAGTTCTGATACACTTGAATGGACTTTAACACTAATTTCAAAGGAAGAACTATACCGTAATAAACTACTGTATCTGCCTAAAAATCAACTAACACTGCGGTGCGAACTGGGTTTTGCTAAAGGTTATGAATTGGAAACATTCAGAATTACAAATGAACTTGATTTAGGGACACCTACGATTGGCCAAGAATCAGAATTGCATAGATTCTGGCACAAAAACATGCACCAATGTTTTGACAACAAACAATTCACCGATTTTATCATTCGCACTGCTACAAGCCAATTCCCTGTTAGCCGAACAATCCTCAGCGCCCACTCAGAAGTTTTTAGTGCCATGTTTGAACGTGACATGAAAGAAGGTAACACCAGGGTAGTCGACATCGAAGATTTGGAGGATGACACCGTCTCCAAGATGTTGATGTACGTTTACACAAGCACATTCGACGCCAGTGACTATTCCACCGCCCGAAAACTCTACTATGCAGCGGATAAGTACAGCATCACAGCACTTCAAAAAATGTGTTCGAAGTATCTGATTGACAGCCTTGATGCTTCCAACATTTGCGACACCTTGGAACTTGCAGACACGCACCAAGATGAAGAACTGAAATCCCGTGCAAGAGCTTTCTTCCGTATTCATGCAAAAGAAATCATTAACTCTGAGAATTGGAAGAAGTTAAGAGAGACAAATCCTCTTTTATCTTTTGAAACACTGGAATCGATGATTAGTGTTTCTTAATGTATAGTCATGAAAACTGGTAAAGCATAATTATAAGGTAATTTAAAAATGTCATTGCTTTACTTTTAAAGTTTGATTTGATTGTCAGAGCTGTACACATTTGTTGGAAGACAGATTTCAAATAATTATTTAGTTTGTGATGTCTGTTTTACTTGGAATTCATGTAAAGCAATCAAAATAAAATCTTCCTTTATAAGGTGAAAATAATTAAGTCGTGTTACTAAATGACAATAGTAAAATCTACTAATATTTAGACATTTTCATTTTTCTTTTCAATGTGAAGTATTGTACAGCAAGCAAAGTAAAATAACTCTAAAAATGAGCTTTAGAATAACAACATCAGAATAAGTGGCCTTTTTAATAAGTTACTATTTTTAAATGATGCCAAATTGTTAAATTAATACATTGTTTTAGTTCCATACTATTAAATAAGCAGGTCAGCTAAAGAAAGTTTTTAAAAGTTTCATGAATGGTATTCCAACATTAGTTAGAACTAACTTACAATGATAAGTTATCCTGCAGTTTTTAGGATGCTGAAATACAATTTTTAGCAAACAGTTATTTTCCTCATTTATGATACTTATTTTTGTACTAATATAACAACTTTCATGTTTCATATGAGGTTTTAAACTGTGCGATGATTTACACAGGTGTATTAAATATTTAAAAAAATTTATTTACTCTACTTTTTTTTTATAGAAAATTGTGATTATCCTTCTATCACCAGTGATTCTCTGGACTAGTGTTTTTTCTACTTTTGACAGCTGGCTTTAGTTCTTATCTTATTTCCACACGTGCATTCATATTTACAATGAAGATATTCTTAGACACTAGTTTTACCCACCTTAAACTTTCAATAAAAGTAACCGGGAAAAAGAAAAATATTATCGTAATTCTAGGGCTGCAAGAAAGAGAAAAAACTACAAATGCATGAAATATTCTATATCTAGCATTTTTTTATTCAATTTGTATACCTATGTTAAAGAGAATATTTGAATGTGATTACTGAATTTTTTTTTTTTTTTTTAGTTTTTCAACACGTTTTGAATCTGAAAAATGTTCTAATTAGCAACGTGAATAACAATTTGTTTTCTGTAATTTTTATCACAGGGGAATTATTAATTTAGTGACAGCCTTGAATTTTTTAAGTGTGAGTAACACAGGCATAAGTTTTTGGATTTTTTACTTTAGATAGTGATACAAGATGACAGAGATGAGAGTATCTAGTTACAAGATAGATCTAGACAGTGTCATTTGTATTGAGCATGCTTTATGCAAGGTAATAAATGTAATTATTTTTTGTTCAATTTAAAAAAATTATCTTTAATGTATGTTTTTAAAAAAATAAGGAATAGCCTGTTGATATAAATGGGCAATTCCACCATAATTTTTAATTTTATGTTCCTTCAAAATGTCCCTTTCCCCCGATAAATCAAACCTACCCTAATGTGAAACATAAGTTGATGAAAGAATTTGGATGGTAGTTAAATTCCGAAATGAGGATATTGTGTTATCTACACCGTTTAGAAGGCGCTGAATCCGAAAAAAAAGTGGTTCGAGCATTTGTCCGTCTGTCTAACTGCTTGTCTGGGCGTTTGAAACCACTTTACAGTTCAAATTAAAAAGAGCTACAGACTTCAAATTTAGTACACGTGTTCCTAGTGCCAGTCGGATGTTATAATAGGATTTTCGAGAAAACTGCGCAGGCGCAACCTGGTAGATGACATTGAACTTTTTAAGTTATTGATATTTCCTTATAAGATGTATAATTTTACTTAAATGTGTGCATTGGGGTTATTGAGAGGTAATTGAAGGTCGTGTGGTGGTAACGCACTCCTAGTTTTGAACACACAATTATAAGTTTTAACTACGAAAATGGGCCAGACTTCTTATTTAAAACCCAGCCACTTAGTAAAAAAAAAACAGTTTTTGACATTTTTTTTTATAAAAGATATTCATAATTAAAATTTTAAGCCTTAGCATTTGCACAAATATATAAAAAAAATTAACAATAAGTTCTTTTAAAACTGGAATAGCGTACATTCTTCCTACTTAGATACTTATACATAAATTCATGTAATAGTATGCATATGCAGTAACCCCTCGCTATATTGCGCCTCGTTACATCGCGCATACGGATATATCGCGCCCATGTCTCCCAATTTTCCCACAGTTTTTTTTTGTACAATATGTACTTTCCTTAAAATCTATTCTAATATTGGTGGATAAATTCATCTAACATTGGAGTTATTTGGCTTTCTTTGGCAGTTTAGTATTTAACTTTGTGAGGAATCATTGTTTTTTTTTCTCTGCTTGGATCGAGTATTTGTGTCAGTCATAAGTGGCTAAAGGCCTGTATAAAGGTAAATATTAATAAAAATTTCATTTAATGTCAAAACTTAATAAAATTGAGCTTTCGAAAAAACATAAATTTTGCTTTATTATGCACTATTTTTATGGAAAATAACGTATCCGCAGAAAAAATTTAAATACAAACTCCTTTTTTTGTGTGGCTAATTTGTAGTTAAATTCTGGAGTAAAACAACATTATTCAAAACCTTATTTCATAAAAACTACTTAAGATAACTAAATTTTCTTTTAGTATATTACTGTGCTAACCCTGTTAAAGACAATGAACTAAAATCTAAAATATATATTGAAAAGGAAAAAAAGTTATTGTTTTTCGAAGCTCAATACTCAAGGCTTTCGTAAAAATTGCTCCTTTGAAAACCCAGCTATAAAAATTAAATCTATATACATAAAAGGCGACTTCTGTTTGTCTGTTTGTTTGTATAGGACGCGAAATCTAAAGAACCACGCCACAGATTGTCACGAAATTTGGCACAAAATTCATCTCATCTCAGGAACAAACATAGGCTAAGAATTTTTCGAATCGGACTATTCCTTCTATCGTTTTCGAACGTTTTAAGGGAAAAAAACACACCACTTTCGCTCAAATCCGATCATTTTTTTCCCTTTCGTGATGCCATTGGGCAGAAAAATTTAAATAAACTTTTTAGAAAACAATTGAAATTGAAAATGTTTAATTTGTTTAATATTTGTTCATTGACTTCAGAAACTAAATTAATATCTTGAAAATATAATTGATATGTTTCAAAAGTGATGTAATCCTATAAATCTCCATTCTATTATTTTATTGTGCCTATATGATTTTAATTATGAATTTTTTAAAAGCATAGTTAAGCTTATACTGAACTGTGTTGTTTTTTTTTAATTCCATCGCACTACAGATGCATCTTAGGGTTTTATGTCTCCCTTTTTTCGCCAAGTACTTTGCCAAACTCGCCAAGTTATCACAAAAAACGTACCAAATGATCAATTTTTTTTAATTAGCTGGTTGTGCGAAGTTTATCGCACGAGAGCTGAATGGGTGTGTTGTTAGCCATATCTTTTCCTCGCCAAATTCGCAAAAAGCTCCAAATGAGCTAAAAAAAAAAATATTCGGGAAATTATGATGTTTATCGGTGAATTTTATAGCGTTTTTGAAATTTTGATTTTTTTAATGTAATATAAGTAGGGGGATTCTGTACTTTAATAACGAACGGTATCAGCAACATAAACTTATTATTCTATAACGGATTAAATGATAGATGAATTGAATTGACCTATATAAAAAAAATGCAAATCGTTTGCTGTTTGCTGGAGTAGCTTATTTTTAATTCTTACTGATTATTTTTTTACTTAAATATGTATCTTATACTATAATACGAGGAATTGGACCCAAGTCGAAAATCGCCCCAGAATTAATAAACTCCGGTAAACTTAGGGGTCTGGGGTTTTTGGCCACGACGAATCGATTGGCACAGGTTTTGAAGCGCTACGGTTAAGCAGTTCGGAGTTACAGATAGGATATTTTCAAACTTCATTAGTTCGCCATAATGGCTACTTTCGTGATGCCATCTGCTAAAGCTATAAGAATCTGCTTAAGCTATAAATGTTTAGTTAAGATTTCAATTTTTGAAATTTAAATAAATTCAACCTTGCTTTAAACTTTATTGAGTTTTACAGAAATGGTAACATGAATATTTTTTTAGTTCCAATCAGCAGACGATTTCAGTTCTATTCTGTTCATTGGCGATTTTTGGCGATCTTGAAAATTTAACGTATGGTTGCTATACCTATCGAGTTGAATAAAGTATGAAATGGAATGTTTACCACATTTCGACATTTTTGTTGCTTTTCAACGAAACGCCAATTATCAATTACATTTCATTTCCTATGACTTTTAAAACTTTATCTTTGTATAGAATAGTTCCCTTTCCAAACTCTAACTTTGTTTACAATGATGCACTTTACAGCGGAGAAAGTGGGGAAAAAAATAAGTGGGGGGATGCCTTCAATTAGAATGCCATGCCCATCCCCCCCAATGGATTATGTATTTGAGAGATATAAGAAGTGGGGGGATGGATGGCTATTTCCTTGAAAAGTGGGGTGACGCGTCACCCCGTGTCTACCCGCACTTTCAGCACTTTCACTTTAACTAATGTGACCAGCGTCCCGCTTTTGGCTGGACAGTCCCGCTTTTTTGTGAAAGTCCCTCAAAGTCCCGAAAAACGAGGAAATTGTAAATAAAATAGACTTTTTTTTTTATGAATAATCGTTGTAAAACGCTATGACGTCTTTAGAAATTGTTAAATGAAGCTAAAGTCATCAACAAATTGGTGGAGTATGGTTTCTGGTTGCCTGGAGCCACTGCTGCTGTTGAACGCGCCTTCTTTATCTTTCTTATACCAAGTGTGTCATTGTGTGAAGGGACTATTATGTGCTTAAAAAAATACTTAAAAAATACACCGGGGGGGGGGGGGGGGGGGGTGATGGAGTGTCCCACTTTTTGATTTTGAAAATCTGGTCACATTAACTTTAACCTGTTATCTTTTCACCAATGGTTTCACAAATTTTCTTATGGTATGATTGTTTTGATAAATCACAATTGAAAATTTAATTCGAGTTAGCTTCGATACCTATTTTCTCCGAGCAGAGCTCGGTCACCCGCTGGTTCTTTTTAATTTGAGCTTTTATCAAAGGTATTTTTGAAATTAATATTAATCATTAGTATATCCAAGATGGGTAATTAAATGGAGAATTACTGTGTAATCTTCATATCTTATGTAACTCAAATGAAAGAAAAAAATTAGTTAAATTGACTATTAAATTAGTTTTTCACCCCTACCCGTGCAACGTCGGGTATAACAGCTAGTTACATATAAAACCCTAAGATTCTAGTTCATTTCTTGTAAAACAGTTGGATGAATGTGCTGGAAAAAATGGATGAAGATATCTATAAAAATAAAACATTTTGTTAAATCATGTTTTGAGTGAAAGTTTGTAAAGCAAAATTTACTTTTCTCACAAATGCGTTCTGAAGCCTCTAATGTTCAAAAAAGTGTGTTTTGAAAAGGTAAAGAATTAATATTTTTTATTACCAGATTACTAATGCAAACTTGATAACAAACAAACTTAAGGAGTCACAGGAGTCTTAAAAATGTGCAAAGAAGGTACTACAAAACATAGTTTGATCTTTCATGTAATTTTTGAACTACTCAATGTAGAAGTATAATTTTTTTATATAAAATTCTACAAGATTTATTTATTATAAAACAAGTTTTAAAATTTATGAAACTTTAGCCAAAACTAAAATAAATGATATTAAACATGAAGCTATTTGAACACATTGTGATTAGGCTTGCGCGGCAACATGTGAGGTCAAAATTGAAAAAATGACCAAGAAAATGACTTTATATTGTACAAATATGTACAAACAAAGACTTATACCTAAATTCTCAGCTCAATTTTAATTAGAAATTATTTTTAAAGAAATTTAAAATCAAAATTTTAAAATTTTTATTAATTTTTTTAGAAAAAAGTTCTTAAAATAATTTCTTATTAAAATTGAGCTGATAATTTAGGTATAAGTCCTAGTTTGTACATATTTGTACAATATAAAGTCATTTTCTTGGTCATTTTTTCAATTTTGTCCTCACAATTTGCCGCGCAAGCCTAATCACAATGTGTTCAAATAGCTTCATGTTTAATATCATTTATTTTAGTTTTGGCTAAAGTTTCATAAATTTTAAAACTTGTTTTATAATAAATAAATCTTGTAGAATTTTATATAAAAAAATTATACTTCTACATTGAGTAGTTCAAAAATTACATGAAAGATCAAACTATGTTTTGTAGTACCTTCTTTGCACATTTTTAAGACTCCTGTGACCCCTTAAATAATGTAGCTTTGTAATAACACCTTATGAGTTAAAAATTAATTTAAAAAAAAAAAAAAACGAGAAAAAATATTTACTAATTAAATATAAGGGTTTAAAAACTTAGTTTCGGTTCTGAAATAAGACTTCCGGTTGAATTCGACAATTTTGTTAATTATTAAAATAATCATAACTTCATTTCTAGATGACATAACATTAACCTTCTGGCTTCTGGCAGTTTTGGAAACTAGAATATTTGGGTAATTAAGCTAATTAATAAAAAATAAATCGAAGTCCATAAAAATAGGTATTTTAACGTAGGAAGATACCTTAGTGTTCTATGAGTAATTGTTTAAATTTACTGTCAATTGCGTATTTCTATTTGAATTTAGATTCATTGGTATTTATAAATTAATTCCTATTTTACGATCATGATAGTATACAAAAAGTATTGAAAAATTAAATATTTGTATGCTATTGATTTTACGTATTACGTGTGAGAGTTTGATGTTGTCCACTGAAAAAATTGCTTAGCATTATGCCGAAAAAAGAGGGGGGGGTAGAGAGAGCCAAGGGGGCCCCATCAAAATCAACTGCCGCCTACAGGCCCCTACACTGCTTAATCCGGCTCTGGTCCCTGGAGAAAATTCCCCTCCTCTTCAGGGACATGTCTAAATTGTGGAGGTGGAGACAGATGGCAGCATCTGTTATTTGTGTATGTGTGTGTCTTGAGTTGTCCTACTTGACGATGGTTTATAAGCGGGTCCTTGCGACCAAGCACACAAGCCTGAAAATATATGTCTACCAACCAACTAGTTTGGCACTAAAATCGAAATCGTTTTGAATGATTTGTTTACGGACCACGTTGTTTTAGGGGTAAGTTAAAATACTTTATTACAAGTAAAAAATATAAAAAAATTAGTAGTATATAGGAATGAGCTGAATGAATTATGAAATTTGTTAATATTTCATTCAAATTTTGTAATATAGAGCAAGAAATCAATAGTATTAGCGGTTTCAAAGCATAATTTGGTC
This sequence comes from Hylyphantes graminicola, assembly GCA_023701765.1. Lineage (NCBI taxonomy): Eukaryota > Metazoa > Arthropoda > Arachnida > Araneae > Linyphiidae > Hylyphantes > Hylyphantes graminicola. The sequence goes on along the minus strand of CM043121.1, from coordinate 15,528,934 downwards.
CCAACTAACTTATCTGTATGGTCGTATGATTACAACGATTTCTTTATCGGTTTGAGCTGAAGATTTTCGTCTTATTATATTACAAACACTTTTGGATCACATAGCATAGTAGAATTCAGTGTTGTTGAAAATAACAAGGACTGAAAATGTGTTTTAATAGATTTTAGATTGTTTCGAAATAATTTTAGGATCTCATTTGATTTTAAGCACTTCATAGAACATTTGCACATTTGAAGCTACAACACTTTGGATCACTTGACTGTGGTTTTAGGCTGGTTACAATACGTAGTTGTCTATGTTAAAGCTCTTAACAGAGAGTAGAACTGGATAACCGAAGTTTAAACAAATAAACTTAGATCTATACCAAAACCGAGCTTAAGTTTGCAGCAGAGAAATGTACTGAGCGGAAGAAACTGGGTAAACAACCCGGCTGGCGTCGCAATTTCGCGTACTTTGATTGGCTGCTCCTTTCGACCCTGATATTCGTGCTCCCTGTTACGTCAAAATCGAAGGAAAAAAATGATTAAAACAACACTCTAACTGAAGCTTAACTAATAAAAATAATACATTTATGTCTTGAAATAACAAATCAATTTGTTTATTGAATGTGAAATACCTTTTTGTATTCTATTCTTGCACTAAAAAATGAGAACTATTTACCCTTTTTCTCGTAGAACATTTGCATACTGCAAACTTAAGGTCGGTTTTGGTATAGCAAAATAATTTTTAAAAAAACATTTTGAAATTAGTACCCTTAGTTTAAAGTGGTGTGTGTGGCTACTTAATTATCCAAACTGTGGAGGAAACATATGCCAGGTGCAAATTGTAAGAAATCGATTGTTATTTAATTATTAACACTATTTTAAATAATTTGTTATTGTCTATTGATCGATTGTAATTGACTATTTATTAAGATTTTGCAAAATATTTAAATGATCTCTGTTTCGAATCTCGATCCGATTAGACGTCTCTTAATAGTTCTTTTAACTCTGTCCTGGCATTCTTTTTTGAAATTTGAATCAAGGAATGGATGATTCAAAAATTTTATTAACATTGTATTTGTTGTATTGAATTGTATTTTTTTATGTATTACGGTCAATTGATTCTTCCTTATATTAAAATTATTAATTTTTGCAATTTTTTGTAAAGCATTATTGGACTGCATATTTTTGATCAGATGAAAATGATCCTCTTCTAATGAGGATTGCACTGGCTGTTAACCGATATTTGAAAACATTTCGGTATAATCTAATCTTAATTCATCTTTTCGGAAAATTTTCAGCTTTACTATTAAAAACTATAATTTAAACTTGTTGTTTATTGAAATATTTTTTTAGTCAAACACTTTTTAAAGAGCGTACGAGCCATAGTTAAAAGTTAAACCTGCAATAGCTAAAAAAAATTTTTGAGATAAATACACTCTAAAGTGGGTAGACAGGAGGATGGAGGAAAATCAGGACTCCCGCCTAAATCGGGAGACTTGGCAACTCTACATTTACTATATGATTTTTTTACACGCTTTAACCTTTTTAAGAAAATGTTTGAAGTCTTTCATAAAAAAATTCTATATTGTATCCATTTCATGCATAAAGTTAGGAAGGAGGAGTAGAGGAGTCTATCAGTTCAAATAGTTTGAGGCAGGGCTTTCAGGTTTTTCGAGCTACTGCTCATAACAAACCGGCACTGAGGTATCCCAAATGCAACCACCGCTTTAGCAGTTTTTTGAGCTACTGCGCATAATATAGTAGCTATGGAAACTGGCACTGAGGTTTCCCAAAATGCACCGCTTTAGCCTGCTTCTTTTGTGCATTACTGCGCATAATATAGTAGCCGAAACTATGGAAACTGGCGCTGAGGTATCCCAAAATGCACCGCTCTAGCCTGCTTCTTTTGTGCATTACTGCGCACATACATGGACCGCTCTATTCTCTTTCTTAACTCTATGGTTTTATGCCCATAACGCTCGTCGTCATGAACATGCAACAGAAGTACTAATATTTTTAAAGCATTTTGAATGGAAATTTTTAAGCATGCGTTAAATTTTATACCATATAGCAAACTGCTGCTTAATATAAGCGTTCCCGAATGTGCTCCAAAAAGCTTTGCCAAATGCTTTCTAATAGTGTTCTGAAGAAAATACTGTTTCAATTGGTGTTTCGAAATGCTTTCCGGATTATGATCTAAAAAGGGAGACAAAATATAAAGTGTTCGAAAAAGCACTTCAAAATGTGTTCCAGAAAGTGTTCTGTAATGCATTCATACTGTGTCCAGAGTTGCAGTGTGACATCATTCCAAAACAACAGTGGTTTAAATGGCAACAGTGGTTTAAATGACTCAAAATTGAATTTCAATGGGAAATTCACCGACAGATAGTAGATTTTTGTCTGTCTGGACATACAGAGAGGGAGACAAAAAGTATGAAAATTGGGTCTCTGAGGTCATAGCTTTCTAACAAAAAAGAATTTTTAACATCTGTTTGATAGAATTGATTATGGAAGGTGGGTACAACAGACGGACATCGACTGCATGTCAATTGGCAAGGTCAGACGATGAGGAATACTTACTTCTTCAATACCTACTTTTTTATTCTTTCAATTAACAAAAAGAAAAGTAGGCTAAAATGGATGTTTAAAACTCTGAGGGATACAGCACATAAACCCATCCCTTGACTATTTCACTTGCTCCCCAGCAGTACATATTTTTTTACATATAAATTTTATAACTTTATTGAATTTAAAAATTTGACTTGTACTGACAGGCCATTTGTAAGCATCTGATACAGATAATAATTTAAAACGCGATACATAACATGAACATAATTTAAAATATATGTATATAGGGAATTTTCCATTGAAAATTTAAATTTCAGCCTCACATGGTGAAAACAAGTTTCCTCTTAAGCCCATTTTCTTATCTCTCAGTTGGTTAGTTTCACGCCTTTCTAATGATATCAAGGTTAAGAATGGGATTTGGAAGGTGATACCGACCGACGGATGGAAATCTATATAATATCAATACCTACTTTCCTTTAATTTTTTTACTAAGGTATATGAAAGTATCTAACGAATTAGAATCCACTTAAAAAACTACAACGCAATACTGCTATTTTATAACAATACATTGTGTTGCGAGTATTTATATGCTCTAATGAAGTGTATCTCTTTTCATTTATTTTCAGCCACCTGTGCAGAAAGCTCGTCACATACTAAAGCCTTGTAAAAGCAAAACCCTCTTTGATATTCAAAATGTCTTCCATCGAGAGTGTCCTGCAGAATGCGAGGCCTGAGAGACCGGGTGAGTTTACCTTCACAAGGTCCATCCACAACTACAGCTACTGCATGGCAGATAAAAAGAATGCTCTTTTATGTCCAGAATTCGAGGTGGAGTTTTTAGGAGATAACCAGTGGTATTTAGTGCTATTTCCAAACGGCAACTCCATTCCCGGATTCGTCAGTTTCCTCCTAAGTCATTTGCGGGGGAAATACAAGGGTTCCTCTTTTAATTTTACGTTGTCGATTCGTAAGTCTAATGGACAGTTTGAAGAAGGGAGTGAGACTATTTTTGATACAAATGGTATTTTGGAAGGATATTCTAAATTTATAAGTTGTGCAGAACTGATGAAGCCTAATAGATACTTGGTTAATGACACCCTGACCCTCCGCTGTCGGATGTGGAAGACCGACGTTGACATCCCGGCATCTGTGAAGTGGGAAGCACATTCAAGATTAAAGGTGTCAAAACTCGACTATACTTGGATTATTAATGGCATTCCTGCAACAAACCAAGAATTTCTGAACGACTTCTATAAAACCGTAAATATTTCAAATTTTTTTACTGAAGTTATAAATATAAAATTGCAACTATTTAAAAAAAAATGTTTGTGTGATGGCGCTATACAATTCGGTATAGAAATGGACGAGACAGAAAAGAACTATTTTTGCAAGGCTGTGGTTCATTTGATAGATGCTAATGGGAAAGTAGCTCATTCTACTCTAGGTGAACATCTGTTTGAGAGTTCCGATACACTTGAATGGACTTTAACACTAATTTCAAAGGAAGAACTATACCGTAATAAACTACTGTATCTGCCTAAAAATCAACTAACACTGCGGTGCGAACTGGGTTTTGCTAAAGGTTATGAATTGGAAACATTCAGAATTACAAATGAACTTGATTTAGGGACACCTACGATTGGCCAAGAATCAGAATTGCATAGATTCTGGCACAAAAACATGCACCAATGTTTTGAAAACAAACAATTCACCGATTTTATCATTCGCACTCCTGACAGCCAATTCCCTGTTAGCCGAACAATCCTCAGCGCCCACTCAGAAGTTTTTAGTGCCATGTTTGAACGTGACATGAAAGAAGGTAAAACCAGGGTAGTCGACATCGAAGATTTGGAGGATGACATCGTCTCCAAGATGCTGATATATGTTTACACAAGCACATTCGACGCCAGTGACTATTCCACCGCCCGAAAACTCTACTATGCAGCGGATAAGTACGGCATCACAGCACTTCAAAAAATGTGTTCGAAGTATCTGATTGACAGCCTTGATGCTTCCAACATTTGCGACATCTTGGAACTTGCAGACACGCACCAAGATGAAGAACTGAAATCCTGTGCAAGAGCTTTCTTCCGTATTCATGCAAAAGAAATCATTAACTCTGAGAATTGGAAGAAGTTAAAAGAGACAAATCCTTTTTTAACTACCGAAACACTGGAATCAATGATTAGTGTTTCTTAATGTATAGTCATGAAAACTGGTAAAGCATAATTATAAGTTAATTTAAAAATGTAATTGCTTTACTTTTAAAGTTTGATTTGATTGTCAGAGCTGTACACATTTGTTGGAAGACAGATTTCAAATAATTATTTAGTTTGTGATGTCTGTTTAACTTGGAATTCATGTAAAGCAATCAAAATAAAATCTTCCTTTATAAGGTGAAAATAATTAAGTCGTGTTACTGAATGACAATAGTAAAATCTACTAATAATTATACATTTTCATTTTTCTTTTCAATGTGAAGTATTGTACAGCAAGCAAAGTAAAATAACTCTAAAAATGAGCTTTAGAACAACAGCATCAGAATAAGTGGCCTTTTTAAAAAGTTACAAACTTTAAATGCCAAATTGTTAAATTAATGCATTGTTTTAGTTCTATACTATTAAATAAGCAAGTCAGCTAAAGAAAGTTTCACGAATTATATTCTAGCATTAGTTAGAACTAACTTATAATGATAAGTTATCCTGCAGTTTTTAAGATGCTGAAATACAATTTATGAGGTTTTAAATTGTGCGATGATTTACACAGGTGTATTAAATATTTAATAGAATTTTATTTACTCTCTATTTTTTTTTATAGAAAATTGTGATTATCCTTCTATCACCAGTGATTCTCTAGACTAGTGTTTTTTCTACTTTTGACAGCTGGCTTTAGTTCTTATCTAATTTCCACACGTGCATTCATATTTACAATGAAGATTTTTTAGACACTAGTTTTACCCACCCTAAACTTTCAATAAAAATAACCGGGAGAAAGAAAAATATTATCGTAATTCTAGGGCTGCAAAAAAGAGAAAAAACTACAAATGCATGAAATATTCTATATCTAGCATTTTTTTATTCAATTTGTATACCTATGTTAAAGAGAATATTTGAGTGTGATTACTGAAAACTTTTTTTTTTTAGTTTTCCAACACGTTTTGAATCTGAAAAATGTTCTAATTAGCAACGTGAATAACAATTTAAGTTTTCTGTAATTTTTATCACACGGGAATTATTAATTTAGTGACAGCCTTGAATTTTTTAAGTGTGAGTAACACAGGCATAAGTTTTTGGATTTTTTACTTTAGATAGTGATACAAGATGACAGAGATGAGAGTATCTAGTTACAAGATAGATCTAGACAGTGTCATTTGTTTGAGCATGCTTTATGCAAGGTAATAAATGTAATTATTTTTTGTTCAATTTAAAAAAATTTATCTTTAACCCTTTCAGTCCCAGTGATGCCATTTGGCATCATCATTTTAAATATTTTTTTCAAAATTTTTATGTCCCGTTAGTTATGACATCCAAACACACATCATTCGATTCTTCACTCTTTGTTCTATCAGACAATATTTTACATTAATCTCAATAGAAGTCAGAACAACAATTTTTTTATTTAGAAAATAGTCAACAAGCGTTTATCCTGATTTTTGATAAGTTCACTTCAGTTTCACATATTTAAAACACAATTTAAACTATTTCGGTTAAAATAATTACTAATTTTTTTTTAATAATATGGTCAGATACCTTAAAATATGTAACTCGAAGTGTTTTTAGGTAATATATAAATTTTTATTTTGTTGTTTTCCACAGTTAAAAAATTTTGGCATTGTTTCAAAAACCATATAAAAAATTTTAATGAATTTTTTTTCTTATGGAATTCGTATATTTGACCTAAAATAAGCTTATTTTTTGAATATCAGATGTTTCTGTGCTGTAGTAAATTTTTGGGACTGAAAGGGTTAATGTATGTTTTTAAAAAAATAAGGAATAGCCTCTTAATATAAATAGGCAATTCTGCCATAATTTTTAATTTTATGTTCCTTCAGAATGTCCCTTTCCCCCGATAAATCAAATCAAACCTAACCTAATGTGAAACATAAGTTAATGAAAGAATTTGGATGGTAGTCAAATTCCGAAATGAGGATATTGTGTTATCTACACGGTTTAGAAGGCGCTGAATCCGAAAAAAAAAAGTGGTTCGAGCATTTTTCCGTCTGTCTAACTGCTTGTCTGGGCGTATGAAACCACTTTACAGTTTAAATTAAAAAGAGCTACAGACTTCAAATTTGGTACACGAGTTCCTTGTGCTAGTCGGATGTCATAATAAGATTTTCGAGAAAACTGCGCAGGCGCAACCTGGTAGATGACATTGAACTTTTTAGGTTTTAAGTTATTGATATTTCCTTATAAGATGTATAATTTTACTTAAATGTGTGCATTGGGGTTATTGAGAGGTAATTGAAGGTCGTGTGGTGGTAACGCACTCCTAGTTTTGAACACACAATTATAAGTTTTAACTACGAAAATGGGCCAGACTTCTTATTTAAAACCCAGCCACTTAGTAAAAAAAAACAGTTTTGACATCTTGTTTTTAAAAGATATTCATAATTAAAATTTTAAGCCTTAGCATTTGCTCAAATATATAAAAAACAACAATATTAAGTTCTTTTAAAACCGGAATAGCCTACATTCTTCTTACTTTAGATACTTATACATAAATTCATGTAATAGTACGCATATGCAGTAACCCCTCGCTATATCGCTAAAATACGACACCCGTCGCCAATAGCCCTCGTGTAGCTCTAGTGCGGCGATAATTCAAAACCTAACCTAACCTCGCTATATATCGCGCCTCGTTACATCGCGCATACATACGGATATATCGCGTCCATGTCTCCCAATTTTCCCACCGTTTTTTTTTTTTTTAACAATATGTACTTTCCTTAAAATCTATTCTAATATTGGTGGATAAATCAGGGCTGCCAGTGGCGACTTAAAAGGCTACTAAAGCGACTATTTTAGCGTCTAGGCAACTATTTAAGACCAAAAAGGGCCTAAAACGACTATTTTAAGCAAAACCTTCAACTATTTTCAGTCTTGGGCGACTATTTTTAGTTATATAATTTTTCCATAGATGGCGTTACCAGGATACTGCCGATGCGCAAAACGTGAAGTGCAGATGATGCCTATAGTTTTTGTTTGGTTCTCAAATCATAAGTTCTCATCAAGTTTGGCTTTCGTTTTGCACAAAACAAAAGCAAAACCATGTGTTTTTGAAATAGCACTTGACTTATGACTTTTTTTTTAGCAGCCTATGTAAAGTATGGAAACTAAAATTTGATTTTGTGTGCTTTGTTGAAGATTTTTTAAAAACTGCATTTGGGGATAGGATTGACATTGTCTATCTGTTTGCTATTAATTTGCTTTATTTTGAAGTTTTTATTTTTTTATTAAGTAATTTGGCGGTATCTAAAAGAATCGTATCAAAATACTTTTTTTTTTAAATATTAAAAAAAATTATATTTTACTTATGAATTTCGATGATTCTGGATCGTGTTAAATAGGAACACTTACATTTAATTGTTTTAATTCAGCCATCCTTGTAATTTAAAGCTGCGAGATATTTCAGTGAAACAAATTTACGTGGATTAGTATTGATCCTTATGTTTCTTGAATAACTGATAACTATTTAAAATAAACTTGTTTTTATTTTATATTATATTTTTTAATAAATTTATTTTCAAGAACATTTTATTGGCAGTATCAATCCTTTTATTTGAAATTAGGTGTTGCAATTTGTAAATTTAAGTTGTGGTCTTAAATTTTTTTGCACAATTTAGCATTTTAACTTCTTCCTACTCGCTTCTGTGAAATGACAGGCTTTTTCTATATGAATGTTGGTTTTTCTTAGATTTTTTAGCTAAAAACTAATCAAAAATTAAAAATAGATAAATTTCTATGCCATATATATGTATTTTGAAGGATAAAAAAGGCACTTTTATGGCTGTTTCTAATCCAATCGTTAATGGAATGTTTTTGTTTTTTGAAAATTATGCAATTGCTAATTAAATTCCAATACAAATAAGTAGGTTTAAAATATTTTCTCCTAATTTATGTTCTCTAACAGTTATATATACATTGGTTTAATAATTTAACATGAAATTTTCTGTTGCAAAACTTCCGAAAAACTATTGGCGGTTTTATCAATCCTTTTAACCGAGTGTTGTGCTACAATTCTAAGATCTGCACTGATATAAGTCTTAAGTTTTAGTTTTTTAATTTTTGCATCTAAGCATATTAAACTAATTTATCACTTTTTTGGAAATTTTATTTAATTTCGGGTAACATTCAATGCAAATATTTTTTTTTTAAAATGCATTTGTGTTATCTAACAATTAAAAGTTGTTTATTTAGTTAGGTAAAAGAGGATACTATTTTGGCTACTATTTTTTAACATCTGAGGCTACTAAAGCAACTATTTTCAAAGCTTTCTGGCACTGGCAGCCCTGATAAATTCATCTAACATTGGTGTTATGCAGTTGATAAACTTGCCTCAGAATCTTTGGTGTTGGCTTCTCCTTCTTTGGCAGTTTAGTATTTAACTTTGTGAGGAATCGTTGATTTTTTTTTCTCTGCTTGGATCGAGTATTTGTGTCAGTCATAAGTGGCTAAAGGCAGGGCCCGACCATGACCAGTTGGGGCCCAAGGCCCAGATACTTTCAGGGGCCCCTTACCGAACGCATGGCCAACGAAAGGCTAAGGGTTTATTTGAACAATTACACTCTGGGCTACTAGCAATTCAAAACTATGATTTAAAATTACATTTTATGTAAAAAAAAATATATGTTCATAACTTTTGTAAAACAAAATGCATAGGTTTACAGCCAGTTTTTGGGGCCCCCTAAAATCAGGGGCCCAAGGCCCGGGCCTCGTAGGCCTAGGCAATGATCAGGGCCTGGCTAAAGGCCTGTATAAAGGTAAACATTAATACAAATTTCATTTAATGTCAAAACTTAATATAATTGAGCTTTCGAAAAAACATAAATTTTGCTTTTTTTGCACTATATTTATATTTTTTATGGAAAATAAGGTATCCGCAGAAAATATTTAAATACACTCCTTTTTTTTGCGTGGCTAATTTGTAGTTAAATTCGGGAGTAAAACAACATTATTCAAAACCTTATTTCATAAAAAGTACTTAAGATAACTAAATTTTCTTTTAGTATATTACTGTGCTATACCTGTTAAAGACATTGAACTAAAATCTAAAATATATATTGAAAAGGAAAAAAAAAGTTATTGTTTTTCGAAGCTCAGTACTCAAGGCTTTCGTAAAAATTGCTCCCTTTGAAAACCCAGCTATAAAAATTAAATCTATATACATAAAAGGCGACTTCTGTTTGTCTGTCTGTTTGTTTGTATAGGACGCGAAATCTAAAGAACCACGCCACAGATTGTCACGAAATTTGGCACAAAATTCATCTCATCTCAGGAACAAACATAGGCTAAGAATTTTTCGAATCGGACTATTCCTTCTATCGTTTTCGAACGTTTTAAGGGAAAAAACACACCACTTTCGCTCAAATCCGATCATTTTTTTCCCTTTCGTGATGCCATTGGGCAGAAAAATTTAAATAAAACAATTGAAATTGAAAATGTTTAATTTGTTTAATATTTGTTCATTGACTTCAGAAACTAAATTAATAACTTGAAAATATAATTGATATGTTTCAAAAGTGATGTAATCCTATCAGTCTCCATTCTATTATTTTATTGTGCCTATATGATTTTAATTATGAATTTTTTAAAAGCATAGTTAAGCTTATACTGAACTGTGTTTTTTTTTTTTAATTCCATCGCACTACAGATGCATATTAGGGTTTTATGTCTCCCTTTTTTCGCCAAATACTTTACCAAACTCGCCAAGTTATCACAAAAAACGTACCAAATGATCAATTTTTTTTAATTAGCTGGTTGTGCGAAGTTTATCGCACGAGAGCTGAATGGGTGTGTTGTTAGCCATATCTTTTCCTCGCAAAAAGCGCCAAATGAGCTAAAAAAAAAATTATTCGGGAAATTATGATGTTTATCGGTGAATTTTATAGCGTTTTTGAAATTTTGATTTTTTTAATGTAATATAAGTAGGGAGATTCTGTACTTTAATAACGAACGGTATCAGCAACATAAGCTTATTATTCTATAACGGATTAAATGATAGATGAATTGAATTGACCTATATAAAAAAATGCAAATCGTTTGCTGTTTGCTGGAGTAGCTTATTTTTAATTCTTACTGATTATTTTTTACTTAAATATGTATTCTTTTTAATTTGAGCTTCTTATCAAGGGTATTTTTGAAATTAATATTAGTCATTACTATATCCAAGATGGGTAATTAAATGGAGAATTTCTGTGTAATCTTCATATCTTATGTAACTCAAATGAAAGAAAAAAATTAGTTAAATTGACTATTAAATTAGTTTTTCACCCCTACCCGTGCAACGTCGGGTATAACAGCTAGTTACATATAAAACCCTAATTTTCTAGTTCATTGCTTGTAAAACAGTTGGATGAATGTGCTGGAAAAAATGGATGAAGATATCTATAAAAAAAAACATTTTGTTAAATCATGTTTTGATTGAAAGTTTTTAAAGCAAAATTTACATTTATCATACATGCGTTCTGAAGCCTCTAATGTTCGAAAAAGTGTGTTTTGAAAAGGTAAAGAATTAATATTTTTTATTACCAGATTACTAATGCAAACTTGATAACAAGCAAACTTAAATAATGTAGCTTTGTAATAACACCTCATGAGTTAAAAATTAATTAAAAAAAACGAGAAAAAATAATTACTAATTAAATATAAGGGTTTAAAAACTTAGTTTCGGTTCTGAAATAAGACTTCCGGTTGAATTCGACAACTTTTGTTAATTATTAAAATAATCATAACTTCATTTCTAGATGACATAACATTAAGCTTCTGGCAGTTTTGGAAACTAGAATATTTGGGTTATTAAGCTAATTAATAAAAAATAAATCGAAGTCCATAAATATAGGTATTTTAACGTAGGAAGATACCTTAAGTGTTCTATGAGTAATTGCTTAAATTTACTGTCAATTGCGTTTTTCTGTTTGAATTTAGATTCATTGGTATTCATAAATTAATTCCTATTTTACGATCATGATAGTATACAAAAAGTATTGAAAAATTAAATATTTGTATGCTATTGATTTTACGTGTGAGAGTTTGAAGTTGTCTACTGAAAAAATTGCTTAGCATTATGCCGAAAAAAGAGGGGGGGGTAGGGAGAGCCAAGGGGGCCCCATCAAAACCAACTGCCTACAGGCCCCTGCCCCTACACTGCTTAATCCGGCCCTGGTCCCTGGAGAAAATTTCCCTCCTCTTCAGGGACATGTCTAAATTGTGGAGGTGGGGACAGATGGCAGCATCTGTTATTTGTGTATGTGTGTGTCTTGAGTTGTCCTACTTGACGATGGTTTATAAGAGGGCCCTAGCGTCCAAGCACACAAGCCTGAAAATATATGTCTACCAACCAACTAGTTTGGCACTAAAATAAAATCGAAATCGTTTTGAATGATTTGTTTACGGACCACGTTGTTTTAGGGGTAAGTTAAAATACTTTATTACAAGTTAAAAATATAAAAAATTAGTAATATATAGGAATGAGCTGAATGAATTATGAAATTTGTTATTATTTTATTCAAATTTTGTAATATAGAGCAAGAAATCAATAGCATTAGCGGTTTCAAAGCATAATTTGGTCCTAACTAACTTAATCTGTATGGTCGTATGTTTACAACGATTTCTTTATCGGTTTGAGCTGAAGATTTTCGTCTTATTATATTACAAACACTTTTGGATCACATAGCATAGTAGAATACAGTGTTGTTGAAAATAACAAGGACTGAAAATGTGTTTTAATAGATTTTAGAATGTTTCGAAATAATTTTAAGATCTCATTTGATTTTAAGCACTTCATAGAACATTTGCACATTTGAAGCTACAACACTTTGGATCACTTGACTGTGGTTTTAGGTTACAAAACGTAGTTGTCTATGTTAAAGCTCTTAACAGAGGGTAGAACTGGATCTTAATTATCCAAACTGTGGAGGAAACATATGCCAGGTGCAAATTGTAAGAAATCGATTGTTATTTAATTAGTGACACTATTTTAAATAATTTGTTATTGTCTATTGATCGATTGTAATTGACTATTTATAAAGATTTTGCAAAATATTTAAATGATCTCTGTTTCGAATCTCGATCCGATTAGACGTCTCTTAATAGTTCTTTTAACTCTGTCCTGGCATTCTTTTTTGAAATTCGAATCGAGGAATGGATGATTCAAAAATTTTATTAACATTGTATTTGTTGTATTGAATTGTATTTTTTTATGTATTACGGTCAATTGATTCTTCCTTATATTAAAATTATTAATTTTTGCAATTTTTTGTAAAGCATTATTGGACTGCATATTTTTGATCAGGTGAAAATGATCCTCTTCTAATGACGATTGCACTGGCTGTTAACCGATATTTGAAAACATTTCGGTATAATCTAATCTTAATTCATCTTTTTCGGAAAATTTTCAGCTTTATTATTAAAAACTATAATTTAAACTTGTTGTTTATTGAAATATTTTTTTAGTCAAACACTTTTTAAAGAGCGTACGAGCCATAGTTAAAAGTTAAACCTGCAATTGCTAAAAAAAATTTTGAGATAAATACACTCTAAAGTGGGTAGACAGGAGGATGGAGGAAAATCGGGACTCCCGCCTAAATCGGGAGACTTGGCAACTCTACATTTACTATATGATTTTTTTACACGCTTTAACCTTTTTATGAAAATGTTTGAAGTCTTTCATAAAAAAATTCTATGTTGTATCCATTTTATGCATAAAGTTAGGAAGGAGGAGTAGAGGAGTCTATCAGTTCAAATAGTTTGAGGCAGAGCTATCAGGTTTTTCGAGCTACTGCTCATAACAAACCGGCACTGAGGTATCCCAAGATGCACCCACCGCTTTAGCAGTTTTTTGAGCTACTGCGCATAATATAGTAGCTATGGAAACTGGCACTGAGGTTTCCCAAAATGCACCGCTCTAGCCTGCTTCTTTTGTGCATTACTGCGCATAATATAGTAGCCGAAACTATGGAAACTGGCACTGAGGTATCCCAAAATGCACCGCTCTAGCCTGCTTCTTTTGTGCATTACTGTGCACATACATGGACCGCTCTATTCTCTTTCTTAACTCTATGGTTTTATGCCCATAACGCTCGTCGTCATGAACATGCAACAGAAGTACTGATATTTTTTAAACATTTTGCATGGAAAATTTTAAGCATGCGTTAAATTTTATACCATATAGCAAACTGCTGCTTAATAAAAGCATTCCCGAATGTGCTCCGAAAGGCTTTGCCAAATGCGTTCTAAAAATGTTCTGAAGAAAATACTGTTTCAATAGGTGTTTTGATATGCGTTCTGGATTATGATCTAAAAAGGGAGACAAAATATAAAGTGTTCGAAAAAGCACTTCAAAATGTGTCCAGAGTTGAAGTGTGACGTCATTCCAAAATAATTAATGAAAAAATTGTTTTGCATCAAATATTTTAAATAAAGTTTCTCATGCCATTGTTGACTTGGCAACAGTGATTTTAATGACTCAAAATTGAGTTTCAATGCTAATTCAATGGGAAATTCACCAACAGCTAGTAGATTTTTGTCTGTCTGGACATACAGAGAGGCGGACAAAAAGTATGAAAATTGGGTCTCTGAGGTCATAGCTTTCTAACAAAAAAGAATTTTTATCATCTGATTAAAAGAATTGATTATGGAAGGTGGGTACAAACAGAGGGACATTGACTGCAGTCAAATGGCAAGGCCAGACGATGAGGAATACCTACTTTTTTATTCTTTCCAATTAAAAAAAAAGAAAAGTAGGCTAAAATGGAAGTTTAAAACTCTGAGGGATACAGCACATAAACCCGTGGCTTGACTGTTTCGCTTGCTTCCCAGCAGTACATATTTTTGTACACATAAATTTTATAACTTTAATGAATTTAAAATTTTGACTTGTACTGACAAGCCATTTGTAAGCATCTGATACAGACAATAATTTAAAATGTAATACATAAAATAAACATAATTAAAAATATATATATATAGGGAATTTTCCATTGAAGATTTAAATTTCAGCCTCACATAGTGAAAACAAGTTTCCACTTAAGCCAGTTTTCTTATCCCTCAGTTGGTTATACAAAAACCGACCTTAAGTTTGCAGTAGGGAAATGTACTGCGCGGAGCAAACAACGCGGCTATCGCCGAAATTTTACCTGATCTCGTTGGTTGCTCCTTTGACCCTGGTATTCTTGCGCCCTGTAACGTCAAAATCGAAGGAAAAAATTATTAAAATTACGCTCTAACTGAAGCTTAAGTAATACAAATAATAAATTTATGTCTTGAAATAACAAATAAAATTGTTTATTGCATGTGAATCACCTTTTTTATTCGATTCTCGCACTCAAAAATGGGAACTTTACCCTTTTTCTCGTAGAACATTTGTATACTGCAAACTTAATGTCGGTTTTGGTGTAGTTTCACACCTTTCTGAAAAATATTATGGTTAAGATTGGAATTTGGAAGGTGATACAGACAGACGGATAAAAATCTATATGATGTCAATACCTACTTTCCGTTAATATTTTACTAAAGTATATGAAAGTATCTAACGTATTAGAAGCCACTTCTCAAAAACTACAACACAATACTGCTACTTCATAACGATAAGATTGTATTGCGGGTATTTATATGCTTTCTGATGAAGTGTATCTCTTTTCATTTATTTTCAGCCACCTGTGCAGAAAGCTCGTCACAT
This sequence comes from Hylyphantes graminicola, assembly GCA_023701765.1. Lineage (NCBI taxonomy): Eukaryota > Metazoa > Arthropoda > Arachnida > Araneae > Linyphiidae > Hylyphantes > Hylyphantes graminicola. The sequence goes on along the minus strand of CM043121.1, from coordinate 15,513,485 downwards.
ACTACGCCTTGTAAAAGCAAAACCCTCTTTGATATTCAAAATGTCTTCCACAGTGGGTGTCCTGCAGAATGCGAGACCCGAGAGACCGGGTGAGTTTACCTTCACGTGGTCCATCCACAACTACAGCTACTGCATGGCAGAAAAAAAGAATGCTCTTTTAAGTCCAGAATTCGAGGTGGAGTTTTTAGAAGATACCAAGTGGTATTTAGTGCTATATCCGAAAGGCAATTTTTCCCGCCAAACTTCCACTCCCGAATTCTTCAGTTTCCTCCTAAGTCAATCGCGGGCAAAATACAAGGGTTCCTCTTTTAATTTTACGTTGTCGATTCGTAAGTCTAATGGACAGTTTGAAGAAGGGAGAGAGACTATTTTTGATACAAATGGTATTTTGGAAGGATATTCGAAATATATAAGTTGTGCAGAACTGATGAAGCCTATTAGATACTTGGTTAATGGCACCCTGACCCTCTGCTGCCGGATGTGGAAAACCGACGTTGACATCCCGCCATCTGTGAAGTGGGAAGCACATTCAAGATTAAAGGTGTCAAAACTCGATTATACTTGGATTATTAACGGCATTCCTGCAACTGACCAAGAATTTCTGAACGACTTCTATAAAACCGTTAAAATTTCAAATTTTTTTACTGAAGTTATAAATATAAAATTGCAACTATTTAAAAAAAGATGTTTGTGTGATGGCGCTATACATTTCGGTATAGAAATGGACGAGCCAGAAAAGAAATATTTTTGCAAGGCTGTGGTTCATTTGATAGATGCTAATGGGAAAGTAGCTCATTCTACTCTAGGTGAACATCTGTTTGAGAGTTCCGATACACTTGAATGGACTTTAACACTAATTTCAAAGGAAGAACTATACCGTAATAAACTACTGTATCTGCCTAAAAATCAAGTAACACTGAGGTGCGAACTGAGTTTTGCTAAAGGTTATGAATTGGAAACATTCAGAATTACAAATGAACTTGATTTAGGGACACCTACGATTGGCCAAGAATCAGAATTGCATAGATTCTGGTACAAAAACATGCACCAATGTTTTGAAAACAAACAATTCACCGATTTTATCATTCGCACTGCTACAAGCCAATTCCCTGTTAGCCGAACAATCCTCAGCGCCCACTCAGAAGTTTTTAGTGCCATGTTTGAACGTGACATGAAAGAAGGTAAAACCAGGGTAGTCGACATCGAAGATTTGGAGGATGACATCGTCTCCAAGATGCTGATATATGTTTACACAAGCACATTCGACGCCAGTGACTATTCCACCGCCCGAAAACTCTACTATGCAGCGGATAAGTACGGCATCACAGCACTTCAAAAAATGTGTTCGAAGTATCTGATTGACAGCCTTGATGCTTACAACATTTGCGACATCTTGGAACTTGCAGACACGCACCAAGATGAAGAACTGAAATCCTGTGCAAGAGCTTTCTTCCGTATTCATGCAAAAGAAATCATTAACTCTGAGAATTGGAAGAAGTTAAGAGAGACAAATCCTCTTTTATCTTTTGAAACACTGGAATCGATGATTAGTGTTTCTTAATGTATAGTCATGAAAACTGGTAAAGCATAATTATAAGTTAATTTTAAAATGTAAATGCTTTACTTTTAAAGTTTGATTTGATTGTCAGAGCTGTACACATTTGTTGGAAGACAGATTTCAAATAATTATTTAGTTTGTGATGTCTGTTTAACTTGGAACTCATGTAAAGCAATCAAAATAAAATCTTCCTTTATAAGGTGAAAATAATTAAGTCGTGTTACTGAATGACAATAGTAAAATCTACTAATACTTATACATTTTCATTTTTCTTTTCAATGTGAAGTATTTTACAGCAAGCAAAGTAAAATAACTCTAAAAATGAGCTTTAGAATAACGACATTAGAATAAGTGACCTTTTTAAAGTTACAAAGTTTAAATGATGTTAAATTAATGCATTGTTTTAGTTCTATACTATTAAATAAGCAAGTCAGCTAAAGAAAGTTTCACGAATGATATTCTAGCATCAGTTAGAACTAACTTATAATAAGTTATCCTGCAGTTTTTAAGATGCTGAAATACAATTTATGAGGTTTTAAATTGTGCGATCATTTACACAGGTGTATTAAATATTTAATAGAATTTTATTTACTCTACTATTTTTTTTTATAGAAAATTGTGATTATCCTTCTATCACCAGTGATTCTCTAAACTAGTGTTTTTTCTACTTTTGACAGCTGGCTTTAGTTCTTATCTAATTTCCACACGTGCATTCATATTTACAATGAAGATATTCTTAGACACTAATTTTACCCACACAAAACTTTCAATAAAAATAACCGGGAAAAAGAAAAATATTATAGTAATTCTCTGGTTGTAAAAAAAAATTAAAAAACTTCAAATGCATGAAATGTTCTATATTTAACATTTTGCGATTTGTGTGATGATTACTAAAAACTTTTTTTTTTTAGTTTTCAAACATGTTTTCAATCTGAAAATTTTTCATTAAGTAATTAGCGAAGTGAATAAAGTGTTCTATAATTTTTATCACACGGAAATTATTAATTTAGTGACAGCCTTTAATTTTTTTAAGTGTGAGTAACACAGGCATAAGTTTTTGGATTTTTTAGTTTAGATAGTGATACAAGATGGCACTATGTAGCTTTGAGATAGATCTAGATAGTGTCATTTGTATTGAGCAAGCTTTATGCAAGGTAATAAATGTAATTATTTTTTGTTCAATTCAAAAAAAAATTTATCTTTGACGTATATGCTTAAAAAAAAAAAGGAATGGCCTGTTAATGTTTATAAAAATGGGCAATTCTACCATAATTTTTAATTTTATGTCCCTTGAACCTCAAGCGCGCTAGGATTAGATAAGCGATGCTCCCCCCTCTTCCTAGAAACCCAGTGTAGGGATGGGGGAAGCGAGTCTTTTCGAAGCTTACATTCGAAATAGAAATGGTATAATAGACTGGGCCTTATACAATTGCAAAACGGAATTTTAAAGCAAGGAAACTACAATTTTTTTTAGGTCACAAGGCACTACAGAAAATTCCTTACCTTCTTCTGAATGTCAAATTTTTAGTTAAGTGCTCAAACTAACACGTTTTTGAGCTAAGAATTACATTCATTTGGATTTTAAATTGAACTAATACTATATCTTAACAAATTCCTTCCATAAAATGTTGGCTTTTAATATTTATAAAGTGTATTTATCTCTTCCCAACTGTGTACCTGGGTTTTTTGGTACATTCACTGACCTCATTGCTAAAGTGAATGGAGCTACAGTAATTCTTCAACCATGAAAACCGTACTGCAGAAAACTCACATTTCAGTTAATAGACTCATTTTTTTTGCCATACTTTATCAATTAACTCAAGTTTAAAAAAAAAAAGTAAAATGAGCTGCGAGGCTTTATTGCTTTCCTTACAGTCACCCAGGGTGAAGGTTATTTTTTTGCTTGATAATTTTTTTTCTACAAATATGTCTAAGTGGAGTAAAAGAAGTAAAAAATTCCATTTTTTTTTTTTAACTGGAGTTTCAATACCAAAAAAGACTAGGAAACAGCGTGAATTTCCTTACCGTCGTAATGATCTAGAGATGAAAAACAGAAACCAGTTTTAAGACTAACCGGTTTTTTGTGATTTCGGTTTCATTGAAAAATAGTTATTTTCGTAAGGCTTGTTTAGACCGGTTTCTTTAGCCTCTGTGTTTTTTAAAAACTGCTATCCTTATTATAATTTTTTGTTTTTTACAAATTAGCTTTGCTGAACTTTTTTTCGTAAGTCTTGAACCATTATAAGCAATTTTACATACATTTAAAGTGACTTTGAAACAATAAATTTCACAAGTTTTTTTTTACTAGAAATTACAAATTATGGTAGAACTGACCAAATATACATTGCTATGAAAAATATAAATATTAGTATAAATAACTAAATAGACAATCTACCGAAACCAAGGTGGATTGATTTAAATCACATGATTTTTTTAAAAAAAAATCTTTGTTTTAAATCATTTTTGTTTTTGTCCTGAACTCGTGTTCTGCCTTAACCATCATGAAACCAAAACTTCTTTAAATCCTACAACTTAACTCTACACTGCATGGAAATGCACTTTCCATAATCACATTTTTATATTTCAAAATATCTGAGAGAAAAAAAAGGATCAAGTTTGGATTGATTTCAATGTATAAAGCAAACTACATCTGGGAAAGGCTAAATTTATTCTATATGTGGAATCGTAAGCTTTAATTTAAGATCAAGGCTTGGTTATAATTACGATAAGCATATTTTAAGATCAATCTAGATTTCAGTAGCATTTTTCAAAATTTATTTTACTTACATCTAAAGTATGTCTATTACTATTACAGTTTTTAAATCTGAATGTTAATTTAAATTGTTCAGATTGTAAAATCAAAAATGTTATCCATTTATTAGTATTCAAAGCTTTTAAAAGTATAAATATTTTTCATTTTAGAAGTATAATAATTTTTAAGTGATATGTCAAAAATTCTTAATCAAATTTCCAAGAATAAGCAAGTTAGTATGCAAAATATTAAATAATAAAAAAAATCTGATTTAGATCAAAATAATCCGATTTAAATCAAATAAATCGGATATTTTCGATTTAAAAAAAATCATAATTTTTTTCCACCCTGACCGAAACTATAGATTTCTAATAGTAATAATAATAATAATTTAATTATTAGACTGTTTACATATACTCTAGATTTCGGATAATTATATATTTTGAAAATCTATTTTTATTATTTCATGCATAATCTATTATTAAAAAATATATTTTTCTCAACTGGAAATGATTTTAAGCATTAAAACTCATCTGAATTAGAACATTGGAACAAATGTGAACCCACGTCCTCTAAACGTAAGATCTTAGCAACATACTTGTGTATAATGATGGTGTCAAAGACTTTATTGCATGCCAAACCCACCAATAATCTTTCAAATAATTTCAGTCAATTATTTTCTAACTCAATGAAAAAGGCTTAATAAGGGAGCACTGACCTGTAGCAGGAAACAAAGTACTTTGTAGTATAGACGCTGATGGCCGTGCGGTGAGTTGGTGTAAAGTTATATTAAAAAAATACGGTTTTTAGTGATTTTCATCTAATTTTGGGCTTTCTGAAATTAAGAGATAAGTGACTGTTATCACTAAGTTAGATATATCGGTTATATATCATTGAAAAGAGTAATTATTTGGCTATTTTATCACGTTGTTAGTTTGGACGCTAGGCTATCTACCTTCCCCTAAACAAGCCGTCCATTCCAATTTGTCTTAATGGGGTAATGCCGTCACATGCAAAAGGATGGCATCATAAGCCAAAAAATAGAAATTTCATATATTGGCCATACAACCTATTATTTTTCGTTCCAGATGCCACGTATCTGAAGAAGAATAACTGAGCTGGCCAAATAGACCAGCGAAACTTTTTTAAAAACTAAATAGTTACTTGCAAATGGAAAGTTAATAAAAGAGCTGTGCCCTGTACAATTTACCATTCCAAAGTTAATTAAACCTATTTTAGTTCTATAGTATATGCATTGCTCTATTATGTAATTTTCCATTATTTATAGATTATTTGCTTTGTTTATTGATGTGGCGGCAACCCCAGGTATGCCACCTACTATTTCTGTGGTTCCCAGCTACCAAGATTCAGGCGATTGACGATTCCGACGCTGGGCCAAGCGAAGAAGAAAGAGAGAAACCAGTTTTCTGCCGCCAATGTCAGCCAAGCAGAGAATTCGGGCGTCCGCCTAATAAATCAATCGGTTCTTCCCGTGTACTCTTCAAAAATGGTCCACATATTGGGAGCTTATTTCTTTTGTACTGAAGGCTTCATTTAAAGAGCTGCTCTTCGAAATTCTCTCCCAAAGAGGAGTAATGGAGTCAAACGAGAGCTGATTTATCCTTGGAATACATCGTGTATTTTTATAAGCTTAAAATTTATGGAAATGTTTAAATTAAAAGAAATATCTGCGCTTGCGAAAATTAAGCACGAAAAAGAACGTTAATGTGTAAGATTGCAGAAAGGGTTGTTTCACGTCGGGGATAGCAGCAGCTCCAAGGATTTCTTTTCATTTTATTGCCTGGAATTACTTTTGGTTTGGTATTCAAAAATGAGTTTTCTAGGAATCAGGCCTCCCAAATTGGTCCCCAATCCCCCAAAAGTCCGCAATTGTAAAACAAGTCCGCACTAGTTCACAATTTAATGGTTAGGTCCCCATTTTACGCATTTTCGTGATTTATAAACGATAAAACGATATTTTACAGAAAAATCGTTAGTTCTTACGATTAATCGTTTTTAGTCCGTAACAGGAACGTGGTGAATGACGTCACATGAAAAAACTCAAATAGATGCATTGCTGGTATAAGCATGTGTGGCGAAGCAATAACCAGCTACAAACCAAGCACCTTGTTTTAGTTGTTTTTGTTTACTTTACGATTCGTTAGCAGCACTTCGTTATTTTCGTAAGTCTTTTGTTTTAGTTTTTCATCAAGAGATTATTTTCTTTAATTGTGAAATATTAGAACTTTCCATAATGGGAAAATGTAAATTTTCGCCACGGTGGTTGGATATGATGGACTCAAATAAACACAAAATGTAAGTACAATGTACTACAGAAACAAATCTTTTCACAGAAAACTCTGATAATTTATTTCTCTAAAAATAGATGAAACAGCCGGCACAAGTAAAAAACCGTTACAGCAAGAGAGTTAAAACTTTTTCGAAAACTGATTCATCTTTCACAAAACAATGTTGCCACAGACAAAACTTTATCCATAAAATAAAATAACTTAACTACAATTAACATCCTCCCACCTTGAGATGCTGCAGCATCTCAACATACGAGTGTTAATACAATAATACATAAAAAATGAAAATTTTGTCTGGGCAAAAACACAATATTTAAAACTGCAAACGTTCAGGAAAATTAACTACACTTCCTTGTTTAGTGACATGCGATGTGGTTTGTCCTGTAGCATTCACAGCTGCATCCTTTATGGGACGGTTCACAAAGTCCGATTGTGAAGATACTTCTAAGGGATATATGCGCTGAACAGGACGGAGGAGCTTCGAATAGGCAGTCTGAATTCTGACTAGTCTAACCTTGCCATCCGACCCGGGTAATAACTCGACAATACGCCCTAGAGGCCAATCAATTCTTTTTGTGTTGTCAGATCCAACTAATACGATGTCTCCCACCGATATGGTTCGAGGATCTATCTTCTTATTTCTTTGCACAAGCAGACCCAAATATTCCGAACGAAATCTGTTGCGAAGATCTTTTTGTAGGGCGTGCCTATATTTTACTCTTCGACTTAAGCTCTTTTGGTCAACAGAATCTAAGTCGGGAGTTCTCCACTCTTGTATATCTTGAAGGAACATCGATGGGGAAAGAGGTATAGGATCTTCATTATTCTCCGAGATGTAAGTCAGTGGACGAGAGTTCATGAGTGATTCACAATCGCACAAAACTGTGACCATCTCCTCTTGGGATAAGAGAGCACGGCCTAAAACTCTTTTTAAGAGATCCTTCAATACTCGTATGAGGCGCTACCACCATCCACCCCACCACGCAGCTGTCGGGGGGTTAAACTTCCAATGAATATTATTGATGGCACCGTGCTTGATAATCTTATTCCAGTCGAGCAAACGTAGGCAGTTAGCAGCACCAACGAAATTTGTGCCATTATCACAATATATAGTAGTACATCTACCCCTTCTTGCTACAAACCTTCTTAAAGCCATCAGAAACGTTTCTGTTGAAGCACCACTAACAAGTTCAAGGTGAACGGCTCTATAAACTGCACAGGTAAAGCAGGGATCAACCTGGGTCAAAAAATGCTAAAATGTAGAAAAAAACTGTAGCAAAATGCTAAAGAAAAATTAGTTGTTTTTAATAAACACCATGCCAATTAAATCCCTTGAATCTAAACACAACTCAATTTTTTTTTGTAGCAGTTAATTTTGTTTAGCAGTATAGCTTAGCAATACATTTATATATTTTTTTTATGAATCACGACATGACGAATTTAAATAATTATACAAAACTATACTAATAAAAGTACTTTTGACTTTTTTAATAAACATTTAATAAGTACATTTACTTTGATATATAGTGTTAGATTATCTTCACATTTGATTATGTCTATGAACATGTTTTTGCTGTTCATTTGGTGTATTTTAAAATCAAGTTTTTGTTGTTTGAAATCCCCAACTTTTGAGATTTCAATACATATTCTTATATTAAAATGGTTCATACACTTGTTAAGAAGAAAAAAAATCTTAGCATTTTTCCAGAAAAATACAAGGACTATTAATTTACTAGCTACATAAAATCTAAGTCCAGAAACCCCAGTACAGGCGGAAGTAGAATAAAAGGTTCAGACGTAAAAACAAAAAGCATTTTAACATTCAAGGTAGAGCCAGAGAACTGTCAATCATTCTGACGTAATGTGACAGCATCGGTAGGTTACGTTAAAATTACTAGGCAGTAAAATAAGCAAATCGGGAAGCATTATTGGACTCCTTTTCTAATGGGCAGTTGCACTGGCTGGCCGAGATTTGAAGACATTTTAGTGAAATCTAATCTGAATTCATCTTCTCATTTTGATTAAAATTTTTATTTTCATTATTAGAATTGGTTATTTGAACTTGTTGTTTATTGAAATTTAAGTTTTGTTTCACGGAATGACGTCGTCGCATTTTCGTGACAGCCAATATTTTTTTTTTCGCATTTTCGTGCAACTCGTCGCATTTTGCGACAAATGCGACTGCAGATTGATCCCTGAGGTAAAGATGAGTACCCAAGCCTTCGAGTTGTCTTTAAGGTATAAGGGCCCGGCAGCATCTACTCCAGTAATCTGGAAGACTGCCGCATCTTTTACCCGGTCTTCAGGGAGGGGAGATACAGTACTTTCCAACTTCTGAGAAGAGAATCTTGCGCATATGGTACACTTTGCCACGATTTTCATGGTAATTCTCTTGCCATTCACAATCCAGTATTTTTCTCTCAATATATTAAGTAGCATCTGAGCTCCGCAATGAGAATTTTTCTCATGATGAAAACGTATGAGTCTTAGCACAACCTCATGATTGCCAGGCAAAAAGGACCGGTTTCCGAAAGTCTTCTTTATCTTTCCTGTAGATAATTTGGGTCTTCACCCTCACAACGCCTTCATCATCAGTATATATTGAGAGGTTTTTAAGCTTCTTGTGATTCAGTACTTCATTACATTCTTGTTGAATCATTTTTAGAACAACTAACTCTGCCTTCTCATATTCTGATGCAGATATTTCTCTAAAAGTTCGACTTTCTTTGGCAGAAGAAGAATTCCCAATAAACCTGAGAATCCAACAGATCATTCGAATGATCCTTTCATAATTTGAAAAGTACTTGTAGTACCAGTTAGTTTCCTTATTTTCCTCAACATTAGCAAGTGTCGTAACGGATTTTAATTTTTCTTTTGAAATTTCTTCTTCATTCAGTATTTCAGTAGATTTTAGGTGGCTCCAATTATCTCGAGGTTCTTTGAGCCAATTCGGTCCCTCCCACCATGCAAAGTCGAGGAGTTGCTTTGCATTACATCCTCTCGAGGGTAGATCTCCAGGATTTAAATGGCTCGGAACATGATGCCATGACGAAGGATTACTTAATTTTCTTATTTCTTGTACCCTGTTTCTAACGAAAACAGACCAGTTCTCTACTTTCGAAATCCAGGCAAGAGCCGTAGTTGAATCGCTCCAGAAATATTGCTTGATATCCTGCCAGCCGAGGGCTTGCACAACTGAGTGTGCAAGTCTAGCTCCCACCAAGGCAGCAGTCAACTCGAGCCTAGGTATGGTCCCTTCTTTGAGTGGTGCAATACGAGACTTTGCTGACAGAAGACTGATTTTGACATCATCTTCAACTTCAATTCTCAAGAAAACCACAGCTGCATAAGCCTGTTTACTGGCATCGCAAAATGTATGTAGAGAACAGTTATTTAGATTTTCTGAGGTAACTTGAATCCACCTGGGAATCTCAATTTCTTCCAGTACTTTCAAATCTGCATACCACAGAAGAAATTCTTTTTTCAGATCTTCTCTGATCTCTTCATCCCAATCAACGCCCATCACCCACGTCTTTTGTAGCATTAACTTAGGGCACAACATGACTGGAGCGGTATATCCAATGGGATCGAAAATGCGGTGCGCCACAGACAGAATAGATCTCTTGGTGACTTTTTCCACGCTTAATTCTTTCAACCAACTCATATTGACTTTGAGGGTGTCTTCGGTTTTATTCCATTTTAAGCCTAACACGGATGATTCTGAGGGTGAATTCTTGCAATACGAGTGTTCCCAACTCCTCAACTCGAAACTACCTTTCTGCATCAATTCAATGGATTTTTGTTTAAATTCTTCCATTTCAACTGAAGTATCCACGCTGGTTAAAGAATTATCAACATAGAAACTCTGCAAGAGCCTTTTCTTGAAATCTGTATCGTAGCCTTGAACATTTTGTATGTGATATCTTATGACAGCTGCCAAAAGGAAAGGACTACTCGTTACTCCGAAAACCACTCTTGCATGTCGAAATATTTTGCACGTTTTATTCTCTTCGTCTTGCCACCACAAGAACCTTAAATAATCTCTATCTTCTTTGGCGACACTTAACTGTAGAAACGCTCTTCTGACATCTGAAGAAATACCGATACGTCTTTCTCTGAAACGCAGCAAGACATCGGGGATAAGTTCGATTAAATTTGGACCACTGTGCAAACAATCGTTAAGGGAAGGATGACCCTTCATACGGGCAGAAGCATCGAAGACTGGCCTAATAGGAGTAGTACTGCTTTCCTTTATTACTGCCCTATGTGGCAAGTAGTTCCCTGGTAAGGCAATTTCATTAGAGGGTACTTCTTCGATAATTTCCTCGTCCAGCCAGCTTTCGAACACCTTTTCATAGTCATAATAAATATTCTTGGATTTCAGCTGAAGTGTTGTTCGCTCTAATCTCTTCTTTGCCTGGTTATAGTTATCGGGTAAAAAAGATTCGTTTTCTTCCCATGGTAAACGGACTTCGTACCTTCCTTGATCATTGACCTTTACAGACTGAAGAAAATGCTCTTGGGCCTCAAAATCTTTCTCCATTTTAGATTTCTTCTCAATGGGATCTTTGATTCCGATTAAGTCTAGTCTCCACAGATCGGCCATCTCAGCTTCTTTAACAAAAAGTGATATTACTGACATGGCTAGATTTTCTGTACCAGGTTTCTGATGCGGCACCTTTCCCATTAAGGTCCATCCGAGACTTGTTTCTGTTGCAACCATGCCATTTGACAAAACCTTTTGCTGCCCAGTCAACAACCTGCCTATCATATCTGCTCCTACTAGTATGTGTACTTGTTCATAAGTCTGGCTAACGTCAGACAAATTGATTCCTAAAGTCTTTAATTCTTTGAGCCATGGACCTCTGCTTACTGGCAATATCTTCTCACAAATAACATCTTGGCCCATTACTTCCAATTTGCATGAGAATTTTCCTTTGAGCGATGCAACTGTTATTTCATACTTCTTGTGTTTTCTAGCATCAGTGATTACACCTCCAAATAGGGAATGGGCCACGTTCATTTCTTCAAAAGGGGCATACATCATCGACTTGGCAACGTTATTGACGATGTAGGATCTTTGTGATGCTGTATCAAACAAAAGACGGACACTCATTTCTTTACCGTTGGCTACAAGCTTGGCGACCAAAGTTTGCAGAAAAACTTCTGGTGTCTGATTTAAATGCGTCATATTTACATCATTTACTGGCGTCTCTGTCTGCGCACCTTCTCGTTCTTTCGAAGCTGATTTACTCATTTTTTCCAAGCTATCACACATAAGTGTAACGTGTTTTCTACCACAAATAAGGCATTTTACGAAGCTCCTGCAACGCTTAGCTACATGACCTAGAGCCAAACAGGCAAAACACCCTTTCTTACTTTTAACTATTTCCTGCCTCTCAGCTAAAGACTTTTTCTGAGCGGAAAAACAATCAGAACTATTATGCTTACCATCACAAAACAGGCAGCCTTTTCTTTGTTCTTTGACGTAAGGAGCTGCGTGTAAGGCAGAGGCTGTTGATGGTGCTCTGATTTTATTTATTTCATATGCAACCTTCTTCTTTGCACCCTTGGTATCTTCAACTTTGAGCAGGCCAAAACCATCCATCGCTAAATTAATTCGAGCTTCACCCTCCACTTCAGCTTTTAGAAACACCATCAGCTTGTTTAGCCTTTCTTTTGCTTCTATTTTAGGAGTTGAAGAATTGCTTCGATGATATGCCTTCAAAAATTCTTCCGGAAAACAAGATTCTACCATCAGGTAAAGTATAGATGCACACTTGTCTGTAGTAACTCCAAGAGTGTCTAATGCTCTTAGATAAGTTTCCAGTTTATCATACAAAGATGTAAGGGGAAAAGATCTATTCACCTGAACATTGATGATTAACTTGAGAAGTTCCCTTACGTAGATCTCCACTAGAAGATCCTCATTTCCAAATCTTGATTTCAGACTGTCGACGGCTTTAGTATAATTTTCGCCAGTTGGCGGGAAACTTTCGACGATTTCTCTCGCTCTGGAACCCATCACAGTAGCTTGAATCAGATATTGGAACTTGTCTTCAAGTGCAATGTCCGCATCATTATCGATGTGCTGGAATTGGTTCCAAAACGGGAGCCACTCTTTGACATCGTCGCCAAACTGTCTGAACTCTAGTTTCGGCAAAGTAAACTTCCTTCTAGAATTCACTGCTTCAGCATTAACGGAATTTGGATTGGCGGCATTTGGAGCAGTCACTTCTCGACATTGCGCCTGTATCTTGGCCATTTCTAATTCATGAACCATTCTGGCTTTTTCTAACTCTGAAGCTTCCTTTGCTTTTTCTAGCTCCATTGCATCTTTCTTTTCTTGAAGAAGTCGTTCTTCTCTTTCTTTTTGAAAAAGTCTTTCTTCTTGTTCTTTTTCTTTTTGAAGAAGTCTTTCTTCTAGTTCTTTTTCTTTTTGTAGAAGTATTTCTTCTTGTTTCTTTCTTTCTCTAACGGTATCTTCAAGTACTTGTTTAACAAATTCTGGATCCTTGTTATATTCATTGCTAGCCAAAATCAAGTCCTTCAACTTTGCTAGAGTTGATCCCACCGGCGCTGTTTCGTTAATTTCTTCCAGAACTACCAGCAAATCTGCTTTCTTGTATCCGGATTTAAAGAAGCTTGCCATTTTCTTTTTTCGCAAGTCCCTGTTCGGGCGCCAAAATGTAAGTACAATGTACTACAGAAACAAATCTTTTCACAGAAAACTCTGATAATTTATTTCTCTAAAAATAGATGAAACAGCCGGCACAAGTAAAAAACCGTTACAGCAAGAGGGTTAAAACTTTTTCGAAAACTGATTCATCTTTCACAAAACAATGTTGCCACAGACAAAACTTTATCCATAAAATAAAATAACTTAACTACAATTAACACAAAGTGTCCGACTGGGGTAAATCTCACAGCAACAAAACGGAAATGTTTTGTTGTGTTTGTGACATGCCATTTTCAATAGAAAAGGGATTTTATTCTGTGAACAGGCATTCAGAATCGGAAAAGCACAAATCCAACTTTGAATTGAAAAAAGGGCCCAATCAACTAACCTTGATTCCTGGATCTTCGTCTCAGCCTGCTCTCAAGCAGTGGCGGATTAATACAATTTTGTCGGGAGGGGCGGATAATCAGACCGTATATAGGGGGGGGAGGGGGATATTTCTTCAAAACTGGTAAAATATTGTTAAAAAATGTAAGTTCTATTAATTACTCATATTATTAATTAATTTTCTATTTTAATTAGCTTATTAATTATTTTTTATTTAATTAACTTATTTATTTACTCTCTCGTACAGAAAAAATATCCATTTTTACATGACAGGAATAGAACCACAAACTGAAAGATCATAAAAAAAAATACACAGGACAATAAAATACCATAGCAGAAATCGCGAAAAAAGTCGCCCTACGAAAAGTCTTAATAATTAACTTATTTTTATTTTAATTGAAACTAACTTATTATTAAATACTTAAGATAAAAAAAAAGATTTATAAAAATTTCACTGCAATCATGTTTCACTTATCTTGAGTAGCAACAGTTCACCGCAATGAAAATAAGGTCTCATTTTATATATCAATGTAGTGGAGCTTATCATGCCATTCATTACCACCAATCACCGAATAATATATGTCTCGTGAATCACCGGAATGATGTATGGCACGTGAAACAAGCCTATTTGCAATGGGTTTCGATTTTATTCTCGAAATCAACGTACTTTTCGTCTGCTTTTGAGTTCTTTACACCTTACAACTTGCTTGTATCTATTATCAGAATGCTGAAACATATTGAATGAAACCTTTCTTTCTATGCAATCTTTCTTTGATAAATGATTTGAACAACCAACAGCACGGCAAGAAGTTGGCATTTTAAAAAATGAATAACTAAAAAATATTCATATAAAACTCACTTTCGAATACAAAAACAAAAGTAATTCCAGAAAAATGAAAACAAGACCGCAAATCCATTGGAATAATTTTTTTTGTTTGTGTCCGGTTATTTTTTATAATAAAATATTTAATCGCATAATATAATATAGGTATCTTTTCTTAAAAAAAATGGTTTTAGGGCCTTACGAAATCACATTCTTTAAAAAGGTATTCACTCAAAAATATCTGTTAGTAATTTTTAAAAAAATAGAATAGCGTGAATAAATAAATTAAAACTCTAGAATAACGTGTGAAGCCAAAACGCACAATTCTAGCACGACTACGACAACATATTTCCTAGTTATTATTGCAATTTAAAAATACAATTACTATATTACTGAAACAAAAGAAAATAACTGCATAAGGATCGACGTCCTTTAAACAGAAATATTAATCCATAAGACAAATTCAGGACCCGTGAGGTAATTTATTTTTCACATAATTGTCTATAGTTGCCGCCCCATTCAAAACTCCAGTTACTTAAATTTTTTAACTTACCCTAGCAATCGATTACTCATTCTTTCTTAGAAAAGGATTATGTAACTCAGTTTTTTTATAAGAAAACATGAAGGCTAAATATTAATGAATGTTAAAAAAAATTGATAGAATACCATAAAGATGGTGGGTTTGAAGCTGATTAGCTAGTGATAGAAGTTTTTAAAAGGTTAAATTAATAAAATTACAAATATACAATAGAAGTACACATTTTTTTACAAATGACTTATATACTTTATACCGCACATTCCTTAAGATATCGTTAAACTGGTGTAGAGTGCAATGTCGAAATTCCATATTTAATATTTTAAAGGTTGTGAGACTATCCATTGATGACACGAAAGCAAGCTCTCCATAGCATAGAGTCAAGCATGAACGAACCGCCGAGTAACTGAACTTCGTTAAAATCGGCAGAATTTAAGGTTTACTAACTAGAAATATATTAAACTTTTTTAGTAATATATTCTTAGGGTACATATTTATTTGTCTATGGTTCTTGTAATCAAGTGTGTAATCTTGTGCTTTGCCATTTTTTGATCTTTCTTGCTTGGTATTCGTATCGAAAAGTCATACAAATATAACATGACAGTGAATTGAGAACCTGAGTTTATAACCATTGCGACCGAGCCGAGCAGGCTTCAAAACAACCTAGCCACCAAATTCCTTTTTTATTTCTGTCTATGATGAGGGGGTGTTGAACAGTTTACGGGAATAGGGGAAGAGCCTTTCTTCACCCCCCCGGTAGCAGAAACCGCGCAGCAATGCTGCGGCCCGATCGGGGGGCTGCGGCCAAATTGCCGAACTTTCGGCCATCCGAAAGTCACGAAACTCCGGCGGTCCGAAAGTCGCGGAACTCCGGCGGTCCGAAAGTCGCGGAACTCCGGCGGTCCGAAGGTCGCGGAACTCCGGCGGTCCGAATGTCGCGGAACTCCGTCGGTCCGAATGTCGCGGAACTCCGTCGGTCCGAAGGTCGCGGAACTCCGTCGGTCCGAAAGTCGCGGAACTCTGTCGGTCCGAATGTCGCGGAACTCCGGCGGTCCGAAGGTCGCGGAACTCCGTCGGTCCGAATGTCGCGGAACTCCGTCGGTCCGAATGTCGCGGAACTCCGGCGGTCCGAAGGTCGCGGAACTCCGGCGGTCCGAAAGTCGCGGAACTCCGGCGGTCCGAAGGTCGCGGAACTCCGGCGGTCCGAAGGTCGCGGAACTCCGTCGGTCCGAATGTCGCGGAACTCCGTCGGAATTTTTCCGTCCAAATTTTTCCCCTAAAATCTCATGCTGCAGCCACATTCAGAAAGTTCTGCTACTGGGTTCACCCCCTTTCTACAGTAGAGGTTTGTTTTAGGCAGGGGAGAATGACCTCGACCAGAACTGTAGTTGTAAATTTGTAAATAGTTGGGGGGGGGCGGTTGGTTTATGATGTCGAGCTTGAGAGCGGGAAAGGAGTGGGGGGGGGGGAGTGACCCCCTCACTGAGCCAGGCAGTCTGTAAAGAAACCACTTCCAAGAATCTTCAACGAACCCACCCAACTCCCCATGGTTTTGTTTCCTCTTTCAGAGGAGCGAAGATCGAATTTCAGCAGACTATTAGGGTAAAACAGATTTTTCTGACTTAGGGCAATTTTTCGATGTCGAAATGTAATACATATTTTAAAGTCTGTGAGACTTTATAATTATTGTAACGTTACAGTTTTTGCAGCGTTTAATCCAATTTTATCGGACAAATATTACACATAAAATGTCGGATCTCGGAGTGGGGGGGGGGGGGGGGCCTTTAATCCGCCCTTGCTTTCAAGTTAGTCAGTACAAAGGACTCTGCCTACGCGGCTGAACTGATTTGCTGCATGAAGCTAGTTTCCAACAGTATTCCATTATCAGTTTGTCAAGATATTGACAAATTGTTTGACTCAATGTTTCCCGGAGCTGTGCCTCAGCATTTTTCCCTGAATCCAACAAAAGCTGGTTACTTAATAACAGATGCCTTGGCACCTTACTTTAGGGAAAAAGGGCTGAAAGAACTACAAAATTGTTACTATTCACTAATGTTTGACGAAACAACAAACAGTGGTGGCTTTAAAGAACTCCATATAAGAGTGAGGTTTTGGTCAAAAAGCAATGTGAGAGTCATGTCCCATCACTTAGAAACATTTTTTTTAGGGCATTCAACAGCGGCTGACATTGTCAAGCATCTTCTACAACCCCTGGCAAAAAGTATCCGATCACCGAAAGCAGTGCCTATGATACATTCACATCAGTCGTCATTTTTTGCACTTTTAATATATTTTTTTCAAACTTTTGAGGGTTTTTGTGAAATATGACTAAATTAGTTAAATAATATCAAATATAAACAGAAAAAATAATTGTAGTTGACATTTTTTACTAGAAAATATAGTGAACCGTGTTGGAAAAAAGTTTCCGATCATCACTTAGTGGGGAAAAAAGTATTCGATCGCAAGCAAACGCAACGCATTTTAAGTGATATATGCAATTTTTTTTTGCTCGGCGCATGCTTACAAGATCTAAGTAAACATAATAAAAGGTTTAATCGTAGTTTGACCGTTAAAACTAGTTTCTCATCAGAGGAAGTATGGCTCGAAAGAAAGAATTGTCTAAAAACAAAACTTTTAATTGTTCTCTACTTTTAATTGTCTAAAATTTTAATTGTCTATAACTCTTAAAAATCGGAATATCTCAGAGAAAGGTTGCTCAGACTTTTGCCTGTGCCCAAAGTACTGCTTGAGGAATTTGGAAAAAATACCGCTCCACCAATGATGTCAAAAATCTTCCTCAAAGCGGTTGTCATGTGCCACATCAAATATGCAAGACAGAAAATTGGATGATCTTGCTAAATCTGTGAGAAGTTGTACGTGGAACAACCCAATGCCGAGTGGTCGAAACATCGGGTAAAGGTATGTGCACGTACAGTGCTAAATTATTAAAACAATAAATAATTTCACATCTGTAAAACCAAAACGAAACCATATATGTCTAGAAAACAAAAAAAAGCCACCTGCAATAATGCAAGAAACATAAAAACTGGTCTTCTGATGATTGGAAGAATTTTATTTTTAGTGACAAATCTCGTATCTGCCTAGGAAATGGCATTGAAATCTTTGTTTGGAGGAGAACTGATGAAAAGTTCAAAAAAGATTGCCTTAAAACTAGAACTTAATATCAGCGTTTATTTATGGTGTGGAGTTGCATGATTTCCGGAGGAGTGGGTAAAATGTGTATGGATGTTGCGAACAATTAATTCTGAAGTGTACATTGACATTTTAGAACTTTTTTTTATTATTACCATCGAGGAAAGGTTTGGTGACTCATCCGATTACATATTTCAAGATGATAACACATCACGACATCGAAGTAAAATGGTCAAGAATTTCTTAAATCGAAATGGAAATTCTCCAATAAAGACTATTCATTGACCTGCAAAAAGTCCGGATCTAAATACAATCTAAAATGTTTGAAATTATTTGAAAAGAAACATTGATAAGAGAAGAACAACAAACATGGAAGAACTACGCCTAGTCATCAAAGAAAGCTGGAGTGAAATCTCCTTAAATTTATGTTACGAGTAAGTATTATTGGTCGCATCCATGGCTCGACGCCTAAATACAGTAATCAAGGCATAAGGATAATCCAGAAAATATTAAAGTGACTTGATCGAATACTTTTTTCCCCACAAAGTGATGATCGGAAACTTTTTTCCAACACGGTTCACTATATTTTCTAGTAAAAAATGTCAACTACAATTATATTTTCTGTTTATATTTGATATTATTTAACTAATTTAGTCATATTTCACAAAAACCCTCAAAAGTTTGAAAAAAATTATTAAAATTGTAAAAGAATGACGACTGATGTGAACGTATCGTCGGCACTGCTTTCGGTGATCGGATACTTTTTGCCAGGGGTTGTATTAGCCTTAGACAATGGAGGTATATCTATGGCTTTTATGCTAATGCTTTCTTGCGATGGGCCAAACGTCAACAAAGCTGTGTTTCGAAGTTTGAATGAAAAGGTGAAAGAAGAAAGAAATCAATCATTGATTGATATTGGTTTTTGCAACCTGCATTTGCTGCACAATGCCTTCTTGAAAGGTTTAGTTGAGTTTGGAATTAATGCTTCCGATTTAGTAATTGCTCTGTACCACTATTTTGATGGATGGCCATCAAGACGTGAAGACTTTGTCTCGGTTTTGGCCGAAAAGAGTTTGAAAGAAGTTAATCTCATCAAACATGTTACTTCCCGATGGTTAACCTTAGAGCCTGCAGTTTTGAGAGTTTTGGAAGTTTGGGATGGAATCATTCACTATTTTCTGCATTACATACCAACCAAGCAAGCAAAAGCTATGAATTTTCCCAGCTATAAAAAGATTGCTTCACTGCTCAGAAAAAAAACTATGGTGGCTGAATTAAAGTTTGTATCTGTCAGTTCCGCTTTGTTTTCTACCTATTCAGGTTTTTTTCAAAACGAAAAACCACTTGTTCACGAATTGCATCAAGGCATTAAAGATTTGGTTGTGAAGTTGCTAACTAGAATATGTACAAAGAAAAGTGTGAGCATGTTTAAAACGGGAAATTTTAAAGGCCAGATGAGCAGCATTGTTGAAAAGCAACATCTGCTACCATTGCAGGACCTGTCGTTAGGTGGCAATATTCTTAATTGTTTAGAAAATTGCTCCGTAGCTGAAAAACACAGTTTTCGATCAGGTGTGCAGCAACACTATGTAAAAGCCGCCTTGTACATTTTGGAAAAAGGCCCCCTAGAGAACGAACTTCTACAATCTTTTTCTTGTATCAAGCCTGAAAATATTAAGAAATCGAGCAGCTTAAACAAAATACAAAAGATAGCGACTCAAATGCCCTTTCCTTCAGGTTTGGAAAATCTCATTGATGAATGGAAGTTACTGCAGCTGGAAACGTTAGAAGTTAAACCTATTGAAGAGTTTTGGAATGAAGTGTTTAAGATCCCAGGCTTTGATGGAGGTTTCAAGTACCCAAACATAACAAAAGTTGTAAAAGCAACTTTAGCACTTTCTCATGGAAGTGCAGAGGTAGAAAGAGGATTTTCTAAATCTGGTAGAATAATGACTGATGTGAGAGCTTCTATGTGTGCCAGAACTCTAAGTGCGCATTTGACTGTCAGTGATTTTTTAAAATCATACAACAACCAGCCAGAACTTGTGCCAATAACTCAGGATTTATTGAGTCGTGCCCACGTTGCATATAAAAGCTACAACTTGTATCTAGAGTGCGAAAAGGAGAAAAAGGAAAAAAATTGAAAGAGAGAAAAGCAAAATTGAAAGAGAACAGATGCTGCAACAGCAAGAAAAACTGAAATTGCTGGAGAGATCAAAAGAAGACATAACTGAAAAGGAAAAAGAGCTAGGAGCCATGAAAAGTGAAGTCAAATCCTTTTCAACAACCGCAGATATCTTGCTCAAGGAAGCTAACACCCGGCACCCAGCTAATGCATTGACTTTGAATAACATTGAAGATGCAAGGGTGGCCCAAGCAATGATTGCGGGAGCTCTGCAGTCTAAAGACAGTGCAAAGGAAAAAGAGAAATCCATTGAGCTGTTAGATAAACAGATACACAAGCGCAAGAACACCATAATTACAACATTTTTCTCCAAAAAGCCTAAGAAACAATGATGGTTTAAATTTATGTTGTAACTTAGAACTTCTTTTACATCATATCATCAACTGCATAATTAATCTTTTTTTTGTAAATTTCTTTTAAATATGCTATAGCAATACCAATAAAAAATTGAATCATTATGAAATAAAATGCTTGAGGAAATTATTGGATGCTATAAAAAGTGGTGTGGATAATATCTCTGAAAATGTTCTACGACTGAATTCAAAAGCAGGTGCCTCTTCCACAGATACTTAGTTTTAACCTTTAAATTTAATTAAAGAACCGTATCACTGAGCTATCCCAAATTCCCAATTTGCCAATAACTTTATGTTTATCGTGCAAAAAGGGTGCTGAAATGCTCCTTGAAAACCCTCAAACCAATTCATGATATCGAAAATGTGTTGAATGTCAAAGAGCAAAGAACAGAAAAAATTGAATCCAGTGCGTCAACTGAGTCATATATATATAATAAACATGAAAGTTCATTATATATATATGACGTGTGTTCCAATTGTGTTCAAAAATTAAAATAACCTTTGATTAATATTAAGAATATTTATCAGTATGATTCAATTTTTGACATAATGTATTAATTAAATTCATTCAAAAATTGTTTATAATTAGAGTAATCGCATTTAAACCTTTTCATAAAATTTTCTTGATAGTTTTATAAAAAATATTGCCATCAGAGCCTTATATAATGGATTAGAAGAAGTGGGGTAGAAGGTCTAAAGTAACCAACGGATTACAAACATTTTGTAATCTCTTTGAGACATCAAATAACTTTTATTTTTTTGGTACCCCAAAAGTCCCCAATTTCATTATTTAGGTCCCCATTTTTGGGTTCAAAGAGGAGGCCTGGGAATATTTTACAAATTAACTTTTTTTGCATGTCAACTTCTTGCTTTGCTGTTGGTTGTTAAAAACATTCTCAAAGAAAGCTTCCATAGAAAAAAAAGTTTTTTTTTCTCTTATATAGTTCATTTTTAGAGTAAAATCTAAGCAACCAATGGAAATCGCAGTACGCAAAAAAATGTAAACAAGAGCATCACATCATCTGAAACATTACCATTGCAATATTAAACATAAAACTAGCGTGCTTTCTTGTACTTATACTTTATTTTTAAACGTGCTGAAATGTCTTACAAATAAAAATTGGCCATATATATTTTCAACACAAAACTTGTACAAATTGTGTTTAAGAATTTATTTGGTATAGGACGTATTCTCATACGAGCTTAAAGAATTATATGTCTATACAATTAACAAACGTTATTTTATAAAACTATTTCGAAAAAATTTAATAGTAAGAGATTATTTGACAGCTGCGTTTTTTCTTCCTACTGTTATCTTGTAACAATGTTATCTCTTGGTTTCGTTTGGTCTCTGATAAGACAATATCCATTACGCCACCAAATGTATTAGTGGTCCCAAGCGACAATCTTACCTACAATATTGCAATAGGCTGATAATAGCCGGTATTCCAGTTATCTTGCATTTTAATGATTTTTTTTTACTTTCAATTACCTAATGTGAAGGGGGATGGGGAGCCCAGTCGGTTAGGCACTCGCCTAACATGCGGAAAGTCCCAGATTCGGATCCTGGCATCACCAAAATAACTGCCTACCTATAAACGGCCCATGCAGCCAAAAATGTCCTACGAATAATACCCCGTGTGAAGAAGTGCACGTTAAATATCATTCTAAGTCCTAACGCTGCGTAAGGTGTCGCCCTTAACGGTTGCGTTGGGTGCCTATTCAGGTGTTAGCTCGTTACTTGACTGCGGTTCTAAAATACTACGCCCGTCGCCAACAGCCCTCGTGAAGCTCTAGTACGACGATATCAAACCTAACCTAATGTGAAACATATGTTAATGAAAGAATTTTTATGGGGGTCAAAATTGAATCGGTGAGTGCAGAAACAACGTCAGTCACAAATTTCAAATTTTTCAGGAGGGAGAAAAAACGTAATAACTCCTCCTCTATTTCTTCACTAAACACTCGAAACAAACGTCCTATATATGCGGAACTACTCAATAGACTAGCGTAGTGTTTGCACCCAACACGCATCTCGCCTTTCTACGCTTATTTTCATTGAAAACGAGTTTTCGGATTTTTTGGACTGAAGTGGTTTCTGCACTCACCGATTCAATTGCGAAATGGAGATATTCATATCATAACGATAAGATTGTTTTGCGGGTATTTATATGTTTTCTGATTAAGTGTATCTATTTTCATTTATCTTTCAGCCACCTGTGCAGGAAGCTCGTCACATACAGAGCTTCGTAAAAGACAAACCTTTGATATTCGAAATGTCTTCCACCGAGAGTGTCTTGCAGAATGCGAGGCCCGAGAGACCGGGTGAGTTTACTTTCACGTGGTCCATCCACAACTACAGCTACTGCACGCTGGAAGGAGAGAAATCTTTAACGAGTCCGAAATTCGAGGTAGAGTTTTTGGGATATGACGAGTGGTCTTTACAGCTGTTTCCAAGAGGAAACTACGTTGTCGGTTTCGACAGTTTCTACCTACGTCATTGGCAGGGAAGTTACGAGGGTCCCTCTTTTAATTTTACGTTGTCAATTCGTAAGTCTAATGGACAGTTTGAAGAAGGAAGTGAGACATTTTTTGATACAAACAGTACTTTGAAAGGATATTCCAAATTTATAAGATGTGTAGAACTGATGCAGTCTGATAGATACTTGGTCAATGACACCCTGACACTTCGCTTTCGGGTGTGGAGCACCGACGTTGATATCCCTAAATCTGTGAAGTGGGTAGCACATTCAAGAATAAAAGTGTCCAAACTCGATTATACTTACATTATTAATGACATTCCGGTCACTAACCAAGAATTTGTGAACGATTTCAATAAAACTATTGCTATTCCAAAATGTTCCAGTGAAATTACAAAAATAAACTTGCAAGTATTTAAAAAAGAATGTTTGTGTGATGGAGCCATACAATTTGGTATAGTAGTGATTGAGCCAAGAAAAACCTATTTTTGTATAGCTGTGGTTCATTTGATAGATGCTAATGGAAAAGTAGCTCATTCTGCTCGGGGTGAATATCTGTTTCAAAATTCCAAACAAGTGCTGGAATGGACTTTCCCTCTAATATCCAAGGATGAATTGTACCGTAATAAACTACTGTACATGCCTAAAAATCTACTAACGCTGCGATGTGAACTGGGTTTTGCTGTCGATAATGACTTAGAAACATTGAGAATATCAAACGAACTAGATTTAGAGTCTGCTACGATCGGTCCAGAATCAGATTTGCAGAAAGTTTGGATACAAAACATGCACCAATGTTATAAAAACAAACAATTCACCGATTTTATCATTCGGACTTCTGCCAGCCAATTCCCTGTCAGCCGAACAATCCTCAGCGCCCACTCGGAAGTTTTTGGTGCCATGTTCGAACGCGATATGAAGGAAAGTAAAACCGGGGTGGTCGACATCGAAGATTTGGAGAATGAAACCGTCTCCAAGATGCTGATGTATGTTTACACAAGCACATTCGACGCCAATGACTGTTCCAGCGCCCAAAAGCTCTACTATGCAGCAGATAAGTATGGTATAACAGCGCTACAGAAAATATGTTCGAAGTACCTTAAGTCTTGCCTTGATGCTTCGAACATTTGTGACACATTGGAACTTGCAGACAAGCACCGAGATGAAGAACTGAAATCTTGTGCAAGAGATTTCTTCCGTATTCATGCTAAAGAAATCATTAGTTCTGAAAGCTGGAAAAAGTTAAGAGAGACAAATCCTTTTTTGACTTCCGAAACAGTGGAATGGATGATTAGTGTTTCTTAATGTAAAGTTTTTAAAACCCGTAAGGTATAATTATAAGTTAAATAAATAAGGTATAATTAAAAATAATTAAAAAAAATATATAATTGCTCCACTTTTAAAGTTTTATTTGATTATTAAATCTAACCACTTTTGTTAGAAAATATGTTTCAAATTTATATTCAGTTTGTGATGTCTGTTTAACTTAGATCTCATGTTAAGCAATCGAAATTGAATCGTCATTTATAAGGTGGAAATATACAAGTAACATATTATTGTTGTTGTTGTCGTGTCTGTGTGGTTATATCACAGAAGATTGCTGCCAGAGCCTCCGAAAAGGTTGGACTAGTCGTATTATTGAATGTCAAAAATAAAAATTTTAATTCTACTAAAATTTTTACATTTTCTTTCTTTTTTTCATTGTGAATTATAGTGCATCACCTAAAGTAAAATAACTTTAAAAATTATATATAAGATAACGACAATAAGTGTGAACTTTATAGTTACAATGTTTTGCTGAATTAATTCTTTGTTTTTGTTCTATACCATTAAATAAGCAAGTCAGTTAAAAAAAAAAAGTTTTTAAATATTTCATGACTGATATTCCAACATTAGTTAAAACTAACTTATAATAATTGAAAATCTTGTAATATTTTAAGAAGTAGAAACACAATTCTTTAGAAAGCATTCTAGTTAGTTACTATAATTATTTATGATATTCATTACTAATATCGCAATAATGTTTTAAACTTTAAAAGAATTTACTCAGATACATTAGAAAGTGTTGTGGAATTTTATTTTCTATAATGATTGGCTTTGTTTAGAAAAAATCGTGATTATCTCTCTATTGCCTTATCTAGACAGTTTTTCCCAACTTTTTACAGATATCGTTGGTTCTTTCCTAATCGTAATAAAGAAGCGTCTTTCTCATTGTCCACCCTTGCATTCTGGTTTACAATAGAGAATTTCTTAGATACTAAAGCCGAAAACAGAAAGATGATTAAACATGCATCATACGTAGAATAGCAATACATGTACTCTGATTGTATGCATTGTAATATTTGAGTTGTGTCTTCTGATTTTGCAGTCCATTCTTAGATACACATATCCCTTCACGCTTCACCCATAAATACACTGCTCACAACAATCAGGGGAATCATGAGTTTGCGATTTTTTCTCACTAGATTAAGCTTGCACTAATTTTCCATTAGATGGAAGAATCATGTTTTTGAGGACGTAAATAATGTTTGTAATGTTTTAATCAAATGAAAATATAAAAACACGTTCAAATAAAATTCGCTCCAAAAAAAACATTTATGAAATAAATTGACCCTAAATTCTTCACGCTTGCATTCTTAGATGTTCAAAAATTGATTTGTACTCTTTTTTTTGCAAAAACAAATTCGAAAAAATTATTGTTATAATTTATTCTTAAATTTTGATTCCAATTTTCCCCTTTAAATTTTAGTTAAAAAAATTAATATTTTTTTGCCTGTTTTTTACCAATTCATTCTGGATGCATAATGAATCTATTTCACAAATTTTAGACTTTTAGAGTGAAAAAAAAAAACGCTGAAACTGAAAGGGCTAACAAAAGTAAAGTAAGTGCTCTCCTAATTGTTTTGAGCAGTGTAGTTCTAAATTCCAAGACGTTTTCCAATGGCGGCGCTTTGGCCACTTTTACAAGTCCGGTTAGTGACACCTATAACAATTATGCTACGTACTTGAGCTAGACTAGTGGGTCACGATCCCCCAGATGAGAAACGCTTATCTAGACTGCTATTCATACGATTGTGCAAGTTGTTTGATATTTAGAGTATAAACATCATTTTATATTGATTAGATGAATCAAATTGTGCATACAGGACCATCTCCATTTTTTTAAAAAAAGGACTAACTTTAGCAATTTCAACAGTAACCAACGCACTGTAAAAGTTTTGGTGTAACATTAATAAAGCCGGTGGAAGCCTAGCTTCTTGAAAGCAGTATCCAACGTTCTTTTTTTTATATAAGAAAAAAATAAATTTTAAAAATATTTTCACTGAAGGAATTCAGGAATGCTAATTTAACAAAAATAACTACATATAATACCATTTAATTGTAAGGTTTTTTTTTAATATACTCTGAAAAGATTTGGAGTAACGTTAAGCAGAAGCAAACTTTATATTTAGAGATCATTACTCTATTAACTTGGTATAATTTGCTCGCTGTAAAGGGTGCGGGTTCGATTTCCACCTTCCCCTTGGGTGTACTTCCTGTCTATGTGACAGTAAAAAAAGTTTCTGTGTCTGTCTTACTTGACGAAGGCTTATAAGCGGGTCTCTGATCAAGCACACAAACCTGAATATATATGTACCTACCCCCTTAGTATGATAATTTTTCTCCGTAAAATTGGGGAAAGGTAGGCTTCCACTAGTTTTATGAAGTTAAGTACGCAACCCAGTTTTGCAGTGCAATTCGGATTTTTTTAATATTTCAAAAATATGGAATACTTTAATACGTCATACCAATTTATATGGTATTAGATTGACCATTTTCTGATTTCATAGAAGTTAATTCATATTTATTACTACCTTTCAAACTGAATGCGGTGTTGTTTAACAACGATATTATAACTAACGACAATATTATACACTGAACAAGGAATTACCAATTATAGACACGCAGTATTGTATATTTTGTTAACTTTTCTACTAAAATTCTTTTAAAGAAAGAAAATAGATTTAACAAGAGACAGTGAAAGATACAGGTCATATCATACAACGGTTACAGTTTACTATTCCTACACCATAATTATTTTATACATTGATTAAGTCATTTTTGGGTATTTCAAAATTGCTCAAAACTTTTTCAAAAACCGAAAAAAGTAGTAAGCGTGTAAATTTTTTTGACTGATTGTGAACTTAGTTTTAGGACATTTTACTTACAATCAAGCTATTTCTGATATTATGAGGATTGTTTATTAAACAATTCGAGGTAAAATAACTGTTTATTATTTTTTTACAACCTTAAGACAAATTGGATTCCCACATTTCCAACCCTTCATTCATTAAAAATAAAACATTTATGTTTAGTTCAATTACCTAAGTTAGCAGAACCACGTAAAAACTAAAAAGATTTTCGGTATATTTGCTTACATTATATAGCTTTTAATGTGCTAAAATCGAATATGAAAAATCCAGCCGACATTCATAGAATTAAGTCCCGTGACCAATAATATTTTTTTTAATTATTGTTTTTAGCTTAGAAACTATAATTTCGGAAAGAATTATTTTTAAATATCATTCTTAGTGTCCTGAACCCGAATATTAACATTTAATATCCAAAAGAAGTTTTTCTGCAATAAACTACTCAGTCATTAGAAAAATATTTTTATCATTTCAATAATCTTGCATTTGATATGATATTATATGATAAATGTAGCTCACTTACAGGACCCTACAATCCCACTTTTTTTACATTGGTTTGAATATTTTGCGTCAAACTATTTATTCAAAATTTTAAAAAAGTATTTGTTCCTATTTCAAAAAGTGGAATTATATGGTACTGTAAGTGAGCTACATTTATCATATAAAAATCATTTAAAAAAAATTCAATACACCAGGAGAAACATGGCTCAGAATATTTTTTTCAATGGATTAACACACAAACAATTTGGTTTGGAGACCCGGCGGTCGATCGAGCTCATTCGCCCTCAAACGTGATTGCCTAAATCACAATTGGTCGTTGAAAATATTCCTCTGTGGTTCTTTGAAAGCAAAATATTTACAGATTGTGTCGAAAAATTTCTTTTGGCTAGCGCACAAACTTAATATTTTACAAAATTATTTAAAACGTGATAAGGACAAGCGGCAGTTTGAAATCCATACAATGTCAATACCTACTTTCCATTTATTCTTTAAAATTACTTTTGATGCCACTTTAGAATGTAAAAGTAGACTCATATCCACCGAATGAAAGGTCACTTCAAATGATGCAACGCAATACTGATATCTCAGGACGATAAGATTGTAATGCGGATGTTTATACGCTTACTCATAAAGTGTATCGCCTTTCATTTATTTTCACAAACCTGCGCAGAAAGCTCGTCAAGTACTAAGGCTGCTTGTAAATGCAAAACCCTCTTTGATATTCAAAATGTCTACTATCGGGAGTGTCCTGCAGAATGCGAGGCCAGAGAGACAGGGCCAGTTCACGTACACGTGGTCCATCCACAACTACAGTTACTGCGCGCTGGAAGAAAATTGTTGCTTTTTTAGTCCAAGCTTCGAAGTTGAGTTCTTAGGAGGTGCCGAGTGGTGTTTAGCGCTATATCCGAAAGGAAACTCAGTTCCCGGTTTCGTCAGTTTCTATCTACGTCGTTGGAAGGCATACGAGGGTTCCACTTTTAATTTTACGGTAACGGTGATGATTCGTAACTCTAATGGACAGTTTGAAGAAGGAAGTGAGACCATTTTCGACAATTCTAGTATTATTAACGGATCTTCAAGATTTATAAGCTGTGCAGAGCTGATGCAGCCTAATAAATACTTGGTCAATGACACCCTGACCCTCCGCTGTCGCATATGGAAGACAGACGTTGACATCCCGCCATCTGTGAAGTGGGAAGCACATTCAAGAATAAAGGTGTCAAAACTCGATTATACTTGGGTTATTAATGACATTTCGGTCACTAACCAAGAATTTCTGAACGATTTCGATAAAACCGTTAATATTTCAGAATTTTTCAACGAAGTTACAAGTATAAAATTGGAACTATTTAAAAAAGAATGTTTGTGTGATGGTGCTATACAATTCGGTATAGAAATGGACGAGCCAGAAAAGAACTGTTTTTGGAAGGTTGTGGTCCATTTGAAAGATGCTAATGGAAGAGTAGCTCATTCTGCTCGCGGTGAACATTTGTTTGATAGTTTTGATGAAACTCTTAAATGGACATTCGCACTAATTTCCAAGGAAGAACTATACCGTAATAAACTACTGTATATGCCTAAAAATCAACTAACACTGCTGTGCGAACTGGGTTTTGCTAAAGGTTATGAATTGGAAACATTCAGATTTACAAATAAACTAGATTTAGAGTCTTCTACGGCCAGATCAGATTTATCGAGAGTTTGGATCAAAAACATGCAGCAATGTTATGAAAACAAGCAATTCACCGATTTTATCATTCGTACTCCTGCCAGCCAATTCCCTGTTAGCCGAACAATCCTCAGCGCCCACTCGAAAGTTTTTGGTGCCATGTTCGAACGCGACATGAAGGAAGGTAAAACCGGGATGGTCAACATCGAAGATTTGGAGGATGAAACCGTCTCCAAGTTGTTGATGTATGTCTACACAAGCACATTCGACGCCAATGACTGTTCCACCGCCCGAAAGCTCTACTACGCAGCAGACAAGTACCAAATAACAGAGCTTCAGAAAATGTGTTCGAAGTTCCTGATGGGCGACCTTGATGCTTCGAACTTTTGCGACATCTTAGAACTTGCAGACACGCACCAAGATGAAGAGCTGAAATCCGTTGCAAGAGATTTCTTCCGTATTCATGCTAAGGAAATCATTATGTCTGAAAGCTGGAAGAAGTTAAGAGAGACAAATCTTTTTTTGACTTCCGAAACAGTGGAATGGATGATTAATGTTTCTTAATGTGAAGTTATGAAAACTGGTAAGGCATAATTGCAAGTTAATTAAAAATATATAATTGCTCCATTTTAATGTTTTATTTGTTCCACTTAAGTTAGTATCTATATTTTAAAAAAAAATATTTAGTTTGTGATTTCTGTTAAGTTAGATCTCAATTAAGTTAGATCTCATGTAAAGCAATCGAAATTAAATTGTCCTTTATAAGATTGAAATATATAAATTGTATTAATGAATGTCAAAAATAAAATATGGCAAGATTTTTTACATTTACATTTTTCTTTTCAATGTGAATTCTTTTGTGCATAAAGTAAAATAAGTCTAAAAACGAGATTTAGTCCAAATACAGTAATTTATTTAAATTTTCCCGTTTTGTTAAATTAATGCATTGTTTTTTTTCTGTACTATTAAATATGCAAGCTAGTTGAAGAAAGCTTCAAAATGTTTCAATGACTGATATTCAAGCATTAATGAACTAATTTATAATTATAATCTAATAATAATCAATTAGTACTAATTATAATCAAGCACAGTATTTCTAATTTATAATTATTAATAATCCTGTAATATTTTAAGATGCCAAATACATTTCTTTAGGAAATTTTTCAGTTAGTTACTTTCTTTACTTACGATTTTTATAATTAATATCACAACTTATATATGAGGTTTCAAACTGTGCAATGATTCATACAGGAGTGTTAAGTATTTATTATTAATTTTATTTGTTTTACTAAATAGTTTTGTTTAGAAAATCATTATTATTTCTCTAACAAAAGTGATTATCTAGACCAGTATCCACCCTTTCACTCTGATTTACAATTTAAATTTTCTTATATACTAGAGCCAACACAAAGAAATGATTAAACATGCATCATACATAAGATAAGATAGTACTGATTGTATGCAAAAATTATGATTATCTCTCTATCAGAAATCAGAAGTGATTATCTAGACCAGTGTTTCTCAAATTTTGTCATCAAGCGTTGGTTCTTTCCTTATCGAAATAAAGAGGCGTCTCTCTCTTTCATAGCCACCCGTGCATACATATTTGAAGAGTACACGGGAAAAACCGATTGATTTTGCAGAAAAGTTTCCTTAGCAGGCCACTTTGGCGATGGTAGCGAGTGATAGCCTACACTTGTGTAAAGTAACCAGTTCCTACCACAGATATCATAGTTAAAGTAATAGAGTGGCAGATCACGTGCCCTCCAAATGATAACGACGGGACGCGCAAGGAGCTCCCAGAAGAGCCCCAATGAAGTTAGTGTTGTAGGTCACGTGATATGCCACGCTAATACTTCAACTACTATCTCTGTGGTTCCTAGCTGCCAAGATTCAGGCGATCGGCGATCCCAACGCTTGGACCAAGCGAAGAAGAAAGAGAGAAACCGGTTTTCTGCCGCCAAGCAGACAATTGCGGGCGTCCACCTAATAAATCAATCGGTTATTCCCGTGTACTCTTCATTTACAATGACCCTTTTACAATGGATATTTTCTTAGACGCTAACGCTACGCACCAGAACTGATTAAACATTCTTCATGCACAGAATAGCATTACACGCACTCTGATTGTATATATGTATTTTAATTATTTGACTTCCTGGTCGTCGCGTAGCAGTGACTTCTGAGTCGCAGTTTATTCTCTGACGCCCAATTTTACAGCACAATTCTGATTGATTTTTAATATATTGGAAAAATGTGGAAAATATTTATACAAAATACCAAATTAATATTTCATTGACCATTTTCTGATTTCATAGATGTTAAAGGGTCGTAATGACAACACTTTAAACATGATGCTGTGTTTTTAATAACTCTAAAATGTGTTGATAAATCAAACAGGACTTAAAAATGTAGACAGGCAGTATTGCATCTTTTATTAACTTTTCCAGCAAGATTATATTCAAGAAAGAAAATAGGATTTTATTTAAGGAATAATATATATGATGGGCCGCCTCGGTGGCTGAATGGTTAGTGTACTAGCCTTTGGAGCTGCTGAGGTCGGGTTCGAATCCCGGTCAGGCATGGATGTTTATGAAAGTCAATAAATATTGTTATTTGTCTATGTGTTATTCATTTCTTTGTGACTGTAAAATTTCTTTCTGTGTCTGTCCCACTTGACGAAAGCTTATAAGCGGTTCTATGAACAAGCTGGAATATATATGTATCATACCATACCATATATGAAGGCATCAATATTTTCCTTAGTTTTTAAACAAAAAGTGAAGAAGATTAAAATCCTTTTATTCTTAATCATACTGCGCCTCCCTCCCCTAGGAGCTACCCTAGGAGTGCTGAACTATAAAATCCTTATTTCTTTTACCCCACTAATTCTGGTGTCTAGTATATAGGTTATAAACATGTTTGTTATTTTATCTATAATAATAAAAGAAAGAGTCTGTGTGTCTGTCTGTGTGTATGTCTGTGGATCGCAAAAGACCTACTTAGACTGCTCTAAAAAATTCGAAATTTTTAATATAGATTCCTTTTAATACCTACGTGTGCACCTGAGGCTTAGATTTTTCATATTTGATTGAAATTTTTA
Organism: Hylyphantes graminicola; assembly: GCA_023701765.1. Lineage (NCBI taxonomy): Eukaryota > Metazoa > Arthropoda > Arachnida > Araneae > Linyphiidae > Hylyphantes > Hylyphantes graminicola. Next base: position 15,480,808 of record CM043121.1, on the reverse strand, counting down.
ATTAATATAATTAGTTTCAAAAAACGTCATCCACGTGGGATTGCGGGACCATAACAGGGCTTGAAAATACATGGTCCAGGCCAAAACGGGGGCTTGACGCCATCCTCTATTAGTTTGATTGAGATATGCGCTCGCCCTAGGGCTGCTTCATCCTCTATTAGTTTGATCGAGATATGCGCTCGCCCTAGGGCTGCTTCATCCTCTATTAGTTTCACTGAGATATGTGCTCGCCCTAGGGCTGCTTCATCCTCTATTAGTGTTTGATCTTTTAGGTGCGCATGCGCCAACACGAATTTAATTTTGTTTTAATTTTGAGTGTATTTTCACAAGGGTAAGTATGCCTCTAGAAGGAAGCAATGCGAAGTTAACGTGTTCCCAGTAAGGCGGGACCATACTGCTAGTTCATAATAAAAATAGGTTGCACACTTTTTTAAATAACCAACTATTTTAATGAGTTTCAACTTTGCTTTACAGATACATTGATTATGTCATCACCTCGGCAAATAGGCTTATATTTTTCTGTAAAACATAATTATTAAATTATTTGGTAGGAAATCTCGAGAAGTGTCTAAAAACAAGAAATTTAACATTGTTGTATTAAGTTTTAAAATCTATTTCTTAAGAAAAACTATTTGAAAATTTCTTTTACGCTTCCAGTATTTTGTATTCTTTCCAATCGGTACCGCTAATAGTAACTAAGTTACACTTACATTTTACAAAATCTAACGGCATTACCTACAAAAGTAACTGTTTTTCAAGTAACGCAGTACTCCAATCCCTGCGTTTATGCTAGAAGCAGGCATCAAACGGCAACTTTAATGCATCAAGCAGCGAATGTGATGCATTAAGCCTGTCACTGGATTCGCATGCGTAATAATGCAACAGCCAGCGCGGGTGCATTAAAGGGTTAGCAGAAATCAATGGCTAAACACATGGGAAGCTTCATGATGAAGCACTGGAGAATGCTTGTGAAACTTGAATGTTCGCGGAAGTTCCAAATCGAACGAAGTTTTCCTAAAATAAGTTATGGCAGTAAGTGGCCGAAATCGCATTGGTGACCGTTTTGTCCGCCAGTTTGTGTTTCAAAGATTTTCGTCAAAGAAATCTTGTATTTCTACTTGGTATTCCTTCTAATTTATCTTGATCTTCGTTGCTTAAATGTTAACAAACTAATAAAAAGGTTTTAGTTGAGTAAAAGTTAAAATATTTTTTTAAAAAATGGGAAGAGGGGTGTTGACATCGTAGAAAGTTCCAACCGTCTGTCTGTCCAGCCCTGCCTTCTCTTCAACGTCCGTTTTGAACTTCGTTACTTTATTATTTTCTTGTTTGAAAGGTATGATATTTTTTTAGTTAAAATTTTCCGCATTTTTACAAAAAGTCAAATGAGATTTTGTCATTGTCAATGTCTGTTGTATATTTAAATACTTAATTTGATTGACAAATACTATTTTCATCATAAATAACAACAATACACCGAAAGTATTTTATTTATCTATTCATCTTATATGTGTACTACTGTGATTGAAAATTAGATTAATTTAATTGCTTGAATGAAAGTTTCAAATAAATAACGATAAGAAACCTTTGAAATCCATTTTTTTTCTAAATTAATGATTCTTTTCAAAACATCAATAATTTTTTTTTCAACATTCGTTTAACATAAAGAAAAATCGATTTTTGGAGGAAAAAAAAATAATTGCATTAGTTATTTTCAATAATAATTCAAAATCTCATTTCGTTTCAAAATAATAATAGAAAATTTTCAGTAATACCCGTGAGAAAGAAACAATTATCGTAATTCTCGAGTTGCAAAAAAATAAAAAAAATAAAAACGTAATGTGGAAGCTAAAAACTACGAATGAGAGAAATGTTGTATTTCTAACATTTTTATTCAATTTTTGAACCTACGTTAAGGTGAATTTTACAATGCCGTTACCGAAAACCTTTTTTTTTTTTTTTAATTTTTTTTTCAAACGTGTTTTGAATTTGGAAAGTATTCATTTAATAATTAGCAATGTGAATAACACATTTTAAGTGCTCGAGAATTTTTATCACAAGAAAATTATTAATTTAGCGATAACCTTGGACTTTTTTATGTGCGAATTGCAAAGGACTAATATTTGTTTTATTTTTTATTTTACAATCGGTAGAGTCATTTGTATTATGCAGGCTTTATGTAATCTAATATTCTTTTTTTGTTGTTTTTATGTTTAATTAAAAAAAAAACATGTTCGTTGTATGCGTCCTTTAGAAGATCCATTGTTTTATACAATTTTAGTTATGATCTGTTAAGATAAAAATGCAAAAATATAAATAATAGTTTATAATAACTAAATAGACAATGTACCGAAACTATAGATTGTAAATAACTCTATATTTAAAAGACTGGAAATTTTTTATTATTAATTCTAATATAGAGAGAGGGCCGGCCCATCGGCGCAGTGGTTAGTGTACTAGCCTTTGGAGCTGCTGGGCTCGGGTTCGAATCCCGGTAAAGGCATGGATGTTTGTGCTTGCCAATAAATGTTGCTATTCGTCGTCCTTCTTTATCTTGTGACTGTCTCTTCTGGTGAGCTGGGTAATGGGCTATAAAGTCTACACTCTCCCTTCTAGAGGGCGCATTCACAGTCATTTGTCAATATATAGAGAGGACCTGGGCTAGTTTTCTCATGGGGTAAGTTTTCCACCAGGAATTGTACAAGAAATGAGCCGTTAAGATAAGGCAGAAAAGGGCTGCTTGTTTATGAAGCAACCCTTTTTATGTCACCCACAAAAAAAATTTCTCAGTTGGTGTTGTAATATGGTCCTTAGAGCTATTTTTGTTATTTTTTCAATGTTGAGTGATGTTTTATGCTTTCATTCAAACCTAAATCAAGCGTGTTTTTATTAAACTTACAGTTTTATCATTGAGTATACTAAGAGGTGGCTCTTCTACGTAATTATGCATTCGTTTTCAAAATAATTTAAAATTCTACTGATCAAGTTACTATTCAAGTAAAAAAAGACGACGAAGCATGTTTTCCAAAATTTTACGGGGCAAGATTTCAAACAATTCCTTGTAGAAAAACATGCTCCAACATTTGTAAACTAAGCTTAAGGGGTCATAGAAGTCTTAAAAATGTGTAAAGAAGGTACTACAAAGTATAGTTTGATCTTTCATGTAATTTTTTAACTGCTCAATAAAAAGTATATTTTTTATATGTAAACATACAAGATTTATTTAATATAAAGAAAATTTTAAAATTTATGAAACTTTTGCCAAAACTAAAATAAATGATATCTATAATAATAAAAGAAAGAGTCTGTCTGTCTGTGGGTCTGTCTGTCTGTCTGTGTGTATGTCTGTGGATCAAAAAAGACCTATTTAGACTACTCTAAAAAATTCGAAATTTTTAATATAGATTCCTTTTAATATCTACGTGTGCACCTGAGGCTTAGTTTTTTCATATTTGATTGTGATTTTTAATTAATATAATCTATAATAATAAAAGAAAGAGTCTGTCTGTCTGTGGGTCTGTCTGTCTGTGTGTATGTCTGTGGATCAAAAAAGACCTATTTAGACTACTCTAAAAAATTCGAAATTTTTAATATAGATTCCTTTTAATATCTACGTGTGCACCTGAGGCTTAGTTTTTTCATATTTGATTGTGATTTTTAATTAATATAATTAGTTTAAAAAAAACGTCATCCACGTGGGATGGCGGGACCATAACAGGGCTTGAAAATACATGGACCGGGCCGAAACGGGGGCTTGCCGCCATCCTCTATTAGTTCGATTGATTGAGTTTGGTTGAGATATGCGCTCGCCCTAAGGCTGCTTCATTCTCTATTAGTGTTTGCTTTTTTAAGTTTGCATGCGCCAACACGAATTTAATTTTGTTTTGATTTTGAGTGTATTTTCACAAGTAAGCATGCCTCTAAAAGGAAGCAATGCGAAGTTAACGGGTTCCCAGTAAGGCGGGACCATACTGCTAGTTAAACATAAAGCTATTTGAACGCATTGTGATTTGGTTTGCGCGGCAAATTTTGAGGTCAAAATTGAAAAAATGACCAAGAAAATAACTTTATATTGTAGAAATATGTACAAACAAAGACTTATACCTAAATTCTCAGCTCAATTCTCAGCTGGCCAAGGTCTGCCCTGCCCGTTTCAGCTTTTGTGTCTAAGGGCTCTGGGTTGATAGGCATTTGTCCCGGTAAGGTGGACAGCCTCACGTGGAACCCCCAGTGTTTAGTTCCCAAGCATATTGGTACCCATTTTATCGTCCTACTTAAGGGATGAAAGTATGGGAAGAGCTCCATTAGACATTTAAAAAAAAACCTAGTTCAACATAGTAAGTACATTAACTGCAAAATATCGATAATTACTGTAAAACCTCAAAAAATATCACATTTAGCTACAATGCTTTAACAAACTTAAAACTTATCAAATCAACACAAAATGTAACATTAGAAATGCAATTTGCATAGAACAGCTCTAAAACGCGAAAACATGAATCCGGATACTTTGGGAGATCAATCAACCGTGGAAAAATAAACAAGTGGAGTTACGGCAATAATCAATTTCAACATGGCGGATTTCGGAAATCACTTGGCGCCAAAGAGACTTACTGCAAACGGAAATGAATAATAAGAAAATGCGAAACGGAAATTATGCCGAGCAACTTTCGTCGTCATTTAGAGAATAGATTTTAGAAGAATTATTTTACTTTACACGGTTATTTATTCCGAAGTATGTTAAATAAGTCTTACATCCCCTTTTGCTTGCATTCGATATTGGATTTAAGTCATTGGATGCAATTTAAGAGGGATTGTCAGTCCCATAGATGTAATGCATTTGTTTTGGAATGACCACTTCCGCAGAAGTATTGCTTTGACATGTTAGCCATTTTTTCCCAGTCATGGGAATCAACATAACATCGATATGAAAAAAATTTGAAACTAAAATCTTATCTAGTTATTTAATTACATACTTCTGAAGTTTTAAAATGCCAAAAATATGCAGCAGATGGCAACACTATTTTAAACCTTTATCAATTGATAATTAAATCACGTTATTTTCCTTTTAATTTTGTTTCAAATGGATGTTATGATTATTCTAATACCTTGTGAAAATGGGATAACATGGCAAAGCAATTCTTTTTCATGAGTTGTGATTTCAAAACTAATGCATTAGCTCTATGGTTGGTTGGTTGGTTGGTTTGACATATATTTTCAGGCTTGTGTGCTTGGTCGCAAGGATCCGCTTATAAGCCATCGTCAAGTAGGACAACACAAGACGCACATATACACTAATGGCAGATGCTGCCATCTGTCGCCACCTCCACAATTTAGACATGTCCCTGAAGGGGAGGGAAATTTTCTCCCGGAACCTGTACCCATGGTGAACTGGGCAATGACCGACCACAGGACTTTCGGACCCAACAGATTTTAAGAGCACGTACTGCGCATGTACTCGGTAGGTCTTCAGTGGCGACCGGGTCTCGAACTCTCAACCTTCCGATCTCAAGTTCGAGATCCTTGACCACTGGGCTCCCTACAGCCAGCTCTATGGGACTGAAAGTCCCTGCACTTTTTGCTGCAGTTTTAGGTAGTTCATCTTTGGCCTCACGGCCAATGTACGCAGTCAGAAAAAATCGTGAACATTTTACTCAATATCTCATTTACTTAATATAATAATGGATAATAATATATAATTACTCAATAATGAATAGCATATTTCACGTGATGAATGGCATAATTTATTATTGTTGGTTAGTATTGTTGGGTGTTGATCTAGTATTGTTTTCATTCTGGGTGTTTCTGCAATTGCTTGGGTGCCGTGCATAGCCTCCTGGTTAAGGTCTCGTTCTCGGAAGGTCCCACGATCGAGCTCTATACCACTGAAGACCCACCGAGTATAAGCGGAGTAAATCTGTGGGTTCGAAAGTTCTGTAGGTGGTCATGACCCAGTTTCCAAAGGGTACAGGTCCCAGGAGACTATTTCCCATTCCTTCAGAGACAGGTATAAATTGCGGAGGAGGCGATAAATGGCAGCATCTGTCACTTATGTGTGTGTGTGTGTTGTGTCTGTCTTACTTTACGAAGGTTTATAAGCGGGTTTCTGGCCAAGCCAGAGACATAACATAGAGTGGACTGCGCATTAATAATAAAGCAGCTTAGGGATGGAAAACCAAAACCGGTTTTCAAAAAACCGGTGGTCCCGGTTTTGACTGAAAACCGGTTTTTTTATATATGAGGCCCTTTGGAACCGAAAACCGGTTTTAGGGAAAAACCGATGGAAAATGGAAGACTGGTTTTTTTCTGGAAAACCGCCATCCCTTGCAGATTAGCATTATGTCCCAAACATCATAAATCGCAAAGAGGGGAAAGGTTGCTACATATGGCAACTTAACGCTACCGTTTCGTTACGAACTATTCCAAATTGTCGCCAGACCTGAATATCAGCTAGCAAACCGAAATGGAGACTACCATCAATACCCAAGTCACGTGGGTTTCTACCAATCACGGCAGCTTGAATTTTTTTAATGTTTTTGCAGACGATTTTTTGAGCATTGTTGGTATTTTTCTCTTTCGGCTTTTATAATAAATATTTAATTACATTCTTTTAATCTCTGAGCATGAATCGTGAATGTTGTACTCTTAATTCAGTAACGTTTTGTGCAAGATGCCAAATGCTTGTGAATTCCTAATTGTAAAGAGGGGTATAAAAAAGGATTAGTCACACTTCACGGGTAAAATTTATTTAGTTCTGCATACTTTTAGTAATTGTGTGTTCTTCATAAACTATAATTTCTATCGAGGGAATTTATTCTAAAAGCTCTTTTATACTGAAGAATCATATCCATGATTAAATCAACGTTGTTAGAACTCTAATTATAATGAATATTTTGGGCCAAGTCAATTAAATTAATGGTCTGAACATTAGACAGCTCAGAAGTAGAATATTTTTTTTACAATTTGGTCAAAACGAAACCTGTCTTGCAATCGTGTTTGAGTTATTTATATTTAAAAAGTAGAAAATTTGCTGAATTTGGAATACATTGATGTGTTTTAGAAAGTTGATTTATTCCAGGTGAAATAAAGGAAAAAGCAATATTTAAAAAAAATTGATTTTTTTAAAAATCGGACCGTTAGAACGAAAGTTATAGAGACGGCAGAAAATGTTCACCATGTCAATTACCAACTTATATTACAGCAACACTCTACATAAACCTACTAATGTTCTTTTAAATTAATTTTTAGTAAAGAGTCCACATTCAATCGTTCAAGTAATCTTAAATAGACTCACAAAATCAAAGAAATAATCTGATATCTATTAAGAGGATCTTAAAATACTAGCGATTCATCCTTGCTCCTTTCCAAGCTTCTTTATCATAACATTAGATTGTCGGCCTCTGTGTTCAGGTCGTTGTGGAAAAACTCGCCAAATGGTAAACTCGCCATAGATGCGAGCCAAACGCGACACAGTCATGTGACTGTGTAAGTTAGATGTTTAGGACACTTTAGGTTTGCCAATGCGCAGTCCACTCTATGTTATGTCTCTGGGCCAAGCACACAAACCTGAATCTTTCTGTCTACCAACCAAGCAATTACACTTGTTTTGGTGGTAATTTGATCGATTTATATCAGTTTAATAAAAATATCCGATTTGCTAAATAACTTTGAATAGTGTATGTTTTCATAGCGATTATTCCATTGGTTTTATTTTCTCTTATCGTTCCTTTTAAGTCTCGTAATTTATTGAACTGTAAAAAAAACTAACAAACTTAACTCCTCGGCGCATCAACACCTTACTGGGACAAGGCCTGCCGTGCCCATTTCAGCTTTCGTGACCTAGGGTTCTGGGGTGTTATGCACCTGGCCCGGTAGTCACCTCACGCGGATTCCCCAGTTTTTGTTGACAAGCGTGCTTGGTAACCTTTTTATCGAACCACTCAATGGATGAAAGGATGGGTCATAGTTCAATCTCACCCTTATTTATTGTACTGTAATCTGTAGGAAAATATTTAAAATACTTAAAAAAAATTTAAAAAAGTTAAATATAAATATCTTTAATGCAAAATATCCGTTGTTTTTATCAGGCTTTCAGAGTGAAGATGAAATAACCAATGAAGTCGCGGAAACAAGAATGAAAACTTCTATGATGTCACTTTCTAAATACTGCGATTTCACTGGTTGTTTTGTTTTCTTTGACTAAGTGTTGAAACAATCCCATTGTTCCATTTTCGACGAATCATTTGCTCTTTTCAAATTACGATGCAAGCTAAAGAAATTCAATGAGCATATTTAACCTCTTGAGTGACAACAGTTACACAGAAGTGAAAATATGCTCTCATTTTCTTAGATGGCCCGAGCTTACTGTTTTATACCACTTATTACTATAAACACCAATGAAATCAAGGAATTAATACAGGAAAGATTCTTCGTCACGTGAAACATGCCAATACCAAAGTAATAATTTTTAAATATTATAATAAATATGTTTTATTCGTTACCAATGTACTGTTAACATATTTGTGCGAGTTATTTTATAGATGGCAGCATCTGTCACTTATGGTGTGTGTTGTATCTGTCTTACATGACGAGGGTTTATAAGCGGGTCTAAGACCAAGCACCCAAACCTGGCCGCCCCGGTGGCTGAATGGTTAGTGTACTAGCCTTTGGAGCTGCTGGGGTCGGGTTCGAATCCCGGTCAGACATGGATGTTTGTGACAGTCAATAAATGTTGTTATTCATTTCTTTGTGACTGTAAAAATTCTTTCTGTGTCTGTACCACTTGACGAAAGCTTATAAGCGGTTCTTTGAACAAGCACACAAGCTGGAATATATATGTATCATACCATACCATACCATACCCAAACCTGAAAATATATGTCTACCAACCAACCAATCACGTCTATATTAAAACACTATAGCGTTAAATAAGCTTTTTATGTTTGCTCTTAATGATACAGAACGGAAGTCAAACAGATAATTCTCAACACATAATAACAATATAATTCTCAACACAGATAATTCTCTCAATCTTCGAATAAATTCTCAATGATAACAATAAAATAATTTATTATTTAATAATATCCAACCTCATGAGGAAAAAAAACTCAAACATAAAAATAATTTACGATAATTTTTTTTACGCTAAAAGGAAATCAATTTCTTCGAATACAATCAAAAATCTCTTATTTCTTCTACCGTTCCAAAATTTGTCATTTCTAATTACCAAAAAGTCAGACGACGATAATCGACGTTCCTCCATGATTTTCGGTAATTCGATTCGACACCATATTTGTCGCATTTTATTTCCATTTCCCAGGCATCTGGCGCATGCGTAAAGCGGCAGTTAATTAACGCGAACCGTCTCGACTAAGTATCATTCCAGGACGTTAGAAAAGGAAAACTATTTTTCACGGATTTTTTTTTCTCTCTTCGGTTTTTATTACTATTATTATTTCCTGAAAAGGCTAAAAAAAATATATATAATAATGCGAATAGACAATTATTTCTTCGGAGTTTTTTCTCAATTAAAAACGGTGAAATGTGGCTGTATTTTTTTTCCGTATCTTTTGTTTAAGCTGCCTTTTTTTTTGCTGTATATTTTTTTTCACTTTTGCTTAATTTCATTGTAGCGTAACTACTATCTTCTATCAAACAGTCTCGCTAGAATGACAAAGCCGTAACTAACATTGTTTAGCAAATATATTCCTTTTCGAAAAAAAATGGTCATTTTTAACGAAGTGGTTTTAGACCCAATTTTTTTTTCATATTTGTTTACAAATAGTTAAATATAATATATCTATAAACACTACCAACAAAGTGCAAACTTAATGTATCAAGGAATGTTTATTTCAATTTTTATTTATTAGTTTATCTCAATTTTTATTATTTTTATTTAAATCTAAACAAGGTTTCTATAAGCAAAACTCTGTTTCTGTAAACATTACCTGACTAAACAAGCTAGTTACATAAAAACTTGCATTTATATCTATTTTTATAGTAAGGTCATTGCTATAAATTGAAGTGGTATCAATGCATTTATTAAAGAGTTTTAAAATGTTCGAAATTGACAATTTTGACAAAATGATGTCGAAAACCATGCTCCGGGAACTGAACCTTTCTTCAATTTGCGGTAAGTTTATGCCAGAGAGCATGAGCATCGTGTGAAGTCACGTGACATTTCGAAAAAAGAATCTTCGAAAGTACAAACAAATTTAAATGATTGAAGAATCCTTTTAAAGTAAGACTTTTATTTTAGAGAGTATTATTTTTACTGTTGTTGTTGATAATTCCCATCAAGTCTGGGGAAGTCAGACAAGGTCAATAAATTCGTTGACATTTAGGAAGTCCGAAGCCAAAAGGGGAGAGAATGTATGTCGTCCCAGTCCAGTCCTAGGCAATTTAGTATAAGTTCAGATGATGCCTGGTTTTGCTGGCACTTAGGGCAGGGAGGGAAGATCTTTTGATTACCAAAAAACTTAAAACTTTTCAGGTGTCCACTAGCTGGTCTGGACAAGCGGGTGTTGGTCTGTCTGTCGCCAGGAAGAGGAAGAATTTTATTGTTTATGGATTTAAAGTAAAAATACGCCTGCAAATTGCAATTTAAATTGCTGGTTCAACATAATGAAGTCAAATGTGGATGTAAATGTTCAAAAATGGATGTACACGATCGTGGATTAAGGAACTAGTAGGGTTCAAATAAAGCAAATCCAAAGATCTGATGTAAATTCGTACTGCATGTTTGTATGTTAAAAGTCTTAATTCAAATGAAAATAAATGTGCACTACAAATTACATTCCACAAGCTACTACGATCGATTTACCAATATAATTTTTTATCTCTGTCTAAAGTTACAAAATACAGTAGAACTTCACTTTTCCGAAATGCGACTATCTAAATCAAATTATCACTATCCGAATCGTCCATAATTTGAATTTTGCATCGGCTAACGATTTTTGTACAAGTCACAGTCTCATATTTCAGTTCTATTATTATTTGTTATTTTAATACAAATATCTGAACATTTTGTTGATTTGTATGGATTCCGTCAATAATTAGTTCGGATAGTTGGAGTTCTACTGTAGTACCTCTTCCACCACCAAAATAGATTTGATGTCGTTTTATCAAAACAAGCTATATTATTTTACAAACTATTCAAAATTTTGTTGCAAAATTATTTATTGAAAATTTAAAAAAAATGCGAACCAATTTCAAAAAGTGGGACTATGGAACACTGCAAAATGACAAATGACAGTGATTGCGCCCTCTAGATGGGAGAATGTAGGCTTTATAACCCATTACCCAGCTCGCCAGAAGAGACAGTCACAAGAGACACGCAAAGAAGGACGACACAAATAACAACATTTACTGACAAGCACAAACATCCATGCCTTTACCGGGATTCGAACCCGAGCCCAGCAGCTCCAAAGGCTAGTACACTAACCACTGCCCCGGCGGGCCGGCATGGAACGCTGCAAGTCCGCTTCATTTATCACATAAAAAAAACGTTTGTAAAAATATTCATTATAACCGGAAAACTGTGGCTTAGATTGCCGGGTGATCGTAGTAGAAATGTTACATCAATATATCTTTCACATACGAAGGAATCGAAAACCATACTGACAGTTTTATAATTGGTGTTCAATCAAGAAATGACCACGCAAATGAACTTGAAGTACTGAAAAACTTTCTGCAGCATATCGCCACTGCAGCAGCTTTTAACATTGGTGTGAAACTGAAAGTTCGATTTTCGCTCTCTTCACCATAAGTACAGAGAAAGTACAGAGTAAGTAACATGCACAAAAATGCTAATAAATTATTTCCTATGGTATTTCAATACCTTTTTGCAGTTAATATATTTAGCCTGAAACCTTATGCTTAAAATAAGCAGTGGTAGAATGCTGAATTAATGCGCAATCAGAAGAAATTCGAATTTTCATGATAGCCAAAAATCTACGAACTTTCGTGTAGTGTCAGTCACATCAGGACATTTTTATTATTTTTCAGTTAAATAATAACTTTTAAAAAATTTTACTGATTGCTAAGAATACTATATGCTAAGGGGTATACTGACATACAATATTTTTTTTAAATAAATATAAAATAATTATGAACTATGCAAACGAAATTGGTTAAATCGTTCTGATGTAGTGTCAGTCACGCGTGGAAATGCCCATATATATCATACCATAGCCATAGCATATTTTTGACTGAACTGCCAGTTAACCTTCTTTCACACCAAAATTGTGAGCAAAAAAGAGAATGGGCAATCTAATTATGAAAAAAGATAGCACACAAAAGGGAAATTCTTGTAACTAGAGCCGTACTGTAACGTAAATAAACTCGGCTCTGATTTATTCCGTAGAAATGGCCGTTTGTATTGTTAAGAGTGTATTTAAAAGTTCTAAATAGTGGAATTCACTGCTGCGATTTTTAAATAGTCGCCGCTGGCTTGTCTTTTTTATATAAAGAAACGGTTAAACATTGCATTGTTTGAGCTGGGTTCTAAAAGGAAGAATTAAAATTATTTCTTTAACGTAAATGTTCACGGAATTTATTATAAACGAGGACACGAAAACTCGTGTTTATATATTAAGAATTATTTTTATACTTAAAAATTGAATTATTTGACACTAGTTTTGTAAATAATTATACTTTCATTTTTTATTTTAGTTTTAAAAAGTAGATCAATTAATCATACGCTGGTGAAGGATAAATGACAGGATGATTTTAAAATTAATTAAAATGATTTACCCAAAACCATTGAGTATTTTAGAATGATTTATGCATTTAAAACAAAAAAGATTTTTAAAAAAATATCATAAAGACCCATGTACAACGCTTGTGAATTTTAAAATACATAAGTTCGATAAAAAAAAAGTTCTAAACGAACTCAAAAGGTCTGCTCTTTATTTTTTAAATAAATATGTTACAAAATAGTTGTTTTTGCACCATATAAATGTGTGTACATGCGTTTTTAAATAAAATACATTTTCTCCAAAAAAATATTGTTTCCTATATGGATGAATAACTCTATTTAGATTTTAAAAAATACAAATTGACATTTTAATCAATACACAAAACAAATCATAAATACAATACATTTTGTGCAATAAAAAATATATTTACGCCTATGGGTTAGATATTTATGTTCGTTTATTTTCTCCGAGAATATTCCAGAACGTTCTAAACTTCTTTTTTTAAGTATCAAGTACATCTTTAATATAAAATAATTATGTATTCTCGAATGTAAGGGATATAAGCTTTCATTGAATTATGGTTTTAAAAAATTAAAATGTTGCAATGTATTCTCGAATGTAAGGGATATAAGCTGTCATTGAATTATGGTTTTAAAAAATTAAAATATTGCAATGTATTACAGGAAATTAAAATTTTAAATATACCTTTAACAGTGTATTTCTATATAAATGTTGACATATTTATAAATTACCTACAAAAAGTAATCCAATCCAGAAGAAATCTTAGTGAGTATGTAAAAAGGTTCTGCTTGATAATTAAGGTCAATAGAAGCTAATATTCACAAACTTGCTGAAGATAGACATATAAAACAAGTCACGTTTTCCAACAAAACACAAAATTATTTAACAAAAATTGAATTTATCTATTTTTTAAATTTCAAATAGTGAAGTATGGATAAGTTATTTATAATCATCTGCTACCAAAACATATATTTTTAATATATCGTGCAGTGACAGCAAGTTTAAACATTATTACCTTTGCTTATCACTCATAAGTTTAATAGCACTACTTTAAAAATATTTAGGTCAATAAAAAACAAAAATGTAAGTAATTAATCTCGTAATTTATTTGTTAAAATTTATAAAAACGTACATATATTCGCTTTTTGTCCTAACTTTATATTTACTTCCATGAAATTATACCATTTTTATTTTTGAATTTTTTATTGTGTTTTATTGCTAACATAATTGTGCTAATTAATAAATAATGTAATTATCAGAGTTCATATTTTTTACTTACTCAGAAATTACAGTAGCTTTGAATTAAAAAATTAATTTTTTTTTGCATAATTCCATCCACCCGTCTGGGAGAGTAATCGTCTCAAGGAATGCATTTCTTTATAATTGACTTTTCTTAAGATAGGCGAATACCCAAAATTCCCCCAAATTCTAAAATTTTTACTATTACTTTAATCTTTTCCAAATTTGGTAGAGTGATTTCAAATATAATGAATAATACTATTTAGGCATTTTTTAAATTTAAATATATATATTTTTTATTTTAAACGGTGTTTTTCTACTAAAAATGAGGTTTACGCTAACAAGCCTACTGCCTTGAATTTTCATCCTATAAACATTAATTATGTGTTAAATTCTTCGTTTTGAACTGATGCATGCAATGACCCTCTAGAGTTACATACAAATTACAAGAAAAGAAGTTATTAAGAAAATTGTCATAAATTAGCCACAAAAAAAGGATTTTTTTCGATTAACTTACACTTGGACAATTTTTTAAAGAAAACTTTTATATTTACACCAGATGTTAGAGGTTCATGGCACAGATTATATATTGAAATAGCATCTGTAAAAATTTTCAGGTAAATTAAAGTAAAACTTTTTATACTAGAACTGTTGGCGTAAACCCCTTTTTTTAGGTGAAAAACACCATTTAAAATAAATAAATTATATTTAAATAAAAAAAAAATTGCCTAAAAAGCATTGTTCATTATATCTGAAATCACTATGCCAAATTTGGAAAAGATTAAAGTAATAATAAAAATTTTAGAATTTTGGGTATTCACCTACCTTAAATAAATATTGCAAATTACTTTCCAAAATTAAGAATTATTAAATGCTCGATAAAACAAGCAAAGCGTTCCTCAATATAAAAAAGTATGGCCGTTTTAAGTTTCAAAGCGATTCTGTTTGGCATTTAATTCTACCCTTGAAATAGTGTAAATGTTGCTTTGCTGTACATAGAGTACATAAAAGGAGAAACAGTTTCTACAGAAAAGAATAGCACAGTAGGATCTGACTAGGTTAATTAATAGCATCTCCCTAGCAGCAATGCCCTTGGATATATTTTCATTTTCATATCAAATTAATATTATTTTACTTAAATAATAGAAATAATAGAAAAAAAGTAAATTTTAAAACGGTTACTGTCACTTAAAATCAATTAAAAATTATTATTTGATGTCTAAACAATTTAAAATGCATAGGTTAAACTGTAAAAACGGACAAATATTGCAAGTTTAAATAAACGTTGTTTCACTAATTCAATTCATATTTAAATTTTATATTTTTATGTATAACAGAATAAAACTCTTGGATGGATCTTTGCTGTATGATGAATTGCTATATATATATATATATATATATATATATTATATATCTATACTATATATATATATATATATTATATTATATATATATATATATATATATATATATTTATATATATATAATTATATAATATATATATATATCTATAGTATATAATATTTTTTATATATATATGATATTATATATCTATATATATATATATATATATATATAATATTTATATATATATATATATAGACATACATTCTCCTGAAATAGTACGTTAATATACGATACGTACGATTCATAAGTGCGAAATGTAAGAAAAATATGTAATGTAAAAATATTTAATACTTTTTTAAAAATATAAATTCGAAAAAAATTTCATAATAAATGTTGTTAATTTTCGTCAAAATAAAAATTCAGATAAGTTTTGTGTTTTTTTTTTTTTCTGTAAGTTTATTTTTCAAGCAAAATTTAGCGAAGCTTTCTCAATATAATAGCTGCTTAATGTATAAACGTGATCCCTTAGTTTGACATTCATTCTTCCATTATAACAGTGTAAATGTTGCTTCGCTGTACAAAGTGCATATAAAAGGAGAAACTGTTTCTACAGAAAAGCCAATACGTTAATATTAACTAACTAGGTTAGTAGCAATCTCATAAGTTATTATGTCATAGATACAATTTTAATTTAAAATTGATATTCTTTTACTTAGATAATATCAATTTTAAAATATATCAATGAATAATAAGCTGGTGAAAGATGAATGAAACGGTAATTTTAAAATTATTTAATGTGATTAACCCAAAACCATTGAATATTTTTAGAATGATTTATAACAGAAAACAAGTAGGTTTAAACTGTTACTCTGACACTTAAAATCAATTACAAGTTATTATTATTTAATGTCTAAAAATTTAAAGTATAGTTTAGTAAGTTAAGCATATAAAAATATAGTTTTAGTAAGTTAAACCTATAACAAATTGTAAATAAATAAATGTTGTCCCACCAATTCAAGTCATATTTTTTTAAAAAATATTTTGTTTATTTTTTTTTTATATTTAATAAAAAAATTAAACTGTGGATTTTGAGAAAAACACTTATTTTAATAATATACAGATATATAAAATGTATTATTTTAATATAATAAAAATATGTAATATGAAAATTTATAATATTAAAAAAAATCAAAAATCAAATTTTCATAATAAATGCTGTAAATTTCCATCAAAATAAAATTAAGAAACCCGTGAGTGTATTTTTTAATGAAAAATTAAGCAAAACGTTTCACGATATAAAACAAAGTGAGGCTGTTTAAGGTAATTCATCCCTCTGTCTGATATTAATTTCTGCCCTTGAAATAGCGTAAATGTTTCTTTGCTGTACAAGGAGTACATGAAAGGAGAAACAGCTTCTACAGAAGAGTCAGGTATGTTAGTAGGTAAAGGTATGTTATAAGTCAGGTATATGTTAGAACAGGGGTTCCCAACCCTTTTGCACCTGCGTACCACTTGAGTTTTGGCGAAATTTTTGCGTACCACCAGACCTAAATATCTTAATAAATGCATAATATATCTTCTAAAAGTGTTCAAAGGCTTTTTGAATTAAAATTCTGATAAAACTTCATATTTATTGGTAGATATCTGTTTATTTATGACATGCTTATAAAAAAAGATAAATAAAAATATTAAAATTATATTAATTTACAGTTTTATTTATTACCCATAGGTCTAAAAACATACAAATAAAAAAATAGTTAAAACTCAGCAAAAAATTAATCCTCATTCAAAATATAGTTTTATAGTCTTTAGTGCGAAACTTGTTGTTGTTTGCCTGTGATTAAAATATCAGCATTAGGTGTAATGGAACTTATCTTCACTCTTAAGTCCTCTTCAACACTAATCATGCTTCTATATTTTTTTTTATGAACAATAGTTCAGAAAATACACTTCTCACACAAGTAGCTCGTAACAAATGAGTAGCATCACGTTGCTCACATCCCTCACGCGTACCACTTGAAATTTTCCCGCGTACCATCAATGGTACGCGTACCACCGGTTGGGAACCCCTGTGTTAGAAGGTAATTTTTTGTGTGCAAACTATTGGATATTAATCCATAATGACGATTGACAACAAAATTTGCCACTCAAAAAATGAGCTTTCTAGATAAGCTTAGCTAATTAAGCAAAATAAGACAAATGAAGACCACAGTACTGAACATTTTATGTAGAATAAATTGAGTTACATGCAAAACGAATTCGAAATGCTTGAAGTTAATCTATTTATTTTGAAATTGAAGTGTTAATGGTAGAAACAAAAGGGTCGCTAATGGGTTAGAGTTGATTTTCATGGTATTTTAATAAGTTATTTTGAAAAATATCTACTAATATATACATATGTACTTTCGTTAAAATCGACATAAGACACATGGTCACGATAGGCTACAGGTCAAGGTATAGGAAAGAAAAATCAAAACAGATAACTTTCTTTGGATATTTTACTAGAAAATGAGTGAAATGTGCATAGTATTACCTGTGCATTAACGTGTAATGTCTATAGTAATTAATAACAATAATAATAAGTCCTTCCTGATTTTTGTAGAGGAGTTATATTTTTAATATTATTTAGTTTTTCGTTTAAATACTTACTGAGCTTTGGCTTAAAAAACTTTGTTGAGAGCATAAAAAATCGAAAATTTAGAATTTATTAAGTCGCTCGTTATATTGAGCATTCGGTTATATCGCGGTTTTTTGTTTGTTTTCTGGAAGCGCGATATAACGAGGGGTTGTTGTACCCTAGTGTAACGAAGTACATCCCTAGTTCATTATACAATATTTCGCACGAGGTCTTTTATTACACTTCAAAATGATATACAATTTTTTTTTTAAAGATAGATGCATCCAGCATCCAATATTGTTTCAATTGCGCCACAAGTAATTTCCCTTGCTAATAGGATCCATGGGAAGTTCAAAAAGTTCAAAAGTAGGATAGGAAGTTCAAAAAATTATTTAGAAGGAGAATGTTTATTTAACTACATGCAGGAATATTGATAGTAATTAAAATATTTTTTATATTAAATCCATGTTATTGTTAATTCTATTTTGTTTTAAAATAATGCATAATAAGTGACTAATTATTTCTTACCATTTACACAGAGTTAAAGGTAGTAATTAAAGTGGTAGTAGATAATATATAGACAAAAAGATTTTAATTTTAAATTGACAAATTAAATGAAAATTATTTCTCAAAAAAGTGCTGTAAATTTAGGTATCTTAAAGTATAATTTGCAGTGCTTCCTTAATGCTATAATTTGATATTTTTCATTCACAATAAAATTTAATTAAGGATTATTATATTCCTAAAGCTTGAATAATTTCAACCTAGATTTTTACTAAGTAGGCCACTATGTCAGGAATCGCAATGATCCTGATGAAAACCGGAAAATAGCAAATTAAAAAACAAACCAATTTATATACTAACTTTGGAAAAATTATTACAAAATATTAACGTAAAATCTATGCTAAAGCAAATTGAACTCGCAATAGAATTTAAGTTAGATATATTTTTCGAAGGAAAACATTTATAATATCATCACTTCAAAACAACTAAATCTTCATAAAAATATTATATCGTCACAATAGCATATTGTTATTTTTTTATTACAAATAAATATTATTTAGTTTATCATAACACATATATAAAATCACAACTACATAGATGAATCGATGTATCCATCATATGCTGTGTAGTAAAAAAAAACGAAAATAATAAGCACATACCTTTTCCACTCCAATATGTAATTTCCAAACACACCAAAACGTAAACAGTTCTAATACACCATCCAACACTTTTTGTTATATAATTAATCCGGACAACACCCTTCAAAACAGACGATACATTGGGGGTGGAGGAATGTTCGAACGTCCAGAGAGCGGCCGGCAGACGATATTTTCTCGACTCGCAGGTAGGGCGAAAAATGAACTCGCCAAACCCGCAACACTAGCGCCACTGGCCGCCATGACACTTCCCCGCCCCCCCCCCTTGCTCTAAAAACAGCTGGGATCGACCCACTTCCCTCCCTCCCCTTTAAAATGCAAACGATAATTACTATTTTTCGTCTGCTGAAGTTGAGTTAGAATTTTTTAAATGGCACTCACCTGCATTGAAAATGCTTGCAAAGGATAAATAACACTTCTGTTTTGTAAGGTGTAAATAACACGGAGAGATTTTTTAGCTTTTTTAAGGAATAGTTTGGTAGATGAGTTGCCGGTTCCGGTCACCAGGGCGGCGCCCTATGCTGGGGCGTAGTTGGTGAGGAGGGAAGGGGGAGATAGTGTTCGATTGTTCGAACGCCCTGTTTCCGGTATTTCTCGTCGGATCGTCTGCGAGGTGCTTAATAACATTCGTTTGGCGATAGCCTGAAGTGCAGTGAAGTGAAAGAACTGTATAATATTGGAATGCGTAAACTAATGCATCGGAATTTCTCTGTAATAAAAATTATTTTAGATAATATTTTTATGTGGTTACACTAGTTTCCAAGAAAATTCTCCATGTGCGTTGGTAACATTGAATTTTGTTTCGGTTTTAGTTTTCGATAACAGCAATTAGTTATATTTATTTAATTTTATGCTTGTGTCAAAAGTAGACGAATTTATTTTATTTGGAATTTATTCCCTCTAATTTATCATTAAAAGCTACTTCCGAAAACATATTTATGCTTAGTGTTTTTAAAGCCTCTTTTACTATCATTTTTTGTTATTACAATACTTTGCAAAACTTTTTAAGAGTTGAATAGAGCTGCTTCGGCATAGGTAGTGAAGTGTTAAAAGAAGAATGTCTAGAATCCTCTACACTTAAATCCTTTACCATTTAACTAAATAAAAAGTTAATCAGTACGTGAAAAAAATACATACCACTAAAGACTTTATTTCATCAAAAAGTGAAACACTTAAAAATAGTACTAAGAATTATAGCAAGTCTTGTTTTTCTTGTACTAGAACCTTTCTTCAATTTTTGATGTCGGAAAGGGGTCCCAGAAGTCTCTCGAATGCATCCGTCTCTAGAAATGCCAATTTAGTGTCCTCAGCTGCAACGATACCGGCCGCTCTGGGCTGTTTCTTCAGCAGTGCCGTCTCTGCGAAATGAATTGTAAAGAAAGCTTTTATTCCGTGTTCTGAAACACCCTTATTTAACCCTTTCAGTCCCAGTGCCATTTGGCATCATCACTTTCAATATTTTTTTTCTAAATGTTTATGCCCCGTTATGACACCCAACACACATCATTCGATTCTACACACTCTGTCCTATTCGACAATATTTTACATTAATCTCAATAGAAATCAGAACTACAACTTTTTTATTCAGAAAATAGCTAACAAGCGTTTCACCTGATTTTTGCAAAGTTCACTTCAGTTCCTTGTATTTAAAACACAATTTAAACTATTTCGGTTAAAATAATTATTAAATTTTTTTAATAATATGGTCAGATACCTCAAAATATATAACTCGAAGGGTTTTTACGTAATATATATATTTTTATTTTGTTGTTTTCCACAATTCAAAAATTTGGCATTATTTCAAAAATCATATAAAAATTTCAAATGAATTTTTTTTCTTATGGAAATCTTATATTTGACCTAAAATAAGCTTATTTTGTAAATATCAGATGTTTCTGTAGTGTAGTAAATTTTTGGGACTGAAAGGGCTAAAAGAAATATATTTATCATTATCTTCGGCATGCTTGTGAGGCCAGCTAATAACTTTTTTAAGGCAATGAATTATTTTGTTACATATTTTATCGATATATAACTATATACTTGCCGACCCGGCGGCGCAACTGTTAGGATGCTACCTTTTGGAGCTTCTGGGGCAGCAGGTTTTCAATCCGAAGTTTACCTATGTTAGGCCAATGGATTTTTTTTTATCTAAGCCAAATTACTTTAGCTGTATTGAATACTTTTTGCAAACGGTTTTTTATATGATAAATCTAGCTTACAGGTCTCTATGCTCCCACTTTTTGAATTTGGTGCGAATATTTTGTTGTAAAATTATTCATTAAAAATCTTTAAAAAAAAGACTTTCGAAACAATTTCAAAAAGCGAGACTGCAGAGTCCTGTAAGCCAGCAACATACATCATAAAAAAAAAAAACTTTGTAAAAATTTTCAATACAGCCGGCGTAATGTGGCTAAATTTTTTTTTAACCTGTTGGATTAAAAAATCCAATGCAACTACTGCTTTTCAACAGCCGATTTACACTACACTCTTGAATTGACATTTAATGCAGTTAAAAATCGCTTTGCAGATGAGAGACTTCAATCAAACGGCTTAATAAAATTCGCATATTAAAAATGCAAGCAGTATTTAAAAAAATAAATTAAACAATGAGTATATAAACAGAACACATAAAAAACATTCTATTTTAAAGCTATTTTAAATGTAAAAAATCGTCAATAAAAGGGTTAGAATAATCTATTAAACTGTACTTCGGTTTGGAGACCCGCTTCCATTCTCCCTAGAAGGCGCGTTTACATGAGCCCTCTAATCCATGGATTGAAGAGCAAACTCAGCAATTTTTCCCTCTGGGAATTTTCTCCCAGACAGAATCGGAATTGCAGGGTTCGTTGGGGGGTTTCGCAAACCCTCCAATGAAGAAGGGTTTGATGTTTCATACCATGGATTCGGCTACAGACTATTATTTGGGATAGAAATCCTGCTCGACCTGTGTTTCCCCTAATGGGGATTTTGGCATCCCATGGATTCGATGGCTCATGTAAACGCGCCTTGAATGAACAGCAGGAATGCACAACACATACCTCCGAAGTATGATCCTTTCCCCACTTGTGGCGTCTCCTCGCCCTTTTTCTTGGAGGACGATTGCACCTTCACCTTTCCCTGCACAACGAAATACATGCCGTTTCCCTCGTCCCCCTCGTTGAAGAGGACCTCGTCCTTCTTCAGGGACAACGGCACCAGGGCATCGCAAAGCTGAAAATGTATAACACCGTCACTTGGCAGCGGTTCTAAGTTACGAGGCGTAATTTGGCTAAGAACCTTAAGCCCTGATTCGTAAGAACACAAAATCGGACGCTGACCAGTGCGTCCGGATTTTTCGCTTTCTTATTGGCCTTAAATGTCACGTGATCGAGGTACTAAAATTAACGTTGATCTCGGCATTCGAAAATCTTGAATCAGTCGTGGTTTGATTAGAGCAGTGGTTCTCAACCTTTTGTAGGTGACGACCCCCTAATGCCATTAAATAACATTGCGACCCCCCCCCCTCCCTGTCTTACACATGCTGTACTCTTTATAACTATTATATTTGGGTGATTTTTTTATATTTTACGATTGTTGTCCCGTGGGAAGGTTTTGAACAAATTATTTGAGCTGCGATCTGAAATGCTGATACTTTTACTAGACGCTAAACCAGAATTGGAGGGATTTTTTTAGCTCTTCAACTTGGTTGTTTCAACTTTCATACTTAGCAGAAATATTTATACACCTAAATGAGCTAAATACCGAGCTATAAGGTCGAAATATAACAATAATAATCAAAACGTAAGACAAAATTAATGGATTCTTAAAGAATCTGAAGGTTTATGCTGCTAAGTTAAGAAATCTAATTTTGAAAACTTCCATTTATGTAACGAATTTAAAAGTTCCGAATTGAAAAGTTCCAATAAGCACAAGTTTCTCATTAGCTTGTTGCGACGTAACGTACTACAATTAAAATTATGTAAAAATAACATAAAAAAGTTAAAATGTAAATTAAATTTTTCTTCCATTCTAGTTGTAAAATTATTGTATAAAACGTTACTTAAATATATTTTTTACTTTTAAAAAAACTTTTTGCGACCCCCCTAGGATCCCTTCGCGACCCCCCAGGGGGTCGCGACCCACCGGTTGAGAACCACTGGATTAGAGCATTCAAACCGTGCGAAATGGCCTACACACTTAAAAATGAATGCTCAAAAACGACGAGATTTTCCTTAGTTTTGACGATTCCATTACTGGCAAATGCTCCGAGTTTTCGTTTCCTCAAAGTGAGGACATTTGAATCATCATTTTTATGCGGATTTGAATGTCGTAAATCTTAAAGAAATATTTCGTCATTTTTGAGCATGTGAGTACAGCAATGAGATTCAGTTTCCTCAAAATCAAGATACAGAATCGTCAAATCACGATCGTAAAAGTGAGGATTCGCGTTCACTCAAAAGCCACGTGATAGTTTGACGAAACAATCCTCAAAATTTTAACGAAATGAGGCTTGCGGATCCATGAATCGTCAAAATTGAAAGTGTTATTTCTGAGAGTGTATGTTTCTATCTTTCAAATGAGATAACGGTGGTCTTTGCGTACTACGCATGCTTTAGATACGGACACATCGCGCTAGACATATATGAATTCTAACAAAACACCCAAGCGAATATAAGACGCTGATATCGATGGGCGTTTTCTAACGCTTTGACGTGCGGTCCTTACAAACCAGGGTTTTAGAGTCTAGAAATAGAGAGCCGGAAGCTTTCAACCTAACCTAGCTAGACTACACTCACAGAAATAACACTTTCATTTTTGACGATTCATGAATCCTCAAGCCTCATTTCGTTCATTTTGAGGATTATTTCGTCAAACTATCGCGTGACTTTTGAGTAAACGTGAATCCTCACTTTTACGATCGTGATTTGACGATTCTGTATCTTGATTTTGAGGAAACTGAATCTCATTGTTGTACTCACATGCTCAAAAATGATGAAATATTTCTTTAGATTAGAAGACATTCAAATCCTCATAAAAAACGACCAATCAAATTTCCTCACTTTGAGGAAACGAAAACTCGGAGCATTTGCCAGTAATGGAATCGTCAAAATTAAGGAAAATTTCTTCGTTTTTGAGCATTCATTTTTTAGAGTGTAGGGTGACCAAGCTACTGCATTTCGCAGTACCGTTTAATTTGTCACTCAACTATCTGGCTATCAATGTTGTACGAGTCGGGTTAGTTTCAAGTTTTAAATTTAGTTGATAGATGGAAGCACCCCTTTTAGTTTCAATCTGTAGCTTAGAGCAGGGGTTACCATTCGTTTTACACCTGCGTATGTCCTCTTTTTTTTATGATGGGGCTGCAATATTGGCAGTCAAGCCTTTGCAGACTCGGCATATTCCCCAGAACTGAGAGCCATTCTTTTTGTGGCACCATCTTGGCGACTCTCGCCACCAATTTTGATGTATGTCCTCTTTTAACTATGTACTAAAAATAAATCAAATACTATTTTAACGTATAATATCACTTTAAATCGCCAGCTAAATCGAGTTTGGCTAGCCAATTTGCTTTAATTAACGTATGGCAACACTCAACTTTTTACAACACTTAATAGGCATTGTGCCTTCTAACATTAAAGTAAGACAATTTTTTAGTTTTACCATTATTGTACAAACCTGCAATTTCTCGAATTCGTTGAGCGACTTCAGTTCAGGAACTCGATCCAGTAGCTTCATGTATTTTTGGCTTTTTTCTAAAGCTTTTTCCACCATCAGCTTCTTGAAGGTCCTTTTAAATACATTCAATTTAGTTTTGGGATAGTAAATAAAAATAGTTTATTTCCCCACATTCTGAAAATAATATTTTAAATATATGAAGAGTACATGGGAAGAACCGCTTTATTTCGTAGAAGGCTTTCCTTAATAGCCTCTTTGCGGATGATAGCGAGAAATTGCCTAAACTAGTGTAAAAAAGCCAGTTACTCGCCTTGGTTATCTTTCGCGGCAACCCTGATTCACGCCATTGGATATCGGAGTGCCATTGGATATCGTATTGCATCACGGAGTGGAAATATAATACTAATCACACGTTTGTACTGCGAATGAAGAACCGAAAGAAAAACCGGTTTCCGGTCGCCAATGTCCGCCAAGCAGACACAATTACCGAAAGACTCTAAAGAAATCAAGCGGTTCTTCCCCTGTACTCTTTATATATTGCTGTTTTTTATTATGTTGAAAATGTAAATTATTACAAGAAAAGGTCGAGCCTGGTGGCAGTCGACATTCTAACAGCTTCATAGAGGCCAAATCATTTATATATTTAAATAGCTATTAATATTAATATATGTTTTCTAGATTTTTCACGCCCCGTTCCTATTATAAATTTTACACCACTTTCGATATACATTGAAATGATAAATGTTGCATATTAATGAGGGAAGCTTTATGGCATGAGTTTGAAGGTTTCAAATCACGAAATATTTGTTCTTGCTTTTGGTTTGTACACCAAGTTTAACCTTAAATCGCTGTGGCGGAGTATTATTCATTTTTTTTTTTAAATTTCATTCTATCTTTATCTCGGTTCACTCAGAGATTTAGATAAACAACCAACATGATACGATTATCTCATATTCAAATATTAAAGGCCGTTGGTTGATTTTCAGGCAGGATCTTTATCAACTTAGTACTTAGACCAACTTCCAAAACTATTTAGGGTATAAAACACTCACTCACAAGTTAGCGATTAAATTATAATATAATTTTATTACTAGTACACTCTTAAAACGAACGAGCGATTTTAACTCAGTCTGAGTTAATTTTCACTCCTCCAGTCTAGAAAACGCTCTTCTCATATAGGAGTGGATCCTTTGTGTGTTAAACCTCCTACAGGATCACTCCAAACTAGTGATTTTAACTCAGTCCGAGTTAATATTCACTCCTTTCCAGTGTCGAAAATGCACTTCTCCTACTGGAGTGGATTTCACTCTTTTGTTTTAAGAGTGTACAGAGTTTGCTATAACAGGTGGTACTTGTTATTAACCTGTCAAAACGCTCACCAAATTCTTTGGCGCTAGTTTTTCCACAAAAAGTTTTAAAAACAAACAATTTATGCTTATATACTGTTGGGAAATATTAATTAATATACAGTAAACTCCCGATTATCCGCGGGTGGATTATCCGCTTTGCGGATTAACCGCGATCCACGATCTCCCCACCTTTTTGTTCCCTCAGCAAAAATAATAATTTAACAAAACGCAGATAAATGAAATTTATCTGCTTTCAAAACTTTTCGGAAGATGCATTTCAAGATCTACGAACACATTCAAAGAACGACGAATACATTTAATTTAAATAACTAAGAAAACATTATAAGAACAACGAATACATTACAATAAGAATGACTATAAGAAACCTGATGTGTGCCAAAATGTGTTCGGCCAGGTGCAAATCAAGTGCAGATTTTTGACGAAAAGAGTCACTTGTAAAATAAACTGCCCGCGATTTTAATTGACTTCTTAGAGTGATTTTTTTTATTGTTCGTTTTCGTTTCTCACTTATTTCGCTACTATGTACAACTGATTAAAAAGGTAGGAAAATTATGCACTAAAAAGCAAATGCGTTTGCAGTATGACATAAGAGAACAGTGAGAGACATTTTGAAGCAAAAAGATAAACTCTTACAATTTGCATCCACATCCGACAGTTCGACCTCTTTGACTTAAAGAAAAACTATGACAGCCAGCAGAAGAACATATAATGTAGCTGTATTTTAAAATTTGTGATCCCTATTTTATTTCTTTACTATTTTTGTATTATTTCATTATATTTTCCTTACTTTTGCGGATAATCCGCGAATTCGCTTATCCGCGGGTATTACAAGTTTTTTGTGTTTATTTAATTTTTATTTTAATTATTAATTCATTATCATTATACTAAATTAGAAAATATTCTAATAAATCATGCTTGACGATAATATCGAGTTTGGTAAAAATGTCCTACATTATGACGAAAATGGTCGAAGGTACAATACAAAATTACCGAGTAGATCTATTGGTTTTGTTAAGTGGTGCGTTTTTGAAAATTCCTCACACTCTAGTCGCTATAGGATAAACATTTCTGAAATTTAAACGCACTTACTTGCGACTCAATGCCCAGATCTGGCCCTCCGTGACAGCCTTCACTGTCACATCTCTTGGGTAGTTGAGCAGAAGAGCTATCTCGCCAAAGCAGCCGGAGTCCCTGTAAGTCTTGACTACCTTGTCGACGTCACCATCCTTGGAGTAGGCCTTAAAGGTGCCCTTGCCCAACACATAGAAAAAGTCGCCATCGTCGCCGTGGCGAGTGATCACCATAGCTGGTATGAGTGAAAACATCATTTAACAAGGAAATTGGCCTTATAAAAAAATATTCAAAAGCAAAAAAATTACTTGCATAGTGGGGCTGGTCCGGTTAGGCACTCGCCTAGCATGCGAAAGATCTCAGGTTCGGGTCAGGGCATCGCCAAAATAACTGCCGACCTACAAACGGCCCGTGCAGCCAAAAATGTCCGACGAATAATGCCCCGTGTAAGGGAGTGCACGTTAAATATCCTTCAAAGTCCTAACACTGCGTACGATGTCGCCCTTAACGGTTGCGTTGGGTGCCTATTCAGGTGTCGGCTCGTCACTTGACTGTGGTTCTAAAATACGACACCCTTCGCCAATAGCCCTCGTGTAGCTCTAGTGCGACAATAATTCAAAGCTAACCGAACATGCATAGTGAAATTTAAGATTTTTTATCCTTGAATGAGTATTTTATTAATAACTAGCAAATTTATACCCGCACTTCGCACGGATTAAATAAATATCAAATCGATCCAAGTATGTGTACCATATAACCTGTTATAAAATCATAAACTTAAGTTATTCTCTTTCCACTCGTTATCAAGTAAAAAATCTCAATTCATTGCCCTAATGTTCTAAAATCAAAAATACGCTGTAAAATGTACTCATAAATGTCATCACAATTCCCTCATATATACATAAAACCTTTTTTAACTCTTTTGGCTCGTTTTGGTAAATAATTTGGCGAGAAAATAGATATAGCTACAAACACACACATTTTTCAGCTCTAACACAACGACCTTAGTATATCCAACCAGCTTATAAATTATTTTAAAAAACATTTTGCCCATTTGGCGAGTTTTAATAAATAATTTGGCGAGATTGGCAACATATTTGGCGAAACAATAAAGACATAATACCCTTATATGCAGCTCTAGTGTGATGGCTTTATTAACCATCATAGTTCAGTAATAGCTTAACAAACATTTTGCTCATTTGGCGAGTTTTAATCAATGAATTGGCGAGATTGGCAATGTATTTGGCGAAAAAGTAAAGACATAAAACCCTAATATGCAGCTCGTGCGATGACCTTTATTAACCATCATTGTTCAGTAATAGCTTAACAAACCATTTGCCCATTTGGCGAGTTTTTATTATAATTTGGCGGGATTGGCAACGTATTTGGCGAGAAAATAAAGACCTAACGGCAGCTCTAGAACTTATAGGTAAACTACACATTTATTGTTTGAACATGCATATTTGTCATCAACAGAACCATCATTGACGAAATCATCAACTAAACCCATAAGAAATCCAGGAATCAAGACTTGTTGGAAATACGTCACTTGAAACATATCAATTATTTTCAAATAATGAATTTAGTTTCTGAAAGTTATGGCAACACAATAAAATAAATATTTTCAATTTTATTTATTTTCGTTGAAAGTTTTATTTAATTGTTTCTTCAGATGGCATCAGGAAAGAAAAGAAATCGTCGGATTTGAGCCAAAGTGGTGTAGTTTTCCCAGAAAATTCGAATTTTCTCTAAAAATAGAACACTTTGAGCTCTGAAAGTTCTTATTCTGTTACTCAAGTATGAACTACGTATTTGTACCAAGTTACGAGTCAAACAAATGTCTAGTTTGTGAGTTTCAGAGAGACATACATACATACACACACACACACAAAACTTCATTTTTATTATTATAGATAAGGCTTTATTGTATGTGTATTTTAGTAAAAAATATGTTGCTTAAATATATATACTATTTTTTGAATTAAGTGGATATAGATTTTTTTATAACTATTCAGATGTATAGATTAACCTTCAACAGTATAAAAAATCAGTATACTTTTTATAATTAAACAAGAGATTATGTACAATTATGAAAACTTGAAGTGGTTTAAATTACTTGGTGCAGCTACATGATATAATGGCCGCTTTTTTCAGTGGCGAATTTTACCGAGCTCAAAAATTTTACGTAGGGTTACTATCATAGAGACAGAAAAACTGTGCGCTATCACACACTATCTAGAGGAGAAACGCAATGGTGAAACAAGCGGGAATTTTGTGCCGAAGTACCTCAACATGGCGGCGATTGGCATAGAAAAAATTCAGTAATAAATTGCTCTTTCTTTTGAATCATGATTGTTGAGTTGATTCTAGTTGATGACTGCAAATATTTCGAATTTCCTTTTGTAAGTGTCAAAAATAATATTATTATGTAACCGAAAGTTTGCATAGTTGTTTTTTGATAATTTCGAATTATTGATTTAATATTCATCGTTAAGCCGAACCAATCATAAAATGACATTCAAAATTGAGTCTGACATTAAAATTATTTCACTGAATAGAAACAGAGCTACCCAAAAAATGATCCTGATTCATAATTCATACAATTACAATCCACGCCTACAAAAAATTTCAAAGAGCCACCAGATCCAAGATAGCAGCTTCTATAAAAGCGCAATTTTAATACTGTCATTTTCTACGCAATTGGCCGCCATGTTGAGGTGTTCAAATGAAACAGATTTTGACCTTCCGTTTCCTCTCTAGATAGTAGGCAATAGCGCAAGGTTTTTCTATCTCAATGGTTATTATACCTATCGAGTTGTATTACATATGAAATGGAATGTTTACCACAATTGGGCATTTTTCGTTGATTGGCAACTTAACGCAAATCGCCAATCGATACCGGCCGTTACATAATATTTGCTTCTTAATCGGCGGAAACATAGAATTCTTCAAACATTTCAGTTCATCCTTAATACAACTTATTAGATTAAATAACAATGTCTCTATCATAGCAGATCACGGTCTACTCAATTACTAAGGCCAAAGAAGCTCTCTTAAACAGCCTCGGGGACGGAATTTTTGACGTCATAGTTCCGAGTGACGTTGTTCCGAAAGTGAAGATAACCGGTCTCCAAACCTGTTCGGAAACACTCGTTCACGGCTGACCTCATTTTTAGGGTTCCGAATGCATCCGAACTAGTTTCTCAATCTTCGGAACTCAGAATAATAACGTAAAAAATTCTGTCTAGCTCATATTTGGGAAAGCTTCTCCGGCCTCGTTATTGAAGTTGGCCGTGAGCAGATCCTAAAAAGTTAAAGTCACACACACCTTTATCAACTTTTCTTGGTATCATGGCATCGATAACTTGATTCAAGGCTTCGCTGTCCAAACTCCCTAGGAAGAAAATGCCTTGAACTGATTCTAAAATCTTTTTTCTGTCCTCGTCTTTCTTGGGGAACATTTCAATTTCATCCTCGCCATCTTCTGCCTCTTTAAAATTATAACTTTGTGGGAAAAAGAATACATTTATAGAATGTTGGCTAGTGGTTATTTTAATAATGCAAAAGTCGCCAAGTAGTGGGATAAGTTTTTGCTCTTGTCATTTGTTTAATGACAAAGTCGTTAATATATTTGGCAATTATAATAAATATAAAATGTGAAAAGTTAGAACATGTCACCTAGAATTATTAGCATTAAAAAAATTATTTTTGGTGCTAAGTACTTAACTTTCGGAAAATTATTACAGTAAATTAAAAACAAACATATCAACACATGAGAACTATTGAAATTACGATTGATTTATTTTACTCGTATTTGGCGACATTATACAAGAATAATTTTTCTAAACCGCGTCTCTAACTTATTTATTTCGAAGAGTTGCACTCTAATTAATTTATTTCGAAGAGTTGTAGTCCAATATTTTTGGGCCCCATTACCTTTTATCATATTGAATCATTTTACATTTTTAATCTGAAGTCGCATAGCATTAAAAATAGCGTCAAACTACACACTCTTCTATTAACTTACCACCAATTTTCTTGATTTAAACTTACACTTTAATTAGTTAAAATTAATCTGGTGCAAACTTGATGGTATCTGATATTTTGATTGTGAAGTAACAAAAAAAGTTAGACTTTAAATATAACATAACTTGGAGCTAGCTTGCCGGAATACGCTGGCATAATTTTACTAATGCAATATAAAACTTGATAAATGTTCTATTTTAAGCATTAAAGAATATTTCAGATTCACCAATCGCGATTCGGCGACACCGATTCGGCGACATTTGGCAAGCGTGAAAATTTAGCGGAAGGTTGATAAACCTATCGAAATGAATGAACTTTAAAGTTCTATGTTGAATACATTTAGGGCATTTTTGAAGCTTTTCAACGTAACGTAAATCGCCAAATCGAGACAGACCATTATATCATAGCTGTTTCTGGATAACAATTACAATTCCATACCTTTCTCCCACAATTGCCTCACGTCTATTACAACGGGCTCCTAACTTTTCGTTGATGTCTTTTAGTTCCGGCTCTAACGTTTCTTTGTTTTTTCCATCCTTTAGAGCAACAAAATAATCAGCAGCATGGCTGACAACATCATCTGGTTCGTCCACTAGTACCTTAATTGTGTACTCTAGAAGAATATTTTCAAGTTCCTTAGGAACTTTAACCGGCTTTTCTGACTGGTGTTCCGATTTTTTCCGCTGTTCCGACATTGGCTTTTTTTTATGTTAGGTCCAAAAGGGTTTAAAAATTAATCGAATTCTAGTCGAATTAAATTTTAGGCAGTTTGAACTTTATCAAACTTCAAGTTTTTTTTTTACGAGTAGGCTTAGCAATAACTTAGAACAAGTAAAAAACCATCGAAAAATTATTCATTTAATTATTTTGCTTTGATAACATTTTGACATTCCATACAATATACACGTTGCCATTTAATTTTTAGAAACTATATGTATTTTATTATTTCTTAAATTTATCGTAGTGTGATTTCGGGACTTATTCCCATGGACTTGTTTCAACCATAGAGATCTTAATAAAAGTATTAGAGTGGAGATCACGTGACCTATCTATGCTAACGACGGGACGAGCCTGGGGGCCGCCATCTTGAGTCCGAGACCAACTTTTTTAAGTCGAAATCGCTTAGAAAAAAATAAATTTAATTCTAAAACATTAAAAAATACTAGCTGCATTTTGGAATATTTTTAGTGACTTTAAAAGAACTTTTAACGCTTTTCTAGTATTTTTATAATATTTATTTTGCAATTTTAGAATTAAATTTTATTTTTCACGTATTCTTCTTCTTAATGTGACGGCGATGGCTGCAAGTTGCCAGTGTCGCCATCACATAAAGAAAAATAATGCTAGGCAAAAAGTAAAATTTAATTTAGAAATTACAAAATAAATATTATAAAAATACTAGAAAAGCGTTAAAAGTTCTTTTAAAGTCACTAAAAATATTCCAAAATGCAGCTTGTATTTTTATGGTATTTTTTTAATATTTTAGAATTAAATTTATTTTTTTCTAAGCGTTTTCCACTTAAAAAAGTTGGTCTCGGACTCAAGATGGCGGCCCCCATGCTCGTCCCGTTAGCATAGATAGGTCACGTGACCTCCACTCTAATACTTTTATTAAGATCTCTATGGTTTCAACACTTTGCCACAAAAATTAAAACAATCAACGAAATCGCAGTTCGGAGCACGTGACCTTTTTCAAACCAATAAGCTGTTTCAACACTTTTTCAAAGAAAACGAAACAACCAATGAAATTGCAGTATATAGAGAGTGACGTCATAAGAAATATTCCCTTTGAGAATAGGTTAAAACAAGCTCATTGGTTTTTATAACGTCACGCGCTCCAAACTGCGATTTCATTGGTTGTTTTGTTTTCTTTGACAAAGTATTGAAACAAGCTCATTGAAGCGAGAAGCTCTGTCCTTGCTCACTAACGCTTGCCAACAGTGCCGGATTTCGGTCAAGGACTGGGGACCCAGTCAGGAAGAGGGCCTTAAAAAGATAAAATTTCCTGAAAAAATAAAATTACCTATTAAAAAATTGAAAATCACCAATCACCAAACTCCGGAAACCTATCTCAAGACGATCTCAAAAATTGCCAAATTTGTGAAAAATCGCCAGACCTGGCTGCACTGGTCCGTTTCCCCTGAGAGCAAGGAGGTTATTTATTTATTTATTTATTTATTTATTTATTTATTTATTTATTTATTTATTTATTTATTTATTTATTTATTTATTTATTTATTTATTTATTTATTTATTTATTTATTTATTTATTTATTTATTTATTTATTTATTTATTTATTTATTTATTTATTTTATTTATTTATTTATTTATTTATTTATTTATTTATTTATTTATTTATTTATTTATTTATTTATTTATTTATTTATTTATTTATTTATTTATTTATTTATTTATTTATTTATTTATTTATTTATTTTTCTGCGTCAACACATAGATAGGAAATTTATGATTCGAAACTGAAAACTTCACCAATCTTGAAGAGTCTTTCCCAGACAAGATGGTCTGCTCGAGCTGACGCCTGCGCAGTCTATGTTGCTTCTGGGATGAGATCATGGCAGTTGCCAATCATACAAATGAAAAACACGCTCTGAGGCTGCAGGTCTTCTGAATTCATTGAACATTGATTCTCGATGGAAACTTGCTTTTTTGTCACTTCTCTACATGAATGACATCTTGGAAAGGTTCAACAAAGTAAGCAAGTCTCTCTAATCTGTTAACCCAGACCTGGATACGATCGTTAAACTGTACCAGTCTTTGGTAACATACCTAGAAAAACTGATACTTCCTATGAATAATCGAAGCTACCAAAGTTTTAAATTAAAAAATATAAAGAAAAACTACTTTTTTGTTTTTTAATACACCCTGCTATTTTAATACTCTATGAAATTCATGCAGAACGGATAAATAAACGAAAAAAAGTATATAAAAAATAGTATCTGATGTTATATCCCAGTGGCAACCTGGGGGCGATCGCCCCCAAGTGAGCGATTTGTGTTATCAAGGGGGCAATAAATAGCTTGGGGGCGATAGGGGGGCGATGAGTATTCAAAGGGGGAAAATTAAAATATGCTGTACTATTAGTACAGTAAAACCACATTCCAATTTTTTTATCACCATGACAATTTCAAACTGACATTCTTACAAGCTTTGAGGATTTCACCAAATTAAAAATTCCTGATTCTATTGTTGATCCATTCCCTTTCGAATCTGTGGGTTGTGGATAACCTTAATAACTATTTGTAGACGGAGTTTGTATATCTGAAGTATGATTGTGAGGTGAAATGCATTTCAAATAGAGAGGTTATGAGTTAGCCTGCGTGAAACTTAGGCCAGTCAATTCGTCCATAAAAGGGGCTGATTTGGGAAAGTTTTGGTGTAGTTTTTTTTTAAGTTTTACTTTATGTTTTCGAGGTCGCTGATCACGAATCTGAACTTTTCCACCTCGTATCTTTTCCGGAAATTGAGTTATAAGCAAAAAACATTAAAAAAATCGGACTTTTTTAAGTTTTGTCATTATAACGCAAAAACTGTCAATTTTAGAGAAAAAAAGTCAATTATGAATTTGAAGACAATAAAATTTCCTATAATTTTTGTAAATACAAGCTAGTTCTAAAATGAATAGTTTAGCAGCTAGAGCGCGTCAAAAACAGGTAAAATATCGCCCCCCCCCCCCCTAGCTATCTGGACTTGACACCAAACATTGTCCATTCCATTATTCCTTTTTCACTTTAATGCCGCTTTATACTTATAATATCTATCGGTGTCAATGGTATACTTAATAACGGGCATTTGCTGTACAATTTACACTTAAATAACGAAATTTCTGTATTTCAGTCTTTAAAAGACCAATTTCTGTCAATGTATTCGGTTTTCGACAGCGGAAATGATGCGCGACGGTATTAGTAACACATGTTTTTCTCTGAAGGGCACCAAAATAAATCACACGCTTTAAAAATTAGTGTTACCCTAAGTACCTGTTTCAATTAACCAGTGAGTATATAAGTAGTTTAGTTGACGCTACGTTTATCGGTTCTGAGCTGATAAGCGATAATAAGATATTATGTTCCCATTTACAAACGGAACCCAACTACACTGTTCCAGAGGATCAGTATTGCAAAACAATCGGATGAAGAGTTGGAAGAATACCTAAAGTACGACTTAGGACCTTACTCTCTATCCCTATTCGACAATGGTTGTTTAAGAAAAGGACAAAAATTCACTTTGTACAAAACATTTAAACACATTGAAAATATGAAGTTCAATGAAAAATTTCAATACGTCATTGATGGTGGATTTTTATTACACAGAGTAGCCTGGCCCGTAGATCAATCGTTTGATGCTATCTGTGGAAACTACATAGAATATGTCAGATCAAACTATCAATCACATGATGTAGTTGTGTTTGATGGCTATCCAGATTTGGCAGAAGGTGGAACCAAAAGTGCTGAGCGAATAAAAAGGGCCAGAAAACTTTCTTCCGCTGACATCATATTTGAAGAAAAAATGGTACCAACAATGACTAAAGAAAATTTCCTTTCTAATCCAAGAAACAAACTGCGTTTAATTGATTTATTGATGACAAAAATTTCTGCAGCAGGAATGATCTGCAAGCAAGCTAAAGAAGATGCAGATACACTAATTGTGAACACCGCCATATCTGTAGCTCCAAAACAAGAGACTGTTGTTATGGTTGGTGAAGATGTGGATTTATTAGTGATCTTGGTAGGCCGCTGTAAGTTTGACAATGTGTTCCTTTTAAAGCCAGGAAAGGGCCAATCACCATCAGTAGCCTTTTCCTCAACAGATGCAGCAGAGAATAAAGTTGCAGAAAATATTCGCTTCCTTCATGCAATGAGTGGTTGTGATACCTCGTCATCTCTTTACATGAAAGGAAAATTAAAATTCTTCAAGACTCTTACTAAGAATCCTGATCTTGCAGAGGCCAGCCAAATATTTTACGCCTCCAACTCTACTCAAGACCTGGTTGCTGATGCTGGTGAGCGTTTTCTGGTCTCCGTATATGGATACAATGGTAAAAAAAGCACCTTCTCTCAATCACTTGAGGTACATTTACTACATAAAAGCCGCATTTAAAACCAAGACCAACATTGCTGCTCTTCCGCCATCCGCCGCAGCAGCAAGGCAACACTCTTTACGAGTATATTATCAAGTTCAGCAGTGGCGTGGCATTGAACTAAATCCAGAGGAATGGGGATGGAGAAGGACAAAGAATGGTCTTGTTCCAGTAACAACATTACTTCCTCCGGCACCTGCAGCTGTTCTAAAGTTGGTTTTCTGCAAATGAAAAAAGGCTGCAGAAAAAATTGTGGGTGCAGAAAGGCAGGTCTTAAATGTTCCAACTTGTGCTTGAACTGCGAAAGTGTCTGAAAATTTCAAAACTGTGTATGAAGATCACATGGAATCAGAAATTGAGGAAGAACAACTGGATTCTACGTTCCGTGATCCAGCTTTTTAACAGGTAAGTACTATTACTTTTTAACTCAAATTTATTTTTTAAAGTAAGGAAAAGCATGACTCAAACTATTTTTTTTATCATAGAACGGGCGTAATTCATCGATAACTCTGGTCCTTAAGAAAAAGACGTAACAGAATTTAACCTCTTGTATATTTGTATTGTAATTGTAAAAAAACTTATTGTTTAAAAAATAAATGTATTATTCAACAATTACTGATATTGTACTTTTTTCTAATTAAATTAAATTATAATTGGTGTAAATTGCATCTTTTTGGTGAGAAAATCTGAAATAAAATAAACTTCCAGGTAGCAGAAATAGCTGTGAGGAGGTTAAGATCCATTCCTAGGGTGAATGATCAAGGTCGCATCGGGGTGCGTCTTTTTGCCTGCTTTTTGGCGCGTGCTAGCCATTTAACTATTACTCTTACAAAGATGTCGTATGTACAAAAGTTATAGAAAATTTTATTTTCTTCAAATTCATAATTAACTTTTTTTCTCTAAAATTGATAGTTTTTGCGTTACAATGAAAAAACTGAAAAAAGTCCGATTTTGTTCATGTTTTTTGCTTATAACTCAATTTCCGGAAAAGATACGAGGTGGGAAAGTTCAGATTCGTGATCAGCGACCTCGAAAACATATAATAAAATTTTTAAAAAAACTACACCAAAACTTTCCCCTATTTTTCCCCATTTGACTGGACTACATCTCGTTCCGTCAATATATTTAGTTAAAAAAGGGTTAGTTCTGTTATCCAGCTCCTCACTAAACAAATATATCAATTGAACATTTGCCTCAAATACTTGCGCATGAACTTGAAATAAGATAGAATAAAAAATTTTCAACAATCATTTTTTTTTCTTTAATTTTTTTTTGTCAGCTCTCTCAAGTTTTCCAGAATTGAGTTTAAGGATTTTAGTTAATTATTTCACTTTTATTCTTTGAAAAAATCTAAATAAAAATAGAAAAAATAAACATTATATTTTTTTTTCGATTTTATTTAAGAGTAACCGGATAAAGCTGCTTTGGTTATTTTTATATATGGTAGTAAGTGTTTGAAATTATAAAATTGCCTTATTAGTTACACTTTAACTCAAATTATATGTGGACAAATTATAAAAATTAAAGGGGGCGATATGTTTAAGTCAACTTAAAGAAGGGGGCGATGTTACAGAAAAGGTTGGGAACCACTGTTATATCCTTTAAACAAAAGAATTAATTTTTAAAATCTAACTGTTAGAACTGAAACTATAACTTGTCATCTTATAAAGAACAGACGGATAGACACATGGAAAGGAGTCCTTGCAGACAGACAAAAAATATAAAATATTAGGCCGGCCCGCTGGCGCAATGGTTAACGTCGTAGTCCTTAGAGCTGATGGGGTCGGGTTCGAGTCCCGGTCATGGCATGGATGTTTCTGTCCGTCAATAAATGTTGTTATATGTCTAAGTGTTTGTGTTGTCTCTTTCTTTGTGTGTCTCTTGTGATTGTGTCATTTCTGGGGTTGAATACAATAGACCTAAGGTCGCAGTGTTCTGCTAACTTGTCCCCCACCAAGAAAGCCAAGTAATAAAATATTAGTATTTAATGTGCTTCTAACAATAAAAAAAATTGGACTAATGAAACAGATTTGAAAGGGGGAGCACAGGTAGATGGAAATCTCCACAATCTCAACAACAACGTTAATTTTTTGTAATTTTTTTCAAATTAAAAATAGGAAAGTAGTCTAAAAATTATAGTGAAATATTCTAATATTAGTATCTGTTATAAAACGATGGTAAATTCCAGCAGGCAGGACAAGTAGATCTCCTTTCTCTCCTAGAATTCGAATCCAATTATTATCCCTGTCACGGACATCGAAATATGCACTCCCAGCTAAGAATAACCTAATCTCTTCCTCTTCATGAAAATGTTCCGTATAAAAAGACTTCATCTAAAACAGAAAAGGAACTATAACAAAAACTTTGCCGGCCCACCGGTGCAATGGCTAAAATGCTAGCCTTTGGAGCTGCTGGTCCCGGGTTCGAATCCCGGTCATGGTATGGGCGTTTGTGTTTTTCAATAAATGCTGTTATTTGTCTTTGTGGCGTCCTTCTTTGTGTTCTTGTGACTGTCTCTTCTGGCGAGCGGGGTAATGGGCTAAAAAGTCTACCCTTCTAGAGGGCGCATTGTCATAACAAAAACTTCATTATTAAGAGATTACAGAAATCGACAAATTTATTGTAAAAAAACAATGGTATGAGGTATGTAAATCTTCTAGGTGACTGTTACTGTCACAAATCTACTTGTTTTTCAATATGAACTTCAGAAAGTATTTAAGGAACATGAAAATAGGTTATTTTAGAACTTCTTGCTTATAACAAAAATTTTATTAAAAAAAACTTTTAGAAAATTAACTAAAAAAACTAGATGTTTAAATATATTATTATTTAAAAATTCAGGCGATATAAATGATAATTTGTATTAAGCTCGTTTAATTGATAAAGCCGGATTTGATTAAAATGTTGGGTAGAGTAGGTTAATGTATATTCCGGCTTGTGTGCTTGATTAGAGATACTCTTATAAGCCTTCGTCAAGTAAGACAGACAGAACTCAACTAGACGATGACAGTTCGTCACTTGACCAGGGTTCTAAATTACGAGGCCTAATTCGACAGTGTTGAAGCTCCTTGGAATATACAAATAGTGCCCTTGTGTAGGGGCCCGGATGGCCGAGTGGTAAGCATCGCAGGCCAGCAGTCTGCGTGCTGTAACGGGCGCGGGTACGATTCCCGCCTTCGCCCTGGGTGTATTTCCTCTCTTTGTGACAGTAAAAAATCTTTCTGTGTCTGTCTTACTTGACGAAGACTTATAAGCGGCTCACTGAGCAAGCACACAAGTCGGAATATATATGTAAAATACCCTACCCTACCCTACCTGCCCTTGTGTATTTCTAAACTCAGCCATATCTAAAATTTAGCCGATCCGGCGGCGCAATGGTTAAAGTATTTGCCTTTGGAGCTTCTGGGTCCTGGTTCGAATCCTGTTAAGACATAGATGTTTTATGTTTGTCGTGTATATGCGGAGTACGCGCTCGTTAATCTGTTGGGTCCGAAAGTCCTGTGGGCGGTCATGGCGCAGTTTCCCACGGGAACAGGTCCTTGGAAACTATTTCCCTCCCCTTCAGAGACATGTCTAAATTGTGGAGGTGGCGCGCGATACACTCTTAAAACAAGCGAGCGATTTTAACTCAGTCTGAGTTAATTTTCACTCCTTTTAGTGTCGGAAATGCACTTCCCCTATAGAAGTAGATTTCACTCTTTTGTTTTGTTAAAACTCCAACAATCTTAACCACAAAAAGCGATTTTAAGGCGATTAGGATCGATAAAAAGGTACTGTTCACACCTTTCCAATGTCGAAAATGCACTTTTCCTATAGGAGTGGATTTCACTCTTTTGTTTTAAGAGTATAGATGACAGCATCTGACGCGTATGTGTGTGTTGAGTCTGTCTTACTTAACGAACGTTTATAAGTGGATCTCTGACCAATCACACAAGCCTGAAAATATATACGTCAACCAACCAATCTAAAATTTATCTCCCTCTTTCTCTTCGTCCTTAATTTACCACATCTCATCTTTCCCTCTTTATCTACTTCTTATTTGCAAGGTAATCTAGGAAATAGCTGATATTCCTATAGTAAACTAAAATATATCATGTAATATTAAAACAGCATAATATCATCTATCTATTTCATTAAATATTAAACCCAACTGCAATAGAATCTGTATTTACTATACCTAAATGGGAGAATAGGAAGGCCGACTAAGCGAAATTTTAATTTAACGAAAAAGCACAGTTAAATATTAATTTAGTAACAATTACGTTAAAAGCAATGGGATAAAAGTTCTGATTAAATATTAAAATATTCTTGATGTAGACTAAGGTATTTGTATAATACATAGATTAAATAAAGGAAGGGTTTTTCTATAATTGTTTTTTAACAAGCATAAAATATCTATTTCTCTCTCTGTTTCTCTCTCTTTGGAATTGGTAGAACACAAAATATGAATAGTTTGCACGTAATTTAGAGAAATTGATAAATTAACAAGCTTTATATTTTAAAATAATCCGTCCTATTTTAAAATTATCCGTCCTAGATTTAAAGTATCGATTTTTTTTTATTATACATAATTTGCACAATATTTATTACAATTAGTAATTAGCTATCTATGATGTTAGTCTCGAGTATTATTTGGAAGAAAAAATGTAAAGCGGTGTCAAGTCCAGGGGGAAATTTACCCTTCTCCGGGGGGAGGTAAACTGCAGTAACTGCTAAATACAAGCAGCAAATATAATTCATAATATGAAAATACATTTACCTTTAAAAGTAACCTTTAAAGATTGAACTAAAGGTCTTTGAATTTTAGCATATATTTTAATTAATCTCCTATACAAAGAAAACATGTACCGGTTTTCAATGATATTCTTTTAAAATCTACCGGATCAAAAACCAATAGATGTTAATTTCTGTGTCCCAAAACTAAAAGAATTGATCGTAAAATCATGCGAATTAGTGACACACACAACCGAATTGGGTGAAAAAAAGGTAGGGTTTTAATGGTGCTATTTTGGGAGAAGATATAAATGGGTTGAAGAGTTGGCGATTTTACTTTCAAAATGAAATTTGGTATAGAAATTAAAATATTAACATAAATGTAATTTTTTAAAAATTTTAGAAAGTCTTCTACACCCAGAAACCGAACAAAAGCAACAGAAGAAATTGTTTCATAGAAAATTTTAAGGGTGAACTAAAACAATCAAAAATGAGTCTGACTAATGGCAATAGGATTGCAGTAATCTTAAGGGGGAATGGGCGCGCTGAACTTGTTGTCTCCAATTTCAAGTGCCTCAGTGTTAATCCAATGGGAAAAAACTATTTTCTCTGCCACATTTCTCCGGCTGCATTGAATATTTTTACAAACTTTAAATAATAAACGTAGATAACTTACAGGTATCTATCTTCCCATTTTTTAATAGCTTCGAATATTTTGTGTAAAATTCAAACTTTTAAAAAAATTCGAACAAATTTCAAAAAGGGGGAAGGTCGGGACCTGCAAGTCAGATACATTTATAACATAAAAAAATCCGCTTGCAAAACTATTCGATACGGCCGGAGAAATGTGGCAGAGAAAATATTTTTTCTCCATAGGATTAACACTGATGCACTTTGCTTTGGAGACCCCCGGTCGAACTCGCCCATTACCCCTTAAACTGCAACAATAATATATAAGTGAGGCAGATTAATGAAAAGTACTCAGTTTTTAAAATGGGCAGGGACTTTTATAATTTGCTTGATTTTATTCGTCAGATAAAATTAAGTTTCCGGACTAATAAGTGAAATACTAATTTAGGTTGGCCTTGTTTTATTCCTGCCCCCCCCCCATTTATTTTGAAAAAATTGCTAGAACGTAATGATTTAACTAAAAACTGTTACTAAAAAATATCGTAAATGGATATGATGTAAAGCAAAAATTTTAAGAAACTGGTTTGAAACTTTCATTCATTTTTAAAAGCAAAGTACGGTTAATTTGTAAAATATTTGTTTACAGAACAATTTCTCGTATAAACAAGTTCATTAATTGTTATAATTTAATAAATCATATTAGAAACTATGAAACTAGTTGAGTTAATTTTTTTAACTATAGATCATGGTCATGGAAGTGATGCGCTTCTAGCCGATGAGAAATTTGATCAGATCAAAAGGAAAGCTTTGAGCCCCTATTTGCTTTCAATCCAACAATTCACGAGTAGTTAGGCGACTGTCAACACCGTGGGTTTTTATGGCTTCTTAGATCTTCAAAAATCCTTCATCAGAAACAAACTAAAGCTTCCGAGGATCATAGAAACTTACGAGACGAAAGTATCGTTGAGGGGTTAGAATGAGAGTGAAGCGATGTCTGCTCCAAATCTTATGCTAAAACTGGTATCCCTAGTGAAGCCACTGATCACTTTCGTAATAGGCCCAAATTATACACGGTAAAAAAAATCGTTACTTTTGCAGAAATTTCCTGTAGTTTCGGTGGTTTAAAACCGGGTTCGGCAGTTCAACACGATTTAAAAAAGAAAACGGTTCTATAATGGCGGTTCTGCATTATTACGGTCTTTTTCAACCAATTTCATTTTACAGTTAAAAAAATTTCGAAACAAGGTTCTGATGATAGTTTTACATTACGGTATTTTTCAGCCATTTTCCGTTTTCCCGTGTTTACGTCCAAAACCAGGGACCTTTTGACTGAGGGAAAACGTTACAATCAACAACATAGTAGTTTCTTTTAACTTCGGTTTAGGTTCGGTTGCATAATAGGTGTGGCGATTTGATTGTAAATAGTTACATGTTCGAATGACGAAACCTTTTCTCTATTTTAAAAAGTAAGAATGTTGAAGAGAGGAAATAGTAGTTTAATTAAAATTTGCGGTATTTAATGCAGAAAAAGTTCATCAATATATGAAATGTGATTTTATAGTAACTTAGTTACCAGTTTAAAACCGCTAATGTGACTTATTCTTTTCTGAGCTGAAGTAAAAGTGTAAAAATAAACACGGTTTCTGATTCCCTGCCATGTGATTTTAAAGCATCTAGCGATAGAAATTTTGCCAAATGCTTTTAAGCTAGAATAATTTTTTTTGTTTATTTATGTCATATAATAGAAAAAACACTACAGAAAAAAATATATTAAAAAAATCTTATTAGAAATATTAGAACTTTCAATTATTTCAACTTCCTGTTTTATCGACTTGCAGAAAGCTTCACTCTTTTCCGAACCAAGCGTCGCCATTGCATTCTAACCCCAGCGAACGAATCGGGACAAGGAGAAAGCGAATTTCGAACGTATTTGCCCAGCTCCTTTTTTACGAACGAAAAGTTCTGTAATCCCCTTCAACAAAAATAAAAGCCAAACGAGATGACGAAAATATAAAAAAAGCGAAATATAAAAGAAGACAGGCACTACATGGGGGGAAAAAATAGCAGGGGTAACACAAATACTTTTGATCAGCAAAGACTGCATTGGCAATCCTAAACAGGGCAAACCCGACTGGAACTAATTACACAGTACACAAGTCACGTGAGTTTGGTGTAATGGATAGACGCGCATTAAAAATCAGATCGAATATATCGTAATTGAATCAATTTCTTCAAAAAACCCATGTCACAATTTCATCAAAATTGAAGAGTGCATGGGTAGAACCGCTTGATTTATTAGGAGTCTTTCAGCAATTGCGTCTGCTTGGTGGACATTGGCGACAGGAAACCAGTTTTTCTTTCGGTTCTTCATTCGCGGTACAAACGTGTGACTCGTGTCCATTTATCTCTGACGTGAATCAGGGTTGCCGCGAATGAAAAACAAAGAACCGGTTTCTTTACACCAGTATAGGCGATTTCTCGCTATCATCGCCAAAGAGGTCTATTGAGGAAAGCCTTCTACAAAATCAAGCGGTTTTTCCCGTGAACTCTTCAATTGAGTTTGTGTTGTAAATCAATTCATCAAATGTAAACAGAAACATGCATTCTGTGAAGAAATCATGTTTATCGGCCCAATCTAAGATCCGACTAATAGAATTGATTTTAGAAATTGAGATTACAGACAAAAAGATATCTTCAGTTGTCAATAGCTATATTTCCATTAATTTAATTCTTTCGTATGAGAAATAGGAAAATAGCCTAACAATATAATTATTTATGATTTTGCTCTTCGCATGGTCGCCAAAAATTTGAAGAATTTATCCCAAATTCAACGATTCATCGTGGATAAACCCCAAAAACATTTTTGCATCCGTTAGAAGCTCAGTTTACCTTATGCAGGTCGTTGTAAATAACATGATGCAGAGGAGCAGCACTACGAAAGTCTTTTGTTTCCTATAACATCATCAGGACATAAGGAAGCATGTCAGGTTTTTCTTTTCTGCTGGGCCGAAACGAAACTGTTTATTCTCTCGCATTCCATTTAGACAACACGAATGGCAACGATGGGAATACGAATCAGATTTCGTTTTTATTCGAGAAGAATTTATTTTTATTCTTTTTCAGCCGAACGTGCAAGTTTTCCTTTTTTTTACCGTATTTGATATGGAGAATTGATCCTACTGCAGTACGCGGAAAAGTGTCACTTTCGCTATATTAGCCTATAAAGAGA
The DNA here is from genome assembly GCA_023701765.1 of Hylyphantes graminicola. NCBI lineage: Eukaryota > Metazoa > Arthropoda > Arachnida > Araneae > Linyphiidae > Hylyphantes > Hylyphantes graminicola. The sequence continues at coordinate 15,435,939 of CM043121.1, read as the reverse complement.
GAAGTGAGAGAAGTATCATTAAAAAAAAGCTTGAGGTATGAATGCTTATTACAGTAGAGATGAAACGCCAATTCTACACCAAAGAGGAAAAGAGGGCTGGGGAGCCCAGTCGGTTAAGCACTCGCTTAGCATGCGGAAGGTCCTAGGTTCGGGTCCGGGCATCGCCAAAATAGCTGCCGACCTATAAACGGCCCGTGCAGCCAAAAATGTCCGACGTATAATACCCCGTGTAAGGGAGTGCACGTTAAATATCCTTCATTAACGGTTGCGTTGGGTGCCTATTCAGGTGTTGGCTCGTCACCTGACTGTGGTTCGAAAATACGACGCCCGTCGCCAATAGCCCTCGTGTAGCTCTAGTGCGACGATAATTCAAAACTTAACTTAACCAGAGAAGAAACAAGGGATACAGGGTAGGAAGCGTGGCTATGAGGGCATTTATACTTCTTTGTTCTTTGGTCGGAAACAATTAGGGTTAGAGTATTGGTTGTTATTTCGGTTTTCTTCTAATTTCTTTAAAAAATCTCTTCCTTAGCTGAAAATACCACATTACTTTTCATGCGAACATTGTTTTTCAAGTTTGTTAAACAAATGTCTAGAAAATTTCTCGCCTTTCTGTTGCAAATGATTTTTTTAACCTCCATAACAAGCATTTTTTTAACTTCCATACCAGCAAATCCCCTCCAGCGACATGCCTAAATTGGGGATGTGGCGCCATCTCGGAGTAAATGTCAGACATCCACCCTCTCATGAGTGCTTAAATGCCTTGTGCCAACGGATGCTACTGCAACTCTCTTGCCTTCCAGGCTACTGCCTGGAGGCACACGACAACAACAACAGGCAACCAAAGCATCAGCAATTGACTAGCCACGCTTTTACTTTCAAATTTCTATCTCAGGTAGGTGACATTACATTATATATTGCTGGATTCATTTCAAAAGCATAATAACTTTCAGAGAACTCTCGCACAGTGTTCCACACGGTTTTAAACCAGATATAAAGGTTGCAAAGGGTGTTGTCGCGACTCTTCAGCGTATCCGAAGCTGATGCGAGACTCGCAGCAGAGATCTAAGACTCGCTATTTAGCCGCCCCGGTGGCACACTCGTTAGGATTCTAGCCTTTGGAGCTGCTGGGGTCGGGTTCGAATCCCGGTCAGGCATGGATGTTTGTGACTGTCAATAAATGTTGTTATTTGTCTATGTGTTTGTGTCGTCTCTTTCTTTGTGTGTCTCTTGTGCTTGTGTCATTTCTGGGGCTTAGTACAATAGACTTAAAGTCGCAGTGCTTGGCGATCTTGCCCCCCACCAAGAAAAAAAAAAGACTCGCTATTAGGAGACTTGCAGGGCTCCGGGAGACTAGCAGGCTGTATAGTGTGTACAGGGTGGTTACAAAATAACGCTCGCTATTCGGAGTGGTCTGTAGCTTTAATGAATAATCAATAATCCAAATGCCTAACACTTTGAGACACTTACTATTCAAGAAGGGGGGAAAAGAATGGAATCATAAAAAGCGAACTTGTCTCTTGACCAGGGTTCTAAATTACGAGGCGTAATTGGATGCGTTGGCCGTAATAAGCCATAATTGGCTACGCCTCGTAATTAGGGTAGGGTATTTTACATATGTGTGCTTACATATGTGTGCCGACTTGTGTGCTTGCTCAGTGAGCCGCTTATAAGTCTTCGTCAAGTAAGACAGACACAGAAAGATTTTTTACTGTCACAAAGAGAGGAAATACACCCAGGGCGAAGGCGGGAATCGAACCCGCGCCCGTTGCAGCACGCAGACTCCTCGTAATTAGAACCTTGGTCAAGAGACGAGTTTCTTTTTTATGATTCCATTCTTTTTCGTGAAAAAGAAACTCGTCTCTTGACCAGGGTTCTAAATTACGAGGCGTAATTAGCTGTGTTAGCCGTAATTGGCCATAATTGACGACGCCATAATTGAGTAATTGGCCATAATTGAGATTCCGGTCAAGAGACGAGTTTGTTTTTTATGATTATTTTTTTTAATGGTTATTTTTTAGGATTCTATCTTTTTTTATGATTCCATTCTTTTCCCCCTTCCTTGATTAGTAAGGGTCTCCATGTTTGATGCATTTGGATTATTCATTCAAGCTACAGACCACTCCGAATAGCGAGCGTTATTTTATAACCACCCTGTATACGCCCGCGATTGCTTTTTGCCAGAAACTCTCACATCACAGATTTTCTTACTCGTAGACACCAGCCTTTTAGGCTCTGATGCTGAGAGGCAATTGCAATGACTTATAGTCAAGTGACGAGCCGACACCCGATCAGGTTATGTTTGAATTATCGTGGCACTAGAGCTACGCGAGGACTATTGGCGACGGGCGTCGTATTTTAGAACCACAGTCAAGTGACTAGCCGACACATGAATAGGCACCCAACGCAACCGCTAAGGGCGACATCGTGCGCAGCGTTAGGACTTTGAAGGATATTTAACGCGCACTCCCTTACACGGGGTATTATTCGTCGGACATTTTTGGCTGCACGGGCCATTTATAGGCCGGCAGTTACTTTGGCTAAGCCCGGACCCGAACCTGTGACCTTTCGTATGCTAGGCGAGTGCCAATATTGTAAATAAATTGTAATTTAGTAAACGTTTAATTGGTTTCCCTCTTTGTTATTTATTGAATCAGTAATATTTTATTTCTTTCATATTTTGCCAGTTTCTGCACAAACGGGCTTTTGCCATACATAGGTTCTGGTGGTTTTAAGCGTTTCGGCTTAAACTGGCCAACCCTGGTTATGGTTATAGATTCTGAAATTGCATTTTCAAGTACGAGTCCCCAGGGCCGTGTGGGCTATGATGCAGAGAGGCGGCAGCATCAGGCGACTATCGAGTAGGGGAGGCACTATCGGGCCTGATAAATCCTCCATTTATATTTTTTAATCAAATATTTTTTTCTTGGTTGTTCTTTAAAAAATAAAAATATCTCACAACATTAAAATTGTCTGAAATAAATATTTATAATTCTTCGAAAATATTTAAAAGATAAAAAGAGGGCCGATTCTGATGAATGCGCCTATGTTTTGATTTGTTTCGTATTGTTTAATGAGTTGCTTTAATAAACTTTGTTCTACACAAATGTTTTAAAAAGTTCAACTACAAAGGTACAAAAAAAAAAGTTTTCGATTTTGCATAGTTCAAAGAAAATTTAAAAAAATTAGAGAAACAATAAATATTAATTATCCTCTTCTGGTTGCATTAATCAGCATTTTAAGTCAAAATTTTGAAGTTGTTGGATTTATTTTTTGTAAATGGCGGCAATTAAGGTAGGCATTTTAAAGGATTTGCATGACATGAAATTTTTTAAACACACGGCTCTGTGAGTCCCTATAGTGTTCAAATTCTAGAAAAATAAAAACACAAACATATGAAAATGGAAGATTTTTATTGGCAATTTTATGAAATTTTCTCATGTACATATGTCAAGTAAAACACACAGAAATCGATAAAGAGCTTTAAACAATTCGGCAGAAATATAAAATTTGACGGGTCTCCTTGCATACCTAAAAGCAAATGCACAGGAACCCCCAACCATAAAAGAATGGACAATGACCAAATCCTATTTCTACCAAGGAAGATGTCAGTTCGTGACCAAGCTTATAACAGCAAATAGAGCTATACATAGATATAAACACTTTGAGCCGAGTAAAAGACCACCTTCACCAAATAGCATCTTAATTTAATGATCGCTGGTGGTTAAACATTTTAAGTAACGCAGCCAAACGAAGAAAAATTATATTAACTGCAGCTTAAACCGTTTTCAGTTCTACTACAGGAGTTTCTAAGCAAACTTCAGAGAAAACAATTGTTTTGAGCTAATAAACTGCACAATTAATCTTTAAAGTTTTTTTGTTCTATATTTTAAATCAGTAATTTTATGAGTAAACTTGTTATTTTTAGCTTTCAAAAAGTATAACTTAGGAATTCAAACACTTGTATCTTTCAGCTAACGCTTTAAAACAAATAAAAATTTATAGAGCCACCATAACACTAATCTAAGCCTTATTTATCTTATAAACATTATAATTTTCAGATGAAAGACATCGAGGACAATCAAGCAATTGAAGGAGTAGCTATTTGGGTGATGAAAATAAACAAGATTCCAAGTTTGATAGACGTAAGTTATCAATTGAACTATGCTAGCAACAAAAAGCTATGGTCAGGAACCTGTAGACTTTTGGAAATTAGTCTTCCAATATATCTTTATGACATTAAGTATCCCCTCTCTAAATCACGAGTGTAAAAGGGGTATTTCACAGCCTCCTACATTTGATGCATCGACATTACTATACAAGTAGCCAATTGCATTAACAGCTTTCATCATAATAGTGTAGATGGCACTACAGGCATTTTATGTCTTCAGATCCCGGTAACCAGTGCCATATATGTAGATAGGGATTGGTAACACTAGACAGCTTACTTGACAGATGTAATGGCAAGACATCTAATGTACAAGGCTATGGGTAGATAAATGATCGATTTCTAATGTATTTAAAAGTATTAATAAAGTGAGATATTTAGAGTGATTTGCAATGTACACACACAAATACAAAATACAATGAGTTAGGAAAACTTTTCTTTTACAGTCATACAATGAAAATTCTGTTGCGATAAATTTACCTGGGGCATTGCCATTCTCTTATAAAACAACTTCAGCTCTATCTTAGTTAGCTATGATAAGGGCAATCAATGCAATGTTTGCCAAAATATCTTTACTATTCAAGCCTTTTCAGTAATATTGTAACATCCTTACGTGGCTTTACAATAGCAGGTAAGAAATATAAGAGTCTTAATATTAGGTCAAATTACCCCAGGATTTTTTTTTTTTGGTCATCGCAACTTTGTAGTACGAATGCAAATAGAAGAGTACTGCAAAATTCTTAAAGACAAATCTTACAAGATATAGATCTAACACACAATAGATATTTAGAATCTGGTACAAATTGACGCCAGAACTGTTTATTAGTGACACTAAAACACCATTTCACTATAATAACAATGGTCTTGCATGTCGAATACTACGTTTATACAGAAAGCCACAATGGAGCTGGCATTTTCCCATGTATTGGATAAATTGTAAAGTTGTAAATAACATCTATATATGGAAAATTTAATCGTTCAATACCAATGGAAAAATTGAGCACATTTCAGCACCTTGGTTTCCACAAGTTAGAAAAATGACATAGTTTTAGCACAAGTATATAGTCGGCACCAAACCTTCCGTGGTATTTGTGTATCACTGTCTTCGGACTAGAACCATTTTTGTAACCTTTGAAACAATTTACAATTGAGCACAAAGATACAGAAGAAGGTCATATATGGTCAATACTTCTACCATGTAGTTTGACTAGTATTGTTATTTCAGCACCATGTGACTAGTATAAATACTGTTCGTAGAAGAAAATTGCGTCGCACAAACACATATGTAGTATTTTCAGTAGAAACTCAATTTGTACATGGATTAAAATTTTAGGTTTTTTTTAAAGATAAACGAGTAATAAAGGTAACATCCCCATAAAATGGTACATTAAAACCTTAAAAGCATCTACAAACAAGCTCGTCAGTTAAGTTCAGTGTTGAACTCAGACTAAATTGACCTTGATTCTACGATACTTCAAGGATTTTCCATTTGGACACAAGCATCACCAATGTAAAAAATGGAATGAAAACATGTATAAAGAACAAAAATTAATAAAAATAGATCACAGTTGCTCCGGCCACAATATAACTACTTCTATGGAAGGACAATTTTACTTTGCATTAGATATATTACATATTAACAATATTTTTTCATAATATATTGAGCAAAATAATATACAAGCAAAAAAGTAAGAGGTTTCTACATGGGTGCATATAAATACTTTGAGCCCAATATTGTGTTCATAATTTTAAAATTTGTCAATGTTATTAGTTGTCCCAATTTGTTTTATATTTTACGAATTTTTTTTTCACAAAACTTAACAGCAAATATCGAGATTTCTATTCTAATACATGTTAACAAAAATAAAACTTAATATAAACATTACTGATCAAAAAATTAACATTACCAAAGGATAGCTACAAATTAGATCATCAGATATATTATAAGTTGTGAAGCTAAACTATCTTTTATCAGCCCTACAGGGCAAAAAAAAAAGCCAGGCACTTCAAAACTGCTATACATTTGGACGATTTGTTTATTTTTTTCTGGTGAGATGTGATCACAATTTTAAATTACTTGATAAAACCCATACCAAAACCACTTTTCAAAACGCCCTAGAAAAAAAGCCTCCCTTTAAAACCTCCTCAAAAATAGAGAGAGGGTTTAAAAATAACCACTTAAGAGAAAATTGTCCTAGCACCGACATCTCTTAAGAGTAAAAAAAATTAGTTCTCTGGCTCAACGAGAAATCCAGTCTTGCTTCTCAGAGGCAAACTTTCATAAAATAGCACAAAACCTCAGAGAAATTACTACAGAAGAAACACTACAAAGGGCAACATCTAAACAGGATCTCATGTTGGCACAACAAAGAACCAACCATTACGTTTCACCTTTATTTACAGACAAGGACAGTATTAGCAATTTAAAAAAAAATTATCGAAGTTTAGTTTTTATTTTAAGTAATTCTGTCATGTTTTAATTATTACAAAAGGTTAGCCATTTTTCATATAAGAAAAAGTTGGAATAGAGCCTACAAAAGGTTAGCCATTTTTAAGATAAGAAAAAGCAGTATGTTATTAGAGCCTGAATAATTTCAAGATATATAAATTTAATTGATGGGGGGGGGTGACATTCCTGCCTTCATTACAATATATTTAATTTTTTTTAGGTATTAATGATATTTTACATATATAACTCATAATAAGATAATTCAAAACCAAACCATGAACGTTGGTTAGACTATAAAAACTTTCACTTTTATAATTTATTTTTTAGACATTTTAATTTGAACAGCATTGAATGACCATGCACAGTAAAATAGTTTATAAAGTCTTTCTTATCCCAAGCCCACTTCACCAAACCTAATAGCAATCATAACAAATCAAGACCTTTATCTTTAAGCAGGCAGAAACACAATCACAAAACCCTTAAGTATAATTTCAAAAACCGTTTTTAAGTGCAAATGAGCACGATCGACCGCAAGTCTGTCTGCAAACCAAAATGGCTGTGTTAATCCAACGAAAAAAATATTGTCTAAGCCATATTTCTTTAGCTGTTTTGAATATATAGTACAAACAGTTTTTATATGATAAATGTAGCTGACTAAGAGGTCTCTATAAACCCACTTTTTGAAATTCGAATATTTTGTATAAAATTATTTATTGAATATTAAAAAATATTCAAACCCATTTCCAAAAGCAGGATCATAGATACCTGCAAGTCATCTACATTTATCACATTAAAAACACTTCGTAAGAATCGTCAATACAGCAGGAGAAATGTGGCTTGGAAAACAATTTTCTTACCCTTTGGATTAAAACAGAAGGCACTTACGTTTGGCGACCCACAGTCAATCCATGCTCATTCGCCCTTCACAATCCAGAATCAAGGAACAATTCCTAGCATTAGTTCTGTGCAGTCTCCTGGGGTGGCTGACCCACATTCGATGGTGGCGCCATCTGGTGGTGGTAGGCCACGTGGGGCGGTGCGATGAATTGCGGGCTCCACGGTGGGGTCAAGTATGCAGCATTCATCTCGAGTGGTGGCGTGAAGGCCACAGCAGGTGGGTATGTTGACCCGTAGGAAGCCGGGATCCAGGAGCCAACTGGTGGGGGGGTCATGTTGCCCGGGGGAGAGTTGAAGTAGACACTTGGGATGCCTGAAAGGAATAGTTGGGAATAGATACAGCCAAAATGAAGTCCCGAATTCATGAATTAAAAATTTTTCGTGATTTCATAAATCGTAACAAAGATTAAAATTTAAACATGAAAGTTGACAACATGAACTTGGTAAGTTATGTTTATGAAGACACTTCGTATTGGCTTAATTTGATGTGCAAGTGCAAAATTTAAGAAATAAATCGTTTAACCACGAAAAGGATTTTAAAATGTTTTATAATAATAAAAAGAAAAAATCTCGCATTTATGTATACCAAAAGTAGAAAAGCAATGCTTTATATATTAAATTTTTCTTTTCTCATTGATTAATTGATCCATGGCTTTCTTGTTCTCTAATGTGTACCTTATATTACAATTACTTTCCTTTTTCTAATAAACAGTTACGCTGGTGATTTGAAAACACCTAATAAATTCTTTGAATACCCATTACATATCCATTGATTTTCATGATTTTTGGGCGTTTTCACTGAAAATTATTACTTTTTCATGACAAAATTAAACCTATAACCAAATCATGTTTCGTGGTTTTCCATGACTTTTCATATGCATAAAAAAACCTGTAGATAAACGTCAAAATATGGTTAATGGAAAACTTAATTTTAAAAGGCAGTCCCTTTTAAATATTAAATAATGCTTTTGGTTATACTCTTTACAGATATAACAAAGCACCCTACTTAAGATTTAAAATTTTTGTTCAGCGATTTCAATGTAATATTGCTGTTAAAGTATATTTCCCCAACTTCTCAGGTGGGGTTGGGGGTGTCCCGAGTATGGTTCGCGTTTGTTCACACACATGTGGAATATTATAACTTTATAATTTATGTATCAATCCATTAATGCTAGATTTTAATGTGAAAATAAATTTGATAATGATTTAATGTTTATGATAAATGCAGCAGACTTACATGAGTATTTTGATGTCAGATGATTTATTGAAAATTTTAAAAACATGTGAACCAATTTGAAAAAGTGTGATTATAGAACCTTCTAAGTGAGCTACTTTTATCATATAAAAACACTGTAAAATATTTAATACAGTTGGGGCAATGTGGCTGAGAATTTGTTTTCCCATTTGAAAATACAGAGCACGTAGGTTTGGAAACTCACGTTCAGTTCTGAAAAAAATTGAATATCTTATCCCATACCTTGCGGGACATCACTCCCGTTCACTGCTTCCTGCCCAGTCCAAGTGGGCCCAATACTGACGGGCAACGTCGACCCATCTCGGCACACCAAATACATCCCTGGCACGGCATACACTGGGTATGGGTAAATGGCCATGGGCTGTTGCATGGGCGAGTGGGGCATTTCCTCTGTGGGTGGGCTTGAGGGTGCCCCGGGTATGGCAAGCGGGGAAGTTGGGGCAAAGGGGTAATCGGGAGGGTAGGCCATGTAGTGGTGGGTAGGGCTGTAGCAGGATGGGGAGGGGCTCTTGTAGGGGTCTTCGGACCAGCCTGATTCCTGGAATGGAAGAAGAAATGGGTTGAAATCAGTTTTGGAAGGGATATCGGACTGCACACGGAAAAGTGAGCTATCGCAAAAATACCAGTTTTTCAGAAAAATTGGCTGAAGTATGTTTTCCACTGCATTGCATTATTAAAAAAATTACAATTCGCTTACTGCATTCCAACTATTCTACCAATTGACTTAATTTATTGCTTTAATCGCTAGATATTTAAATTTTGAATTTTATATCATGTACAAGTCGAAAAGGCATTTGCAGAGCTTGACAAAATGTGAAAATGAGTAAATGAGCTTTAAAGTTCATTGTTTGCACTCATATCTGTTGAAAACGGTACTTCCAACCTGTAAAAAATGTACTAAACTTTAAGCTTATGAAAAAGAGAAAACTTGTTATCATTAAAGAAGTTAATATATTCATTAACAGAAAAATCTATTTTTTTTTTAAATGACACTTAGCACGTTCTTCAGCTAAGCTTTTCAATTGTGTGATAGGTCACTTTTCCCATGTACAGTGTGTACCCTTTCTCTATAATAAGACATAGTTTTAAATGAAGCTTTGAAATTTAAAAAAAAATCATACCTGAAAAGGTTAGGAGGCTGAAATTGATTTTAACTACACCATAACAGCTGCACTATATTAGGTTTACTAACTACAGAAAAGAGTTTTAGTCAACTAAGTTTATTCCTCCTTTTCTGAACAATTTATAAATAAAAGAACTCACTTTGAAATCATTCAATATCTCTGGACTTCCAGGTTGGTTTTGATAGCAATCTATATTTACTTTTCCTGTAATAATAATGTCAAATTAGAAAAGCATTGAAAATCAACAGGACTTGTGAAAAAGTGATAGGGCAGATTTTAAGACGTAAAAGAAATTCAAAACGGATTAAATCTGAACTAAAAAAAATTATTGCACTATCTGTATAATTGCTTGCAAGCCAATTTTAAAATTTAGTAATACAAGATCCCATAAAATACAACAATTACAGAAACAACCAAAAGGGATCAAGAAAACAGATTGCATGATGAAAGGCAAAAAAAATGCATGCCTGTAAGTTGCATTTCGTAAAGACAATAATGAAGTCATAAAAACTGTTTTTACATTAATTAGAAGATTTAATCTACATAAAATTTTTAATTAAATATTGCTTATTAATTATAAATGATTAATAAAAAAGTAATGCTCTGCATCTTATTGAAGATACTTAGATTTAGTTCAAAGTCCGGAGGTATTTTAAATGGATGGCTTTGCTTGAATTAACATTGTAAAAGAGCCGATTTAGATGAGCAGTTTCATGGATTTTGAATTTCTTTCAAAGGTCTATAAATAGTGTTTTTCCTGTGAGCATTAATATTGTGTAAAAAACCACTTGTTTTTTATTTGATTTAAAAAATTATTTAAAAATTATGATTTTTTTTATAAATGGTTTCCTATTCAAACTCACCAGGAATCGGTATTGGTGGCGATGGAATGTTTGGCATCATACCATTCCACACACATGGGTAAGCCTGGGGAGAATGAACAACATGCTAAAACAGAAATTTTTGCTTTTAAGTGTGTTCAAACAATCTTCCACACAAGAATTGTTTAATATAAAAATATAGACACTGTGTTAACTAGACTTCCAATTTACTTATATAGCATTTGTATTATATTAACTTTAAACAAGATTTGAATGGCCAATACCATTCCCAATATAATTGAAGAGTTTAGTGGAAGAAAGAGCTAAGTGAAAAAAAAGATAAAAACGAGAAAATGAGCTTTAAAATTTTATTTGCACTTGGATACATTAAAAACGCCACTTACAAAGAGGTAAAAAATACAGTTAACTTAAAGTTTATAAAGGGGGGGGGACTTTTTTCTTTAATAAAAGGGCATAATAACATGTTTATTGACACAAAAGTAAAAAAAAATTCAAAGATGTCACTTAGCACACTCATCCACCGAGCTCTTCAACTTACTTATTCATTTTGAAAAATTTTCACATTTAAATAAACAGATTATTTGCTATCTATTTGGTAAACTATTATTTGGTATCATGGGCACATTTATTAGAGGTTTCAGGGAAATATTTATTTGTAACTATATAAAAACTCTTATATTTTCGCTTGTATATTTAAAAGGAATATCAACCTGGTTCCATTTCTAAATCCAATCCAAATTACAAATGCCCTATGTTCTCGTGTATAACCCGACTACCCCATAACTCGACTCCACATTATTTTTAAACTAAAATTTAGTTTTAGTTTAAAGATTGGAGATATATTTTTTTGACAATTTGATGTCTTGTGTATATGTCGACCCCGATTTTTAAGGCACTAAATTTGTCCAAAATTTCCTGGCTTATACGAGTATATGGTATATGCAGTAAGCTTTTTTATTAACGAATGGTTAAAAGAATGTTCCCATTCAAACTACTGTTCATTATGCTTCCATTCAGACTACTTACCCAGTGCTGTATTCGTAAAACTTGCACAGGGTATTCTGTGGCTTAATAAAAAAAAATGATAGGGTATACTCTTAATATGATCCGGTACTTGGTAATAAAATTTACAAAAATGTATAAACTGTAATTCAAGATGTAGAAATAGAACTTGGTTTAAGCTGCACATAAAATAAACTTATCTTTCTCGCCCCTGTACTACTTTTGATTGGACGTCGCTGCCCGATGGTTTATACCAACCATGATCTCGCATACCTCTTTGTTTCAAACAGATCAAGTGGTGGTCCATTAGCATTAATGAACATTAAACTTAGCATTAGAAACCAGTAACGATGCCCTCAAATCAGTTATTATGATGTTCATTAAACTGAAGCCCCGTTCACACTCTGTCGTTGAGCATTGCAAAGTTGATATTGCCATTAGCAGATGTTTTAGATCGTCTGGCAAAGATTTTGGATTTTCAGAGAAATCTTGCAAGCTGTGGATTGCTTGCCCCTCATGATGAGTTTTATGATTTTTTGAAAATTACAATAAAGTGTCAAACTAATTTTTAAAAAAATTAAAGGGCATGCGTTAATTCGGAAAATAATCACAGGGTATACTCTATTTTTTCAAATAAACCACAGGGTATACTCCATATACCGCCGTATACCCCCCAATACAGCTCTGTACTTACCCCATTACGAGAATCCTTATGTGATGGATGAGTTTTTTGCTTGTGTGAAACAGGTGTGCTAAAAGAATTGCCCTTCTTGCGAGTATATTGCGATGAGCAGAGGCTAAGCACCAAAGAAAACAGCATTATTTTAAGAGTTTACTTACGACACAATTAAAGAGCTTTTAATAGGACCATAACTGATATAAAAAGAATGTCTCATGTTATAGCATGAGAAATAACAGACATCAAACTGTTTATTAAAAAGGTAAAAGAAATAAAGTGAAAATTTAGTTTTAAAATTGTCAATTACAAAAGCTATTTATGAATGATTTTTTTTAAAGAATTATATCTTTCGATTAATATTTACAAAAGCTATTTTACCTTATTTGTTATTAATCAAATTAAAATTATAACAAAATTTTTGAATGTTTTGTCGACAAAAAAAGGTTCGATTAAATAATAACAAGAGAGTCAAAACTTATGGTTTAAAAGCTAATTAACTTCCTTAATCATATACATCTGTTCACACAAAATATTGAAATCACACAACTGTGAAATAATACACACAATTCCCCAATTGTGGAATATTATAACTTTATAATATATATATAAACCTATCATTGCTAGATTTTCATGAGCGTTTTCAGATTAGCTTACTGTATTTTATATGACAAATGCAGCTGATTTACATATCTTGATAACCCCAGCTTTTAAAATTGGCTTGAATATTTTGCAGCCAAATTATTTTATTAAAAACTAGCAGTATTGTCCCGCCTTACTGGGAACCCGTTAACTTTGCATTGCTTCCTTTTAGAGGCATGCTTACTTATTCGAAATCAAAACAAAATTTAATTCGTGTTGGCGCATGCACACTTAAAAAAGCATACACTAACTAAGGATGAAGCAGCCTTAGGGCGAGCGCATATCTCAACCAAACTCAATCCATCAATCTAATAGAGGATGGCGTCAAGACCCCGTTTCGGCCCGGTCCATGTATTTTCAAGCCCTGTTATGGTCCCGCAATCCCACGTGGACGACGTTTTTTTTTAAATAATTATATTAATTAAAAATCACAATCAAATATGAAAAAAACTAAGCCTCAGGTGCACACGTAGGTATTAAAAGGAATCTATATTAAAAATTTTGAATTTTTTTATAGGAGTCCAAGTAGGTCTTTTGCGATCCACAGACATACACACAGACAGACTCTTTCTTTTATTAGTATAGATTTTAAAAATTGAAATTTATTGAAAAACATTTAAATGTGAACCCATTTTAAAAAAGTGTTATTATAGAGCCCGGTAAGTCAGCTAAAATATATTATTGAAAAAAAATATAAAATATTCGATACAGCTGGAGAAATGTGGCCAAGAAATTAATTTTTGTCAATTGGGTTTAGCACAAAACATGTCAGTTTGGAGACTTGTGTCACTTTCCCCTTAACCTTCCGAGCAGCCTGGAAATGGACAAAAATATGGTTGTTTTCACTGCTCAAATTTTAAAATTTATTTTTAAAAAAAAAATTGTTTAATAAATCAGAATTGGTTTTATTTTTGAAACGGGGATCTAAAAATCATATTCGAATTAAAAAAGCATGATATGAATAAAATTTTATATTCGAAATTTAATGTAATTTTAAGAAAGACTGATGCTCAAAATAAAGGAAAAGCAGAGTGAAATGATCAGGAGATTAACTTACGTGTTACTCCTAACAAGGGAGTTCCTTTGAGCAGCCGAGGCAGGCATGGAATTGGAGCGCATGATGCCGCTGGGCTGAACGCCGCCATGAACTGGAGATTGATCCTATCGAAATATCAAAAATACAACAATTACTCAATAAAAACCGACCCTAAGTTTGTAGAAGAGAAATGCACTGAGCGGAGGAAACTGGGTAAACAACACAGCTGGCGCCGAAATTTCGCCTACTCTGATTGGCTGCTCCTTTGACCCTGAGATTCGTGTGCCCTGTTACGTCAAAATCGAAGGAAAAAATTATTAAAATTACACTCTAACTGAAGCTAAACTAATAAAAATAATAAATTTATGTCTTGAAATAACAAATAAAATTGTTTATTGAATGTGAAACACCTTTTTTTTATTTGATTCTCACACTCGAAAATGAGAACTATTTACCCTTTTTCTCGTAGAACATTTGTATACTGTAAACTTAATGTCGGTTTCACTTTAGGTTAGCTACTCGATAAGCTATTTTGAAAAAGTGCAACTCGTTTTCCCAACAGGAAACTAAAAATTTAAATTGGGAATCTCTCATTAATGAATCCATGTTAAAACCAGTTATATTTTAAATAGAGTGTATAACCACAAGTTACATTCTGGTATTATTTCAGAAGCTTAAATGTTAAATTAATTTTTGAAATTAAATTTTGAAAAAGTCAATAAAATTGGAAAAAAAAATTAGTACCGATTATTAATGATGTAACAAAAATATTTAAGCAATGCTAAGAGGAAAACCTCAATTTTAAGGACATTGAACAATTTTATAAGCAATGTAATAATATTTATTGAAATCCATAGGGTATTTACTTTTAAATATGCATTTTATTTATTGACAGGTTATTGAAAGTCCTGTAGTGTTACACACCCATAGTCCCCAAGATATGTTTCAAGATTGAGCAAATTGAATGCTTAATTTTTTTAAGTTTTAGTGCTTGAGTAACAAAATAATAAATTTGCTAGGTTAAAAAAAAAATGTGGACGAACAAAGAAATATCAACCTGGTTATTTTTCCTGCAACCCCTTTTATTCTTGTTCTTTTCACAATCTGCAATAAATGGAATTATATCAGGAAAATTAAAACTTGACTAACAAGATTAAGTTGAATGAACATACCAAAGAAGAAATCCATAGTTTAATTTAAATTTATTAAAGTTGCATATTTACAAAACTTTTAGGTTAATATGACTTATGACATTTGTAGGGGGCTAAATAAGCTGCGCACTGCGACCAGAGGTCTATTGTACTATCCCCTGGAAATAAGAATAAATCCCTGCCACTTTATGAAAAGAGACCTGTAGCTGAAGCAAAATTCAGCAAGGACAAGGATTTAGGTTTATATAAAGAAACTACACAAAACCCTTAAGTTTGTTTTTCTAATTAATAAGCCATATCATTTTGGCTTTCACATTATGTTTATAGAGCACAAAGTGGGAGCTCTTATAAAAGCTATGTCCGTCTGCCTGTCATCCACTTTCATAACTCAAACTACAAATGCTACAGGCAAGTATGATACCTCAAAAATTCAGCGCATCAAAATTAGAATATATTGAAAATCTCAGGGAAAAAATTAAAACCAAATTGCTTAATTAAAATAACTGCAAAATATAATACTTATTAAAATTTAAAAAGCAGAAGTCTATTTTTATTGGAATTAAATTTCCGCTGCCACTCACAACAATTCCACAAAAAACAATTTCAGTCAAATAAATTAAATGGATTTTTTGTACATAAATCAGTTCGAAAATATGTTATAATTATCACATTGAGCTTCTTAGTTCGTATTGTTTATAAAGACTCACAAGATGTTTTATTTTTTAAAAGCAGACTTAATTTTTCCTTTTTTACTTTTAAGCATTTATTAATGAACATTTTATTACTACATTTTGACAAAGTTTTTCCTAGTCTTTTGGTTTATTAAATGGTATTTTAATATCATTTCCTTGCAATACAAATAAATTTAGCAAACAATAAAGTAACCATTATTGAATTTTTGATGAGATTCTGGTGTTTGAAAAAGTTCAATATAGAATAAGACGCTTTGGCAATTTTTTTTAAGATGCATGGAAATCGTGTCAAAGCAGCTCTAATGACAGTTCATGTAAAAAACCTATTTGTTTCCAACAAAAAATTGTGAAAGTACTTACCAGACCCTGTTTGTAAGCAATCTGAATAGACTTTATAAGTCTTTCCACCCTGCCATGTTAAGGCTGAAAAACATGAAAATATTAATATTAGTAGTAAAGTGCCAGAATATTCAAACAATCGAATGAAAACTTAAAAACCCAAATATTAGAATAGTTTAGTTGATTGTTGTATTCAAGAAACTAGGCAAGTTGCTTTTATATTTAAATAAAAAAATTCTGCTTCGAGTATTGCAGACAAACAAAGGCATGCATTATTTACTAATTTCACAAATAAAGAAACATTTAAAAAGTTCCATCTATTTAAATGTAATACAAGGGTAAAACAAACATCTATATTGATAAGCAACATAAAAGCAATCACCCATAAAAAAACTATTCAGAATTTCACTAAACTATTGTAATTCCTTAGTCTAAAAATTAAAGAAAAACTAAGCAAAATTAACTAATCTGAAAAGTAATACAGTGTTGATAACACTGATTTTATAGCATGCCTATACCAAAACGACATACCCTGTACATCCACAGGTTTTGTTACACCGTTTCCTGAAAATACACTCAAATTATACCGACTTATTTCAAAAGATATTTAAACCTATTCTAGCCTAAATTATGTTATATTTTACACAAACAATTGCACAACTTCAACAAGCTTAAATACAGGCCTTTGAACTACAATAATTTAATATTGGTCATAAAAAGTTTGACACATTTGCCTTATTGCTTCAGTTGTTCTATATACAAGTTTACTAAGTATGCTTTGATCGGAAGGACCTTTTATTATACGTCCACTAGATAGCTAAACTGTAAATTTCAACCTACATTCCAATTTGAAAAAAAATTGTAAATTAATTTTCAAAGATCTTCAGCTGTCTTGAAATGCGAGTAAAATATCAAATAGTTTTCACAATATATTTAATTTATCCTATTTCACTTTTTCACATTTGAGTGACAAATTTCAGAAATATTTTTGTGGTACAGTCTAGTGCCAAATTGGAATCTATAAGAGTAACCATCTAAATCTACAACTTGTTTAATTGAAACAGCACAGAGGAACTATAACTAGACCAGATATCTGGAGTATCTACAAACATAGATTCTAATCTTTTTTAACAATCATACAGTTACTTCAATTATATGTTTCGTAACATTGGGACGTTGAAAAAATTCAAATTGTATTGTTTGTATTACAATGTGTCTTCTCTGTTGGAGCAGGATTAACCACACTTAAATCATTTTCCCACTTTCTAAGCAATTAGCATTCAAAAAAATTCTAATGAGCTGTCTTGTCAATATGTTGATTTTAAAAAAAATTGCAGGCACTCTTTTGCTTATTGTCACAATATGGCTGAATATGCATAATGAAATTACAAAATGATTTTTTAATATGAAGATTTGGTACTGTCTAGCATTAATAAACATCTATACACGAAATTATATTGTCTCTTTCCCGTATTTTGTATTATTTTAATCCTTGTACGACGTTTGGATAATATCTGTATCGGCTGCTGAACTGGAAATGAATAATAACTTTTAAAAGAATTTTAATATTTAAAAAGAATCCAAAGATCCAGGTAATCAGGAAAATCATAAAACAAACCTTGATGGTTAGAACCCACATTGAAAAAGTGGGCACACTAGACAAGAGAAAAAGAATAAGTCGTGATTGTAGCTCCCACCAGCCATATGCCAACAACTGAGGACTCTTCTCACCACAATTAGAGACTTACGAACTTTTACACCTTAACAGGGTAATCACACACAGCTCTATAGCTTTGCTCCTTTTGCAGAGCAAACGTCTTACAACAGACAAAATAGCCAGCAAGAACTATCAACCAAGATATCTTGTTGCTGCCATTTTACACCATGCTATACCTTGTCTAGCCAGAATGCGAGATTCAAAAAGACTTTCTTCCCCCATCCCTTCGCATGGTTTTCTTTGAAACGGTGCGAGCTTGTTTTTCAACTCACCTACTTGGGTTTGAACTATACGGATTGTTAACCTTACAACTTAGAACCTCAAACCTGTTAGGTTTATAAA
Source organism: Hylyphantes graminicola (assembly GCA_023701765.1). Classification (NCBI taxonomy): domain Eukaryota; kingdom Metazoa; phylum Arthropoda; class Arachnida; order Araneae; family Linyphiidae; genus Hylyphantes; species Hylyphantes graminicola. Next base: position 15,417,607 of record CM043121.1, on the reverse strand, counting down.
AGCCATGCTCCCCCGTTTCCTAGAAAACCAAGCAAAGGAATGGGGAAAGAAAGTCTTCTCGAAGCTCACATTCTGGCTAGACAAGGTATACAAAGTGAACATTGGAAGGTTTGGTTTGGTTTGAATTATCGTCGCACTAGAGCTACACGAGGGCTATTGGCGACGGGCGTCGTATTTTAGAACCACAGTCAGGTGACGAGCCACACCTGAATAGGCACCCAACGCAACCGTTAAGGGCGACATCGTACGCAGCGTTAGGACTTTGAAGGATATTTAACGTGCACTCCCTTACACGGGGTATTATTCGTCGGACATTTTTGGCTGCACGGGCCGTTTATAGGTCGGCAGCTATTTTGGCGATGCCCGGACCCGAACCTGGGACCTTCCGCATGCTAAGCGAGTGCTTAACCGACTGGGCTCCCCAGCCCTGAACATTGGAAGGAACAGATACTTCTTATTTAGACTAAAGTGAAATTTGCAGTATGAATTCAATACAAGGTAACTGTCTACTACACAAACTGCACCTCAGTAAAAAAAGAAAAGTAAGATACAGTTAGTGAAGCATACAACAGGTTCAAATGACCAAGTTAGTTGTTACTTTATATCAATTTTATGCAGTTGTAAGGTTAGCCAGAGGTTATGAATAAGGTTTCATTTAACACTACAAAGATCCCTATAGAATATCAAACCTTGACGGTCAATTTTTACATCTATACAAGATAAAGTTCAAAATATTACAAAAACGTTATTTGAGCCTTTGGTAAAATTTTGAGCATTTTTCGAAACACTTACAGATCTATGTACTCAAATAAATCATTAAATATGTGTAGAGATATATCTATATGCATTCCACCATCCACGAAGGAAAACAATTTAAAAATTATATATATCATTATTTTCAATTCCAAGACATGCACTAATATTTATGATTTATTATTAGAAAGTTACCTTTATAAGCAGGTACTGGTACTATTTCAAGCACACTGGATTTTACAGTACACCTGCAATGAAACCTTTAAATTAAAAACAAAGTAGTTGTATTTACAAGTTAAAACTTATAGGCCTGAGCAAACTTTTACACAAATGGAATAATGCACTTGATTATCTGTTATTTTGCATTTTAATGCATATTTATTAAATTATGAATGTTAACTAAACATTTACTAAATATTAGACCTTACTAAATATCTTAAATTATAAAGCCATTCAGCGATTTATTGTTTAGCAGTAACCAAGCCAACTAGTTCAGATTAAGACCATTATTATCATGGACAAAATCAAAGAATAAAACGTCAAATATTTAACATGAAAATTCTTATTTAAGACTTTAAGAGCTTGTGGAAGAACATGCTAAGTGACAAAAAAAAGTAAAAGCAAGAGAATAAGCTTTAAAGTTTTGTTTACACTTGGATAAGTTAAAAGAGGCTCTCAAAAAGTTAATATATACTTAATTTAAATTTTATGGAAAGAGAGAATCTTGTTATTATTAAAGGAACAAATAACATGTTCATTGACAACAAAGTCCAACTTTTTCTAAAATGTCACTTAACATGTTCTTCCGTTAAGCCCTTCAGTTGTATTAAGTATCTGCTAGAATGTGGTGGTAAAACACTTGTTTTGTTATAGATGAAAATTATACTAACCGTTTGCAAAGTTCTTCAATGTAAATAGATACCTTTTCATGATCATAAATTTCCTGCACATGTCCAATATATTTGTCATTGTTTACATAAACCTAATTGAATAAAATTGATTAAAGAAGCATTCAAAACTTCGAGTGACTATTTTTTACCATTTGAATAAAATGACACAGAACTACAGTCCCTGCAAACCTAACTTGGGTAAAAACAAAGGGTGAAGAGGAAAAACGTGATTGGTCTGTTAGTTGCAAACTCGTGTAAGGTAATATTTACATACAAAATTATCAGAATACAATTTAACGAAATACACTTTTCATTCTGATAAAATTGCCAAATTTTCTCAAAAAATATTCAAATCTATTAGACCTTAAACAAAATTAATGTTTTAAACATGTTTTCTGGAATGATTCACAAATAATTTATGGAACTCTGTGCATCAGTGGAAGAATCTTCTCCAAAGCATATTTTTATTTACCCAACTTAGGTTAGCAAGGGTACAAACATTTTAAATTAACTGACCTTGCATTTTACACCAGGTTCTAATTTTGGAACAATGAACTGTTCATTCTTTTGGTCTTCTGTGAAAGAAAAAATTAAATACACTTATACAATGCGCTTAACACCCAAGTTTAGTTTTTACCTCTAACTTCCAAAAATCAGGCAATTACTACCTCTGCCCAGGAAATGGTTACAACCCTGATATTGCCGGATTTAATCCGTAGACCTGGCAAGTCATAATCAAAATAATGGAGCAATCCTGTATAATTTTGCATGAAAAACACACATAAATGAAGTTTTTGATTTAACAAAGTACAAATCTGCTGCAGGTGCAGGGCTTGTCAAAACAGTATCTTCATAACATTCCGTATTTGAAAATAAAAAATACGGAAATCTATATATACAAGTGCTTTCACCGATGGAAGACGATACCACAGTCGAACCCCTTTAACACGAACTCGAAGGGAGCACCGAAACATTTCGTGTTAACTGTCAGGATTTTTTTTACATTGAACCCGTGAATAGTTTTTTTTAAAAATATCCAAAAAAATTGTATAATGCAATAAGCTAATAATACATGTATACAATTAACAATCAAATTAATATAGTTCTTTTGGAGTAGTACATACTATATGGAATTTTTTTTTAAATATTTAAGGAACACCAATTAAGAACAGCAATTGAATTAAAACTGGCGAATCATGGGAGCTTGCGATTTCCCTAGAAGTAGAAGACAATTTTCTCTCATAATGTTTGTTTGCTACTTTTTTTTTCAATGTTTTAATTTGTTTTTCTAAGAAAAGAAACTAAGAAAAAGTATATCATCAAGAAAAAAAGTCCAATTCTGATTTTTTTTTTTTTGGGGGGGGGGGTCAGCAGGATTTTGCAGAAATCGATTTCTTTTTTGCATTAACACCTTTTTTTAACTTTTTTTTGCATTTGCACCTTAATCCTATACAGGTCGGGGATTTGCCCTCAGTTCACCTTAGGCAAATTTATTGTTAAATGAGATCGCATTAACAAGGTTGGACTACTCCATAATTTTGTGGCGGCACGAGAGAGGTTTTAGAGCGAGGTATTCCAGCAACCAATTTTAATATTTGTCTAACTGTTAAATTCTATACCTGTAACTTAAAAATGTATATTTAAACTCTGATCACTCTACAACAGTTGCTTTTTACCATGTAACCATACAGTATGTTTTTATGAGTTAGTTATGTATGAATTATTAAAGGTTAAGTTTATTTACAAATACTAGTCATGACTCTCATTTAACACAATTACTGTGCTCGTAACAATGGGTGTGATAATTTTTTTTAAATGCTTGTTAGGGAAAACTATGTCTTTTCCCCGGCCTGCACTCACGAGAAATATGCAAATTCTTTCAATTTATTCATCACACTGTCATCGGCTGCACGATTCGCCTTTTGATGTAACGTGGTGATCGCATCTGCTGGCAGTCAGTGATTGGTGTGACATTATTTGTAATATTTGTAAGTGAGGGCATTTCTGCCATAGCGGGATAATCTTGCCTGAGGATTTTTGTGACGATATCTTTAAAAACTTTTGAATTGCTCTTTGAATTTTGCTGAATCAAAATTGCTGTGGTTCTAACTCTATCTAGTCATATTTAAATATATTTTTAATAAAGTTTACGTTCTTGAGAGAGAGAAGATCAGCAATTTTATTTCAACTCTGCTCACATTTAACCCAATAATGCTTCGTACCTTTCCTTTTCTCGTTCCATATGTCGAACTCCACATTTCTATAGATGCCGGGATCCAATGTCTTTGCCACTTTGTAGGGGAAGGGAGGTACTCCCTGCGCCAAGGCCTTGCGGATTTCTAGACGAGGATTTTGGCTGAGCTGAAACGTAAAAAGGCTTTGTAAAGGCTGATTCTCATCTTAAAGGAGCGAGACCATCTTGGTTGGCCAAGCTGGGCAGTTGCCAGGGAGGCCGCACTGAACCGGAGGAACTGGATTTCATCAATTGCGGCCTCATGCGCCTATAAGGCGTGACGAGTCGCAAGATGAAGAGAAGAAGAAAGGCTGATTCCATGTAATTATAGAGCGAGTCTCAATTTAAAAAAGCTTTATAAAATTTTAAAAATAAATTAAATTCAATATTGAAATAGGTTGCAATAGATATAGATCAGCTATTAGGCTAAATTTTTTTTCATTTTGTGTTAAAAGTTATAGTGATAATCACTCTTCATGCAGGTGACTTGCACTACAATAGGAGTAATTTTGCATGGAACTAGCCTAAAGTACCCCACAAAAATTTAACAAATTAAAGATGCTATTTTTAAAGTTTTTTAAGTTATTTTATATGATAAAAAAATCCCATTTTATAATGAAAAATATTGCAAGATATTTCGGGGAACATTAAAGAGACGAAAAAATATATTATGTAGTAGGGTTATTGTTAACATGGAACGTTCCTGGGGCATTCTTGGCAATAGTTTTCATAAATTTTCCACACAATGAATAGCAAATTAAAACCAATGTTAAAAAATACACATGTTGAACCTGTTCCTAAAAATATGATTTAAAGTAAGAAATTCCAACACAATAACCTAATATGTCAGATAAATACACAGTTATATCTTAAAAATCAGTTCAACAAAAATTACTTTTAATTCCTGCTCATCTTCAGGTAAATTTGGATCCTCAATAACACCATCAATTCGACAGCTGAAATAAAAATAAATTAACACATAACTTTTATACAAAGGTTTTTAATTGTGCACATGAAGCTAAGGAAGATTAAGCTATTTAAGGTATAATTTAAATGCAAATATATTTTACTAGCTAGTGATAAATTAAAAAGCCCTTTACTCAGAATCAAGTTATTAGTATCATTAAATGACTTAATGTGCTTTCAGAATTCATAAATGATCAATTTTACTAATGTTAAATAAGAAGTTCTGTAATTAAGGAACAAAACTTTTATCATACATATACTAGATTAATAAACCCAGGGTTGCAAGGGTTTATCATAAGGATAAAAAGGGTATGAGATATAAGTTGCAAGAGAGGGTATTAAGTTTACATTACTTACAAGTTACCATCACCTTTACTTCATGCCAATCGATCCCCCTATTCACTCGTCAGCACTTCATTATGCACACTTTGTTGATTTATACATCATTTTTTATTTGGACATTCATTAAACCCTTTTTTTATAATAAAGTGCAAACTTCACATTTGCACAAATATTTCTAAATATTTCCTTTTGCATTTGTAATCAACCAAATTAAACAATGATCACTGTTGAATTGAATCAATTTTGGAAGTATTAGGATTCAGAAAAGTAAATTTTATCAAGCATTTAAAAAATCTAAATTAGGATTTTAAATAATTTGAAAAATCAAATGTTGAAATTGCAATCTTGCATATCAAACTTGCGTGCTTTTCCCTCCTTATGTTTACTTTTTCTTGTGTTAAAACAAACTTCTTTCAAATTAAAACTTTTCATTAATTGAAATGCTAACAACAATACACAATGCTACTCCTAAGGAGAAATCAGCTCCTGTTTTTCCCTTCTAGACCCATTTAGGTTCGAATTTCAAAAAATACTCCTTAAATGATGATGACACTACAAAAAGAATAAGCTCTTAAAATTTGGTCACTGCACCTCCAATAGATTTGGCTGGGCCTTGATACATGAATCAGTGAAAAATTAGTCAGAACTTCTTAGAATATACATGCACTACCATAGAATAGTTAGAAAATACATGCACTACTATATTATTAAAATGAAATCAGATATACCTTTCCCTGAAGTAGTGACACAACAAATTGTTCCTCCTCTGCTTGGAATAAGCTTTGTCATGAAGCATTTTTTCAACAGCTATATCAACATCAGATCCTAGTTCAAAAACCCTCTTGTACAGCACTTCATATACAATTGCTAAAAAAGTAACACACATCTTTTTAGGAAATATTTCATAACAAATACTGTACAGGGTTCATACTCAATGATAGTGAAATTAAGGAGTTTCTAAGGAGTTTTTCAGGCTTGCAACAATATAATTACAGGAGGTAACAAGGAATAAAATTGAATAAGTTTGTTTATTATTGCATTAGTGTAATGACTTTACTGTACTTTCAATGAAGAAACAGAACAAAAAATCTTCTGAAAAGTTGTGCGTTGCATTCCGGGACCTTAACTATTATTACGATGTCTGAATTCTATTTTTCTACTATGCATGCGCAGTAGGCTTATTCCGATAAAGTAAAGACATCAATTTTTTCAGGAGAGGGAGAAACGATATCAGTACAGCCACAAATTTCAGGAGTTATAAAGGCCCTTAGAAGAGAAAAAAATTTAAATTTAGAAATTCTTTAGGAATTTCAGGAGGCGTACGAACCCTGTGCAGGTGGAAGATTAAAGGTTTAAGAACTGATAAATTTATTAAAAGTATTAACTTCATCGTATCTTATGACTAAATCAAAAAAACTAAATGTAACAACTCACATTGACAAAAAGCTAATGCAGACAGTTCAGATTTAGAGTAGACACAGTCATAACGGTTGCCACCTGTGCAAGCCAAAGTGATCTAAAAAAATAATAAAACTGTCAAAATATTTAAGACTGTAAAAAAAAATAGGTATTTTTTCAAACAAGGTGGAGAAAGTCTTGTTGGTGGGATCGAACAGAACATAATGTTTGGCACAGCTGTGATGTCAACATACATGTGGCCTAGTTTGGATAATTGGGGGTTGTTTCACGGAGGATCTGGTAATAGCTCGGCGGTTTTGTTTTCCTCTCTCAAATTTCTTCTGTTTTGTCTTAGTTGGTCGGATGGATGGAACACCTACATTCAGGTCAGTGTGCTTCGTCAGCACACAAACCTGATTATCTCTACCAACCAAAACAAAAGTAATTCGAGAGAAAGGAAAACAAGTCCGCAGAGCTATTGCCAGATCCTCTGTGAAACAACCCCATTGGATAATGGGTAGTTTGTTTATGGGGTATAACATATCGTTTCACGAATTGTGATGTCACCAAAGGTGTGGGCGTTCCAATCGTCCATTGAAGAGCTGACTCCAAAGACAACATGGTATCAATATTGCAATGTAACAAGGGCTTAATATTGTTGGTATAGTGCATTACAACAAGTCTTCATGCATTTGAAATAACAATGCTTGTTAATTATATGATTGCTCATCAAATGTTTAAAAAAAAATTGTACATTCAAATTATGTTTTCAAAATTTTAAATCAGGGTCAAAACAGTTTTTTATTTTTTATACGGATTGCACAAAATATCTTATATTGTTAAAACTACAAATAAAGTTTTAATTGGGATTCTTGAATAACTAAGATGTTGGCAACATTCAATATAGAGTGGTGCCATATTATAAAATCAGATTTATACTATTTTAACCAACTAATGTGAAAAATTACTTTGCAAAGAAATATAAAATTATCAAACTTAACAATCACCAATTTAAATATAAAATTTACAATTACAACTTTCTAACAAATAAAATTGTTTTAAAAACTGAAAATTAATTTAAAAGTTTGCATACAAAAGTTTTAATTTTGGGGAAGTTATCACTAAAAACAAAAGCCTCTTAAATTATCTCTCCACTTTTAGAAAGAGCACATGGTGCATTTACTTACAGTTTGAACAGCTGAATCAGTTCTTATTTTTGTAGGAGGTTTATTGATGTCATCATATATAATAAAATCTATCCTAAAAGAATCAAATATTTAGTTTTACTTGGCAGAAATAAGCTTTGATTTCCATTTTTTGTTTTAAAAGTACACTAAAAACAAAGAGGATACAAACAAAAAAAAAACAAATTTAGTTTTTATTTTCTTTATACTATTAATGTGCGACTATGTGTCTGTCTGAAATCCATCTCTGCCTGAACCACAAAGCAGATATGGGAAATTTGTCAATATATGCAGAATTGGGAAAAGGACTTTATTCAACTACTTTAAAAGTTTGTCTTTCGTTCAAAATTGTGAAATTCAAAAAAATAATGTCAAACTCATAGACAAAACTCTTTTAAATAACTTTTTAAAAAATTGCTAGAACGATTATCTGATCCAATTGGGACTGGAGGTAGGTAGAAAGTCGAAAATTCTGAATAATAGAGAATGTTCATTAAATACTTAACTTATTGTACAAGGCAGCGCTGAAAGCCTGCGAACCTCAAATTTTCTAACGTACAAAATCCACACTCAATGTGTCATGTAAATGCTTACTACTATTTCAAAATAACAAAATGTTCGGCAAAAGTCATATGTTAACCCTCTAATGCATACTGTTACCGTTTGGTAAAAAGTAACATAATCCACTTTATTCTATTAAATTAGAGCTCCTCCTAGACAAATCTGTGTTTTTTTCATCTATTACATTTCATTTTAAAGTTTTAGTTGCTAATGATCCTCATAGATGACAGTAGTAAAAGTGCATTCAAAATTAAAGAGTGAGGTTGTTTACTTTTGTGAAATTATGTTTTGGGCAGTATCCAAAGAATAATAATATTAGTAATAAATACTAATAAATTGTTTTGAAAAATTAATCATAGTTAAAAAGGGTTATTTTGAAATATTTTTAGTAGTTTTCTAGTCATTATTATCAAAATTGGAACTTTGCAGTTGGTTTTTGTCATATGGAAAAAATTTCAAAAATTGAAATTAATTAAATTCTAATGCAGTTAAATTTTTTTAGTTTTTTTCCCATAATGTGTGAGTATTAAAGATGCATATATATTTTTTTGGATGAAAATAAAAATTCATGCATTAGAGGGTTAAAGAAATAATTAGCAATAGATGAGATATTAAAAAAAGGGATAACAAATAACTACGTTATCGTAAGTTAAGACCCCGGGACATAAGAGTTAAAATTATGCAAAGAATTTCCCATAAAGCTTAATCAAGATTTGAGGTTAAGATAAACGGGAAAAAACTTACAAGCTTATGTACCACAACACATAAATAAAACTTTCCACTCACTTATACTTCAGGGATAAAGCTTTCATTTCCACGTCCCCAGCCCATTCCTGAAAAGAAACAAGAAGCTCTTAAGAAAATTATAACTTTCATACTTTCTTGTTACTTTAATCCTTACTGAAAATCTTAATAGTACAGTTTGCCAACAGAAAAGTATAAAGGAGGCAAGTATATTTGATCTCGTACCTTTCTAACAAAAAAAGTGAATTTTAACCAAAGTTTTAGAACCAACTGCTTGATAAAGGACAGATGGAGGTCGCAGTGCTTGGCTCTAACAGAGCCCCCCTCCAATGTCATAAGTCAAGGACAGATGGACAGACGGGGAGGATGTCAAAGCGTACAGACGTACAAAAAAAGTAAAAAGCGGGTTTACAGTTCTTTTCAACAAAAAAATGTTTAAAATCCAATAGACGAAACCAATTTTGGAAGTAAAGGACAGATGAACGGAAATTTATGTAAATATCTACTCTTTTTAATTACTTCAATTAAAAACAATTTTAAATGTTAAACTTTCACTAAGTTTTGGAAAAAGAATGTGCATTTTCATTTATGTAAAAATGAGTATTATTCAAGTCTTTTGACAAATTCGATATCGCTTTCAACTGAAATATTTTGTGCAACAAATATGTTCACTTACTTTTTCGTCTTTTATTTTGTCTAAATATTCATCAATATCTTGATTCACCAGCTAGAAATATAAATTTATGTCCATAAAAAACAAGAAGTTTAGAAATTTAAAGCATTACAAAATCGAAATTAAAGTAAAGTGTTAAAAGTAGTAATATTAAACTATAAAAAAAAGTACAAATATTAAACTATATTAAGATCAGTATTAAAATATATTTTTATTAGATAATTTGCCCTTCTAAAACAATATTAAAATGGATTTTTCTTTTTTTAGATTCCGAAAAACTATCTTTGTTGACATGCTACTTTTCACTGTTACATTAAGGTACATAGACTAAGAATTAAAAAAGTTTCTTTGAATGCACAAGCACTGTTGAATGTGGTTATAGGTAAAAATAAACTTAAAATAAAAATGCAACACAAAATTACAAAACAAGATCAAAATATTCAGTAGGTAAACAATTATATTATTATTAAATTATTTTTTTTTTAAAGATTTACATCTAAGTAGTAAAAGATATTTGCACAGAAAACACTAATTGCAAAAACAAAGGATTAAAGAATATTTAAAATTTATGCAATATTTCTTTAGCAGTCCAGCTGGTTTGTTGTTTTTTTAAGAAAAAAGAAAATATTTAAAGTGTAAAAAAATACAAGTCCATACTGGTTCAAATAATGTTCGATTGCGCTCCATATACTCCACGCAGCATTGTCTAAGTCTAACATGGTGAACTTGGGTATAGAAAATCTGAAAATACAGAGTGAAAGAGTTGAAAAAACGAAAGTGAAGTCTGAAGCAACAAGGGATGACCATAACCACTTGTTACAGCTGTCGGATTCACAAGGCTAAAAATAGACACATACAATAGCTCGCAATCACTATTCAGTGCAATACAAATGCAAATTAATTAAAAATGTATATACTTTTAATACTTACTTTAAGCTTTGAAATTCTCAACCTTATGATTACGGCAAAAACTTTTAGAAATAACCCCTTGTTTCTTTAACCACCTGTTAGGAAAGCAATGGATGCCGCTAGATTGGCGTCCATGTCAGGACGTTAAGAAATCACGACGAATTCCCAAAAAGACGTTAAAGAACTTTGAATAAATGAGCTTCAAATTCTTATTATATTTCTAAAATTTGCATATTTCGCGAATTAAGTTCGTAAATAGCACAAATAAATCGTTTTCCTTGTTGTCTGCTCTTTGTTCGGAAACTGAAACACAATAATCCGCAGTTACAGTTAAGAATCCACCGGTTAAAAACTAAAATTTAAAAAGAAAGCACCCAAATATAAAATAAGTTAATGTAAATAAAAATCTAGAAAGACAAAATAACTTTTATAATATTATTTCCCTATCAATCGGTTTCAAAATTCTACAATACCTTAAGCTTATTTTACACGGTGTTCCTTCTAATGCGAACTGCTCTATGACGTCAGAGCTATACTTGCTGATTTTGGACTACTTGCATCTCGCCGTAGAACTTTTTCGTGCCTGCACGAAAAAATTCAGTGAAGAATTCCCCACACCGGTTCTCCATGTAATTCCTATGGAAATTCTAATTGGAAAGAACACAATGTGAAATGGGCTTTAGCATCGTGTATGTAATCTTGATTCGTTTTCAGCGAAGTTCATTCTTCCTTTAGCACTGGGAAAACGGGCTTGTTTCAACACTTGGCCCAAAAAATAAACCCAATGAAATCGCACTTCGGAGAGCTTTAAAAAAAACAATCACCTTGTTTCAACTCTTTGTCAAAGAAAACAAAACAACAAATGACATCGCAGTATGAAGATCGTGTGACATCACAATAAAAATTCCTATTTAGTGTACGAACCTCCGTGACGCCCAACTCTCCGTCTGTTTTGGGTTGTCTGTTTGGATTAGATTTCGTAACTTTTCTTCATTAACACTGTCGCTACGTAAGCACTTTGCTGCCGAGTAACTTATTTGGGGAATACTGCATTATCGAATCCATACAATAGTACTGCCGTCCAGGCCGTTTTAGAAGTTAAAGGGTTAAAGTCGAGAATCCACATCTGACTGATAACGAAGATCTTCTGTGGCTTTAAAGTTGAGTAAACTTTGCCCTAACACAAGGATGAGTCTTTTTGCCATCCATATATAACCCTGCTTTAAAGCTAAAGCTATGGAGTGTACTTTTTTTTCTTTTATAAGCCCCTTATTTTTTATAATACATCTTATGAATGAAAACAAACTATACAACGCATAATTTTAACACGTACTATTTCCCAAGTTCTGTATTAATACAATTGGAAAAAAAAATATTCTAAGCCATATTCACACGTCCCTATAATCGCACTTTTTGATATTTATTCTATTTTTTTTTTAATTTTTAATATTTTTACAAAAAATATTCGAACCAATAAATGTATATTAGAAAATATTTTGTTTCTGTTGGATACACTTTGGTTTGGAGACCCGCGGTCAATCGTGCTCATTTCTCCTTAAGGTTCAAGAATTAAGGATTATATACCATTCCTACATGTGAAAAGTGAAAGTTTTAAAAACTTACAAGCAATTTTTTCGATTGTACTTTGGGCTATTGGTGACTCCCTCGTCCAAGTATACCAATAATATTTAAAAACTGCTTTCTGCGAATTTCGAATTTGCAAACTCGGCCCGGCAAATTCCTTGTAATTAAAAAGTTTAACCATTTAGGTTTCTCTTACAATACATTTTGATGCTCGACATAGAATTACTCCTTACTCTGCTATTTTTAAATTATACCTAGTTTTAATTTTGCAACGGTACTAAAAGATTCCTTGAATATCCATTTGCTTACTATATGCAATTCTTTGATTTTTCCAACCTGAAAATTTACCAACTAAGCCGAAGCTCTCATCCATGAACATTGGATTATGAAGCAGTGCTAAAATTGAGCTTTTTTTAGAAGCTTTTATATCAGAGTTCATGGCTAGTTGCTCTTTGAAATTTTTTGTAGACATCGATTCATGAATCAATCATTTTTGGAGTAGTTTCATTTCTTTTCCACGAAATCATTTTTAGGTCAAATTAATTTTTCAATAAACACTCTACATAAATTTCTAGTAATTTAACTCTATTATTGTTTTTTTACTTTCAATTACCTGATATGAAATATAAAACAATAAACATAAGACGATAACTTATAAACAATAACTTAAAACAATATTATAAAAACTTATATTTTTTTAAGGATTTTTTTGATGAAAATTTTGATATCTTCTAAATAAAAAATTAAGTTAAACTACCGAATGAAAATTGCCTCAATAAATCAGATTTAGTTTGAATTATCGTCGCACTAGAGCTACACGAGGGCTATTGGCGACGAGCGTCATGTTTTAGAACCATAGTCAAGTGACGAGCCAGCGCCTGAGTATTAGGCACCCAACGCAACCGTTAAGGGCGACCTCGTACGAAGCGTTAGGTCTTTGAAGGATACTTAACGTGCACTCCCGTCGACATTGTATTATTCGTCGGACATTTTTGGCTGCACGGGCCGTTTATAGGTCGGCAGTTATGTTGGCGATGCCCGAACCGAACCTGGGACCTTTCGCATTCTAGGCGAATGTCTAACCAACTGGGCTCCTCAGCCCCCCCTCAATAAATCATAATTTAAATGATATTACAGCAATTTACTATTTGCTATGGAAAAGAATAAAGCCAAATTTGTAAGAACCTTGTTGAATTATATGTAACAAAATCAGCGATTAAATATTAATTGTAATTATTGTTCATTGATTAAAAATTATAAAAAATTGTGCTTTTAAAAGGAAAAATATGGATTGAATTATTAAATGTTACTTAATAAATATGTTACATCATTTTACTACTATTACTTAAGTACGAGCCATCTTATAAAAAACATTAAAAAGCAATGATAGCGTTGAATTGCTAGCCTATTATGAGTGTTTACTGAGAAAAATTGAGTTTGAAATTTAAAAAAAACCAACAATTTCGAGGAAGAGAAATGGGACTTTACCCAAAAAAATTTCCGGATTCATGAATCGCAAAAATTAACGGCCAAATTTTTTTTAAAAGCTAATAGCCGTCGATTACTATAAAAAAAATTAGTATTCAGTCTACGCCTAATTCAGTCTACGCCTCAATCCACGACCGATCTCACCCAATACCACCTAGATTAGAAGGCCGGCGAACTAAATGCTTGACGTCATATTAGTGGGCCAATTCCGTGGTTTTGACCAATGATCATTCGTGACTAGATCTTGTATTTGAATAAATTTTTAAGATAAGATGATTCAAGATTCGACGTCATTTTAAGATACGACGTTATTGGTCAACAAATCGAAATTGGTCTACTAGTGTGACGTTGTGTTGCTTAGTTCTTCGGCCTTCAAATCTAGGTGGTATTGTCTCACCGCTCTGCCTCAAGTCACTGAACTGAACTGAAACTCTGGAAGGAGTATCGAAACACTCGTCAAACGGGTCGGTGAAGCCCGGCAACCCTGTAAGAGTAACCCAACTTTTGCCGCCAATCCTATACTTTACCTGTTAAAATAGACATTTTAAACCAACTTTTTCAAGAATTTTTTAAGCAGAAAATTGATAGATTATTGCTTTAGGAGGTTTTTTACATAATGAAGTTTCGGAAACATGCACTTTAAAAAAAATGGAATTGCGGCAACAATCTTTTAAACTTAAATTCCTTGGAGTACTATTCTTGGCGAGCGATTGGCGACATCCAATGCAAACTGCAAGTCAAGTGTCCATTTTGATCGGTGAGGTTATGCCAAATATGGCACATATTCTCCCTAAAGCTGTCGCCAAGTGACCCAAAAAAAAGCTTCACCAGCTTATCATGGGATGATTCTTCCAGAGTTTCAGTTCAGTTCAGTGCCTCAAGTAGTCCAGTACTGTGGACAGCTCTAGACCAGAAGCGTTCAGTGGATTAGATCGGTCGGATCGAATCACGACCGAGCCGGTTTAGTTTGGAATTATCGTCGCACTAGACCTACATAAGGGCTATTGGGAAACAGAGCGGTGAAAGGCATAGAATGTTCAAACCGCTACCGGTCAGTAAAGTGTTAAAAAGTAACTTGACGGAACTGTTGTATCAATAATTATTTATTAACTGGGGATTTTTTTTTCTTTGTCATTGTACTTAGTTATTATTCGACCTCAAATTTAAAACAAAATTCAAACTCGTAAGAAATCCATGAATGAAAGCAGGAATTAACTACGCAATGTGAAATAAGTTATTTATGTTTTCTTAAACTCGTTGTCATTGCGGCCAGGCGGCTATTGGCGAAGGGCATCGTATTTTAGAACCACAGTCAAGTGACGCGGATATTTTATGAAGTTGCGAAATTTGTAGATCAATTAGTAGGGCGATTTTAGGACTGCCGAATTTTTGCGATTATATGATTACAGCAATGGTTTGAAAAATTTAGGTTCGATGAAGAATTCTGAATTTTGAAAACCACAATATAAAAAAGTGAGCATACCGAAGATTTAAAAAAAAAAAAAAACTGCTCGCGATAACTGCGACTAAATTTTTTTTTTTTTTTACATTTTTATCTATTTTAATTAATTTAATCGCGATAATTGCGAATTTTTTTTTGTCGCCGCAAAATCGAAAAAATTGGTCGCATTTTGCGACTAGCGACTACATTTCGAACCCTGCTCCGGTTGCATTTCATATTTTTACGAACGTTTTTTGTATGATAAGTGTGGTTGGCTTACAGGTCTCTGAAATCTCATTTTTTGAAATGGGTTCGAATATTTTGTGTAAAGCTATTTATTGTTTGGTTTGAATTATCGTCGCACTAGAGCTACACGAGGGCTATTGGCGACGGGCGTCGTATTTTAGAACCACAGTCAGGTGACGAGCCACACCTGAATAGGCACCCAACGCAACCGTTAAGGGCGACATCGTACGCAGCGTTCGGACTTTGAAGGATATTTAACGTGCACTCCCTTACACGGGGTATTATTCGTCGGACATTTTTGGGCTGCACGGGCCGTTTATAGGTCGGCAGCTATTTTGGCGATGCCCGGACCCGAACCTGGGACCTTCCGCATGCTAAGCGAGTGCTTAACCGACTGGGCTCCCCAGCCCAAAAAACTATTTATTGAAAAATTAAAAATATTTGGACCCATTTCAAAAAGTGGGATTACAGAGACCTGTAAGTCAGCCACATTTATCATATAAAAAAAATTTGTACAAAATATTTACTACAGCCGGAGAAATGTGGCTTAGAAAATATTTTTTTCCTTTGGATTAAGCACAAAGCGCGTTTACTTGAGCCATCGAATCCATGGAAGAAAGAGCAAACTCCGCAAATTTTCCCTCTTTTAGGGACTTTTGCCCAGGCAGAACCGGAATTGCAGGGCTCATTGGGGGATTTCGTAAACCCTCCAAAGAAGGACGGTTTGATGTTTTATACCATGGATTCGGCCACCAACTATCGTTTGGGTTAGAAATCCTGCTCGACCACTTTTTCCCCTAATGGAGGCTTTGCCATTCCATGGATTCGATAGCTCATGTAAACGTGCCTATAAAGGCGCTTTGTTTAGGAAACCCGCGCCAATCGGACTCATTCACTCTGAAAAACACTTCTTTAAAATCCGAATTTCTTTTATTCTGATATTGGTATGCAACACCACCTGGTGGTAGTTGAATTTTAAAGGGTTTTTTTATCATTTGGTAGCCTTTATTAACCGCTACAGAAGCCGCGACCATGGGCGGAGCAATAAAACGAGCGGAGCAATCAGATGAAGAGCAAATTTCATCCCTTTTATTTTGTCTTCATCTAATTGTTCCACGAGTTTTATAGCTCCGCCCATGGTCGTGGCTTCTGTGCAAGGAAACTAGGAGTTTAACTACAGTCTTAAGTTTTAAAAGTTTGGCTTGTTTTAGAATCTATAGGCGCATTTAAATAAGCCATCGAATCCATAAAATACCAAAATCCCCATTAGAAGAGAAAGTGTTTAAGCAGGATTTCTAACCCAAATGATAGTCTGTGGCCGAATCCATGGAATGAAACATCAAACCCTCCTTCATTGGAGCGTTTGCGGAACCATCCAATGAAACCCTGCAATTCCGGTTCTGTCTGGGAGAAAATCCCCAAATGGGGAAAATTGCCGAGTTTGCTCTTCAATCCATGGATTCGATGGCTCATATAAACGCTCCTTTTAAGGCTCTTTTCTTTCACTGTGGAAAATTAATTCTACAAGATATACTGCCTAAATTATTTTCTAATTGTTGATAGCATTCATGATAAAAGCTGGCTTAAAACCCACACTCGTGTTTATATCAATAAATCAGATTTTTATTATAGGTTGGGTTAGTTTAAAATTTAAATTATCACACAGCTACATGAGGGCTATTGGCGACAGGTGTTGTAATTTATTTTTTTATAATAGAATACGTAGCTTTTTTTTAAAAAAAACTTTCTTCATTGCAATATAACTTTATAGCCCAGGAAAAGCAAGCAGATAAACTACTTTCAACTAATTTGGGAAGTTATTCCTTTAAAAGTTCTAAATGAAAAACAATTCATAAGTAATTGTTTTGAATAAATTTTTATCAACCAACTATCGATCTAATGACAATGATTAATAAAGAAGCACAATAAATTAATAAAAAAAGCATTTCTATACCCAATAAAAAAATTGATATTTGCCTTTATTATATTTACCTGTAAATGATTTCAACAAATCTATAAATCTCGAGTAAGTATATATTTTAAAAAGAGTGCAATATATTTTAGTGTTATTAACTTAAACTATTTAAGCAACCATGTAGTTAATAAAAGCATCAAACATCATGTAATAAAAGTGTCAAACACCACAAATAAAAATACACTAATATTTTTACTAAAAATACATTTTATTAATTTTTCAGTAATATTTAACTTTACTTGATAACACATTAATACGATAAATCAGATGTGCATTTATCAACTCGCAATAAGGAAAACTCGTATTTAAAATACTATATAATATTGCTGAAAATAAATCAAGTCTAGTGATTTTATCTATTTCTATATATCTTAATAGAATAAAAATACACCGTATATCAACAAAAACTAATTTCCTAACACGCATGGGTTTCTATAGAAGGGGCGTTGCTGTAAATCGGTAACCTAAATTCCAAACCACTTTTCCCAAGATAAAATACCCCAAAAATAAATATTTACCTGCTCGGACACAACCCTAAAAAGGCAGGAACCATCCTTTGCCACGTCGCTTCTGTAGAGGCCCAAATAATCTAAAAACGCATCCATACTTGTTAAAAATTACAAACACTTTAAAGTCTAAACTCTCGAAATGCGAGTAAAAGCAACAAACACGCACAAAAACACGAATTTGGAATTCTTCCACTCCACTTGGGTCATTCATTAGCATATTTCGAAAAGACCGCTGTTCACGAAACGGATGCTATTGGTCGGTGACGTATGATGACGTTGGTCTACGTCGCATAAATATGCAGTCAATGAAAATGTTGTAGGATTTTGGATTGAATGGGGGATTTGAACGTGATGTCACACCCATTCTTCGCCTTGTAACGTGATTGGTTTGTTTCAAGAATTAAAATTTCTTAATTACTGGGGTACAGATATTTAGGATTTGGTTAAGCGATTAATTATTTTCCTTGCATATTAAAATGTTGTTGATAAAATTATAAATTGTTAATGTTCTTGGATTGGATATTTGCGTTAGTTAAAATTTTAAATAGTTTTGATGATATTGATAAAAATATTGTGATATAATATGATTTCTTATTAATCAGCAAAAAAAGAAAAAAAAAATCAGTATTTCTCAATATATCGGGAAAAAAGTAAGTATTGATCAAAAATTGAAATAAAAGTAGATTTGTAACAGTAACTGCCAGTTTCATCCTTTGTTACACAAGGTTTGTAGCGCACACATTCAAAAGAATTTGGAGGAAAACATAAAGTTGTGTTAATCTTTTTTGCACTAAATAAGCTGTTTATTATCTCGTCAAATCGAGTAATTTTTCATCCCAATAAATCAAAGTAATTAACGAAAATTCTGACACCAAAAAAACATGGTTTTAATACTGTTTGCACCAGAGCTACACAAGGGCTATTGGTGACGGGCGTCGTAATTTAGAAATACAGTCAAGTGACGAGCCGACACCTGAGAAGGCACCCAAAGCAACAGCTTATGGCGACATCGCACGCAGCGCTAGGAGGACACAGTGTTTCGACTTTGGAGCATATTTAACGTGCACTACCCTACACGGGGTATTATTCGTCGGACATTTTTGGCTGCATGAGCCACGGGCCGTTTATAGGTCGGCAGTATTTTGGTGATGCCCGAAACCGAACCTGGGACATTCCGCACCGCATGCAAGGTAAATGCCTAACCGACTGGGTGGATGTTAAAGTATGCCGAGATTTTAATTTTGCCGAGAGAACCCAGTCCAAATGGGCTCTCCAGTGATATTTAACATGCCATAATCATATGAAATGCGTGCCAAGAATTTTCCCATCCAGAAAATCCGACGGCTCAGCCGGGGCACGAACCCGCTATCTTGAAGCGTACGAGGCTGACACGTTTAACCTCTTAGCCACTGATTATTGTTAAGTTAAAGTGGAAGTATTTTTAAAAGCTCTATCAGTCACCCACTTTCATAGTCCAAACTAAAAATGCTAAAGGAAAGTGTGCTGTAATAGAAACAAATCATCATTGGGCCACCTAAAACAGTCGTTCGGAAAACTTTATTCATATTTAACTAAAATTGAAAGGAAATTTATATTTGTGATATAAATATTAAGTTAGGGAAAGGCGTAATAATACAGGGTGGTTATAAAATAACGCTCCCTATTCGGAGTGGTCTGTAGCTTGAATGAATAATCCAAATGCAAAAAACTTTGAGACACTTACTAATCAAGAAGGGGGGAAAAGAATGGAATCATAAAAAACAAACTCGTCTCTTGACCAGGGTTCTAAATTACGAGGCGTAATAGGATGTGTTGGCCGTAATTAGCCATAATTGGCTACTCCTCGTAATTATAACCTTGGTCAAGAGACGAGTTTCTGTGTTATTATTCCATTCTTTTTCGTAATAAAGATACTAGTCTCTTGACCAGGGTTCAAAATTACGAGGCGTATTTAGCTGTGTTGGCAGTAATTGGCCATAATTGACGACGCCTCGTAATTTAGATTCTGGTCAAAAGACGAGTTTGTTTTTTATGATTATTCTTTTTTATGATTATTCTTCAGGATTCTGTCTTTTTTATGATTCCATTCTTTTTCCCCCTTCTTGAATAGCAAGTGTCTCAATTTTTGATGCATTTGGATTATTCATTCAAGCTACAGACCACTCCGAATAGGGAGCGTTATTTTATAACCACCCTGTATATACGACCCAATGAGATTTTTTGTTGGTTGGGGTGCTATATCTTTAGAAAGAAGCACAAGGCGTTTTATTTTTAAAAGCAGACTAATTTTTTATTTACATTTAAGCATTCATTACAGATTACCGACTACTTCATGGTGAATGAGCCCGAATGGCCGAGGGTTTCCATACTTAAATGTCTCTGTGTTAATCCAATGGAGAAAAAAATATTTTCTTAACTCCATTTCTCCGTCTGTATTGAATACTTCCAAAACTTTTCTTTTATCATATCGATATAATAAATGTAGCTGACTTACGGAGCTCGTTAGGTTAATAGGTTTGAGTTATCGTTGTAGTAGAGCTACACGACTTACAAAGCTCGATAACCCCCTTTTTTTTAATTTTTTCGAATATATTGTTGTAAATTAATTTAATAATTTTTTTTAAAAATCCAACCCATTTCAAAAAGTGGGATTATGGAACAGTTTATAAGTCAGCTACATATTATCATTTAAAAAAACGCTTGCAAAAATATTCAACGTAGAGCCGGAGAAATGTTACTTAGAAAATAATTTTGTTTCCATTGGGTTATACAGTGGCCCCTTGGTTTGGAGACCCGTAGTTAATCGGTCTCATTCGCCGTGAATGTGCAAAAAATAATATAAAAAAATGTTTTGACAATTAATAGACTTCTAATGTCTGGCAAATGTGGAATACAGGGGAAAACCCCTTCATCGACAAGGAATCTGTCTTATGGAATCTTCTTGGCGAGTAGTGGCGATCGGAAACCGGTTTTTCCCTTGGTTCTTCTTTAGCGGTTCAAGCTTCAGACTATTTGTCTGGCATTAATTCTGATCATGGTGATAGTAAACCCTGCGTCGCTTAATATGAACCACGACAAAACCGGTTTATTCACACCGGTTTAGGCGATGAGTAGCTGACTTTGCTAAGAAGTCCTTGATGCAAACACTACTTGCAATGAAGGGGTTCTTCCCCTGCACTCTTTAAGTGTAAAGCATCATATTTATGAGTTGATAAATTGACACAATCAAAACGAATAAATTTTTTCACTATAACATATCTGCCACAATTTTCAATTTAGATTCCACTATTTCCATTCATTAATTTACACGAAATAGACGAGCCATTCCACGAGCACTTCACAGAGTCCATGAGAACGTTCCTGACGTCAGAGTTCACGATACACAACACAGTTTTCTCGATCTCAGCATTAATCTCATTGGTCATATCTGTCGGAAACCCTTCGGAATCCCGAATGATGACTCGGGCCTCTTTCGCTTCCGTCATGTGCATCTCCGGAGAACCGAACTCTTCCGATTCGGGCCGAACTCGGACGAACATGCGCAGTGGCCCCACCAGGACTTCAGCCTCCTCAGTACCGTCCCTCATGCCGTTGACGATGTGAGAGATCCTGTGAACAAAATTGCAGATTTATTTCTAGTAGATCACTCTCAAAACAAACGAGCAATTTTAACTCAGTCTGAGTTAATTTTCACTCATTCCAGTGTCGAAAATGCACCTACCCAATGGGGGTGGATTTCACTCCTTTTTTTAGTCAAACCTTCGACAGGATCACTACAAACGAGTGATTTTTACTGAGTCTTAGTTAATTTTAACTCAGTCTGAGTTGATTTTCACTCCTCGTCGAAACCCCAGTTGATTTTCACTTCAGTGTCGAAAATGCACTTCTCCTACAGGATGTGGATTTCGCTCTTTTGTTTTAAGACTGTACTGTTGTAAACTCTAATTATCTCAAGCGTCGCTGATTATTTAAATGCCAGAAAAAAAATATTCTACTCGGACTATACATGTTATTTCACTTGACGGCTAGAAAAAGACTAAAGGGAATGATTGAATTATTAATTTACCAAATTAGAGCCCCCTTTACGGTTGCGTTTGGGGCCCGGACTGTCTAGTAGTTGGGATCCTAGACCATTACGCTGGCAGTTTGCGCGCTGTAACGGGCGAGAGTCCGAGTCTGTCTTACTTTTGACGAAGGTATACACTGCGATCCAAAAGTTTAGACAATGACGTTTTTTGACTGTAAAATTTCGAATTGCGATAGTAGAATTACAAAACACCCCTAAATATGTTGAATAAGTATTTTGAAATGATATAATTGAAACATAATTGCTTGATTTGCTATTATTATTTTTTTTTTCAAAAAATAAAATTTTGTATGAGCCCAAAAGTTTAGACACAAATACGAGGTTATGCTAATTTAAAGTGGATAATGGCCTGATTTCGCATTTTTATTGATGAATTATATGTTTTTTATATGATAAATTTAAAAAAAAATCAAAATCCGGTGAACTAATCAGATTTAATAACGATATTGGTTCGATTTTACACCAAACAGACAATAAAGCCATTTAAAAACTTTATTCAAATCATATTTGCCGCAAATATACAATTTAACATCTCTAAATACGAACCGAATGCCTACCAGTCCATCACCTTAAAGTTTTGGCACGAATTCGTAGATTTAAAGACATGCATTGATCGATTTTCTTGATGAAAAGTGCAGTCTTTCCCATATAAAATCACAAAATAGCAACATATTATTCTTTTTTGCACTTTAGTACAATGCAGGTATAGTCACCTCTTCAAAACCGCCAAAAAAAGTCGGTAGTTTCAAAGCAAATTCACTCCACACCATTTCAAACTAGGGATGGGAAACCGAAACCGGTTTTTTGAAAAACCGGTTTTTTGGCCTCGGTTTTGACCGAAAAACCGGTTTTTTTATGGGGCCGGTCTAAACCGGAAACCGGTTTCTTAGGGAAAAAACCGACGGAAACCGGAAAACCGGTTTTTTTCTCAAAAACCGCCATCGACTTTTTTTTATTTAAACAGAAGTTAAACACACAAATGTAAAAAAAAATCGACAGCATTATTGAAAGCAATATCTTTTATAAACTTCGTTTTTCACATTTCCATTCCAGTTTTCCTCCTAGTATATAATACATTTGCTTAACGTTCTATCAAAGCATCTTTTCATGCTCCTTGTTATTTAATAAGGGTATAGGGTCGATCAGTTCAGCTTTGCTTTTAATTTAAGTTTTGGATTATATAATGTATTTTCTTTCTATTAAGTTATGAATTTCTTTTCAATTCCGTTTATTTGTACATATTTAACGTTACGATTTTTAAAATTCACTTCGATTTAAATTTTTATGTTTATCTTTTTAATTCTCCTTCTTTGTTTTCAAAATGTCAAATCAACTTTTTTAACTGTCCCCAAAGGATGCTTTTGCTTGTAAATATTCGTTCATCACGATAACGTCTCCAAGGGCTTTGGAGCCCAGTCGGTAAAGGCATTTGCCTTGCATGCAGAAGGTTCCAGGTTCGGGTCCGCCTGGCATCGCCAAGATATCTGCCGACCTATAAACGGCCCGTGCATTCAAAAAATGTCCCCGACGAATAATACCCCGAGAAGGAATTTCACGTTAATTATGGTCGAATGTAAAAAACGCTACGTACGATGCCGCTCTTAACGGTTGCGTTGGGTGCCTACTCAGGTGTCGGCTCGTCACTTGACTTTGGTTCTAAATGAACACGCCCGTCACCAATAGCCATCGAGTACATTCTAACTAAAACTAAAATCATGAAAGTCTCCAAAAGTGTCGGTCGATGGCGATGCACAACACTACAAAGTGAGCGCCAAAAGGAGAAACATATTCAATTTTTCATTCCAGTTTAGTTTGAATTATCGTCGCACTAGAGCTACACGAGGGTTATTGGCGACGGCCCGACGGGCGTCGTATTTTAGAACCACAATCAAGTGACGAGCCGTTATCTGAGTAGGCACCCACGAGGGTTATTGGCGGCGGGCGTCATATTTTAGAACCACAGTCGAGTGACGAGCCGGCAACTGAGTAGGCATACAACACAACCGTTGAGGGCGACATCGTACGAAGCGTTGGGACTTTGGAGGATATTTAACGTGCACTTCATCCACACGGGGTACTATTCGTCGGACATTTTGGCTGCACGGGCCGTTTTACAGGTCGGCAGTTATTTTGGCGATGTCCGGACACGAACCTGGGACCTTCCGCATGCTAGGCGAATGAATACCGACTGGGCTCCCCAGCCCTTTTACATTCAAGACTTACAGACAGTTACCAATAGATCAGTTTAGTTTGAAAATCGTAGCACTAGAGCTACACGAGGGATTTCGGCGACGGCCATTATTATGAAGAACCACAGTCAAGTGTCGAGCCAACCACCTTGGTAGGCATCCAAAGCAACCGTTAAGGGTGACATCGTACGTGCAGTTATCATTAATTTTTAGACAATTTCATTGACATATTGAGTTCTGCCCAGTACAATATTTGCTATTTTGCTAATTAATATATATTTTTCTTGAAATGTAAAACCGGCCTGAAATGCGCGGATTTGTATTAGCCAGAAACGTTACGACGATGTTTAAGATGACCAGATCACTATCAAATAAAGTATTCTTGCCTTCGTGAACCTAGTTACACATACAAAAATATAATAACCAAATGCCAAACAATTATTTAAATTCAGATGAATTTTTTTTTAATTGTTTATTTGTCAAATATTGAGTAATTAAATACTTTATTTTAACTGATATTTCAATAATATTTATTGTCTACTAATTTATAACCTAAAATTTTTAAAATTTAAACAATTTTCTTTTAAGTTTCAAACTTTTTTTCTGAATAACCGTTTCGTCCATTTCCGATACAAAAAAAGCCGCCACAAATCGTAAAAAATCTACTACGATGAATGACTCACCAACCATTAACCTCGCGAGTGCAGATGTTACCCATAAATCAGTTTTTCACTTGAGTCTTCGCTTCGACCTCAGTAGATTAAAGCCCGATGTGCTGTTGAAGATTGCTGAATATCGGCCGTTTATAGACTAAGGTTTTAGAGTTATGTTGCTGGTATTGCTCGATTCTTTGGCGCTGGTTTTTAAACAATCTTATTTGTTATAGACAAAACACTTTTTTTGCGAACCATACAGACTGTTTGAAATGAATAAAATTGGCGTGTCATGTAGAGGCCCTAATTATCCCGGCAATCTAAATCAAAACATAGGATTTAAAAACTGAATCGGTACAAAAAAATTAGTATGGAACATAAATACTGTATGTAAAAACTTAAGTTCAAGGGCATAACCATAGCAGGTGTTAAAAATCGGTTTGATTTTATAAGTTCAAAACACAATAAAATACTTTGAGAATTTTATGTGCATTGACTTTCATTTTTAAGGTGCCCATTTTTAAAAACTAAATCCTTTTCTTTACACCCATTCTTTTTTCTCATATTATCAATTTATGTTGTTTCGATGATAAAATACTGACACAAAACTTTTTTACTGTACCATATGAACATACAGTAAAAAGTATAGAGTACAAATCAAAATTAGGGGCTCGGGAGAACAGGCGGTTAAGCATTCGCCAAGCATGCGGAAGGTCCCAGGTTCGGGTCCGGGGATCGCCAAATTAACTGCCGACCTATAAACGGCCCGTGCAGCCAAAAAGTCCGACGAATAATACCCTCTGCAGAGGGAGTGCACGTTAAATACGCTCCAAAGTCCCAAAGCTGCTTACGATGTCGTCTTTGACTGTTGCGTTGGGTGCCTACTCAGGTGATGGCTCGTCACATGACTGTGGTTCTAAATTACGATGCCCGTCGCAAATAGCCTTCGTGTAGCTCCAGTGCGAAGATAATTATTACCTACCTACAAATGAAAATTCAACTGAAGCATTAAAAAAATATACTTTTTAATTTGTTTAATTAATAAATGTGAAGAACTATGGGTGACTTCCGTCAACAACGGTATTTACTAAACAGCTGATTTGGGGGAGAAGGTTACTAGAAAGTAAACCCACCCACTGTGGAAAAATTCCAAACTGAGCTGTGTTTACATAAAGTTGTCACTGTCACCACTAACAGGGCAGCCGCGAATTGTCGCGGCGCCCCCTCCCCCACTAAGCAGAGTACACAAAAAAATATAAGTACAAATGAGTGTTTCGTTTTCACAGCGTTAAAATGTTTTTTAATCAGATATCTTATTTTTTCCTCAATTTGCGAGGAAAAATTAAGTTAACCGAATTAAAACAAATTAAAATATATAAAAAGTTTATAGTTTATTTGGCGAAGGGGTGAAGCTATTCTATATTTTAAAGCCATAAGAAATTCTAATAAACCATAAGAATCTATATTTTAAAACCATAAGAGTGGACTTTCGCTTTGAAATTGTTAATTTTTGCAGCTGCTTGCAAATTCTTTATGTTAGTTCATGTCTTGAATGCTGTGATTAATTATCAAATCGAGTATTCTGTGTTTCGAGTGTATTGATCCTGAATATTGTTAAAACGTTACGAAATTTCATATACATTCTCTCTCTTATTCGATTATATTTGGTTTGAATTATCGTCGCACTAGAGCTACTGGCGACGGGCGTCGTATTTTAGAACCACAGTCAGGTGACGAGCCACACCTGAATAGGCACCCAACGCAACCGTTAAGAGCGACATCGTCGCAGCGTTAGGACTTAGAAGGATATTTAACGTGCACTCCCTTACACGGGGTATTATTCGTCGGACATTTTTGGCTGCACGGGTCGTTTATAGGTCGGCAGCTATTTTGGCGATGCCCGAACCCGAACCTGGGACCTTCCGCATGCTAAGCGAGTGCTTAACCGACTGAGCTCCCCAGCCCCTTATTCGATTATAAGGTCTAGTTTTAATTGAACTCAAGACTGACTGAGAAGTGTTCAAAATAGACTACAGAACTACAACCGATATATCCTTATAAAATTATAAATTATTGCCAAGGAACCAATAATTTTACGTTATATTATAACTTTTAAAAAATCATACGATATATATACATGAAAAATCTTAAATTTTTAAATCCGATTTTTATATTGGTATCGTGGTGGGCAGAATTGTAAAATTTGTCTCACTTGAAAACCGTCAGTAATACGAAGATAAAGAAAGTCGAAATGCCATGATCATAAACAAATCAGAATTGGCGGGAAAAGGTGAAGGTCATTATATGTATGTAGACGTGCGGCGGCGGAATGAAGGATGCAGCATGGACTGACGGCAAATTGGAGGAATGAAATATAATTAAAAAAAAAAAAGAAATCGAAATGGAAATATACAAAGCTTAATAAAAATACTCGAAACGTTATTTTAGAAAAACCGAAATAAGAAAACAAAAAGGAATATTATAATTTTAAATATTAATAAAGAAGTAAGAAATTAAGAAGAAATCCAGGAACTTATAGTTTTAAATAAAAAAAAATTAAAACACTTAAAATTGACTGGAAATTGTTTTTTAAATTCGAAAGTAAAGTAAAAAAAATCTTAAAACACGAGAAAACCGGAATGAAAAATAAGAGATTTTAATAATTTAAATATATAAGTAACAAATAATTATATGAATATAAAAAATCATCAATATTAATTAAAAAATGAGTTAATTGAAAATTAGTTACTTTTTAATAAGTTATAATTAATTAGGTTATTCCCAATTAGTAAATGTGTAATAAGTTTATAATTAATTAATTGCCAATTAGTTAATTTTTAATAAGTTTATAATTAATTAGTTAATTTTTAATAGGTCTATTATTAAAAAGTTAATTATTCTTAGGTTTATTGTTAATTTGTTAATAATTAATCGATTTTTTCAATTAATTAATAAAAAACCGAAAAAACCGGAAAACCGGTTTTTTGCCTTTAGAAAACCGGTTTCATGGAAAACCGGTTTTACGAAACCGGTTTTTTAGGGTTGGTAAAACCGGGTCGGTTTTACCGGCGTTGTAAAGAACCGGTTTTCGAAAAACCGGTTTTTTTCTCAAAAACCGCCATCCCTATTTCAAACTTCCAGCTTGATGCAAGAGTTTTTTAGGGAAAAACCGGTGTTTTCAGAAGCTTATTTTTCAATATTCGGTTAAACTGAACGTGTTTAAATAGCACTACAGAGACCGGTTGAATTGTAACCGGTTCAAAGAAACCGGTTTTTCTCAAGAAACTTCGAACTTCAGTATGAAGAAGAAACTTTCGTGATGGTGTGGAGTGAATATACGTTATAATTTCCTACTTTTTTTGTCGTTTTTGAAGAGGTGACTATCTCTGCATTGTACTAAAGTGCAAAATAGAATAATATGTCGCTATTTTGTGACTTTATATGGGAAAGACTGCACTTTTCATCAAGAAAATAGGTCAATGCATGTCTCTAAATCCACGAATTCGTTCCAAAACTTTAGGGTGTTGGACTGGTAGGCATTCGGTTCGTATTTAGAGATGTTAAATTGTATATTTGCGGCAAATATGATTTGAATAAAGTTTTTAAATGGCTTTATTGTCTGTTTGGTGTAAAATCGAACCAATATCGTTATTAAATCTGATTAGTTCACCGGATATTGTTTTTTTTTTAATTTATCATATAAAAAACATATAATTCATCAATAAAAATGCGAAATCAGGCCATTATCCACTTTAAATTAGCATAATCTCGTATTTGTGTCTAAACTTTTGGGCTCATACAAAATTTAATTTTTTGAAAAAAAAAAATAATAATGGCAAATCAAGCAATTATCTTTCAATTTTATCATTTCAAAATACTTATTTAACAGATTTAGGGGTGTTTTGTAATTCTACTATCGAAATTCGAAATTTTACAGTTAAAAAACGTCATTGTCTAAACTTTTGGATCGCAGTGTATAAGCTTTATTTTGATCAAGCACACAAACCGGACCATATATGCGTGTACACAACAACGGTTACGTTGGGTTCAGGGCCTGCTCCTCCATAAGGCACGTTAGGCCCGGGCCTAGGGCCTCCAAAATTTAGGGGCCCCTAAATTTCAGGTTCTATTATGCTAAATGCTCTGAATCCCCAAAATATCAGTAAACTAAAAAAAAATCTGATACTCCACTTTGTTTTCGCTCAATTTTGGCTAAGAAATTGTCCTAACACGATTGTTTTGATCAATATTTATAAGGAAACCTATAAAATTGTAGCACAAATTTTATACATTGGTCTATAGCATCATCATTACTGGAAATCGTACTCAAAATTTTTTGAAAAGGGGCCCCCAAAATAGATTGTGCCTATAGTTTGAGATTTCCTAGAGCAGGCCCTGGTTGGGTTCCTACTCAGGTGTCTAATAGCTCTCGTGTAGCTCTAGAGGACGATAATTCAAACTAAGCTAAACCCAACTAGAGCGTGACTTGGTTGTTGAAGTTAGTGCATAAGTCAATCTTCAACCAGACCTCTCAAATAGTGAGAACCTAGAGCTAAGATTTTTTTTTTTTGACTTAACGCCATAACGGCGAATGAGCCCGAATGACCTAGGGTTTTCAACCCTAAGTACTGGGGCGCAACTAGAAAAAAATCCTGGGGGGGGTTTCAAAATTTTTATATTATTTTTCAATTAAAATTATTTTTTATTAGAAGTATTTGTAATTAAAATTATTTTTAATTGAAGCTAGTTTTAATTTAAATTACTTTTAATGAAAATTAGTTTTAATTAAAGTTAGTTTTAATTAGAATTACTATTGTATAAATACAGTTTTTTACAATTTATTTAGTATTACTAATTACTGTTTATAAACATGAATTATTTTTCATTTTACATAATTCATATTTGTGTTATTTAATAGATAATTAATGTTTTATTTTTTAAACACAAATTAGTGTAATGAATAAGAAAATTAATTAATTCTCGTATGTTTTTTTTAAATTAACTAATAAGATAATTTAAATCGTCGGATTTGCTGTACAGAAAGGGGCTTGTTTCACACAGAGCATACTTAAAACCAAACAACCAATGGAACCGCAGTTCGAAGGGCGAAACCAATGACTTGTTTCAAGTAGAACGAAAAGAAAACAAAACAACCAATAAAATCGTAGTATGAAGATCGTGACATCGTAAGGAATATTCCCAACGACAATCTTCTAATATTAAATTTTATTATAAAAGGAGGGTAGTGTAAAGATAATCGGCCAACGTCCAAGCTTTCCTTGATTTCGGGAATTGACTGACCAGATCGCGAAGTGGCATGAGACGATCAGCCAAAATTGGAAGAAAAAATTATTGGCACGTATTTTTGGCTCCGTATAACCATTAAAATTTACTAGCTGCGGTGTGATGTGGCAATTTGGGACAAAGAATTTTTTTTTTACATTTTAATCAGAAATCTTGTCTATTTTTAGTATATTTTTAAATTAGGGTGTTTATAACTTTTAAATTAAAAAGGAAAACAAAAAGGGCAATATTAGCAAATTAACTTTTTAATAAAACAAAACAATCGAGCATTCTTTAAATAAGCACAATCACGTTTTGGCCGATAACTAAGAAATTTGATAGGACATATTTAAAGTTTAAGCGAACAAAAAAAAAATAAATAAATGATTTAATATTTCAAACTTGAACAAAGATAATTTAATTCATATTTGTAAATAAACTTCCGACGTCATAGATGCGAATCTCCGATGTGAAATAATTAAAAAAAGTGTATGCATTTATGGCGCTGTATAAAAATACCAATTAATTATTATAAAATGTGCTTCAAATATAAAACCCATTGAAATCTAATGAAAACAGAACTGAACAGCCATAAAAACAATAAAAAGACAAAAAATAGCGCCCAAGCTTAATTACAAACATAGTCATCTTCAGATATTTTAGAGAATAAATTAAACTTACCAATATTTTGCTCTCTTATGACATCTATTCAATCTTGATCTTAAGATTAGAATACGATAAAAAGACACGCACAAAACTCCTAACTTGTAATTTATTCATAAATAAAAAAAAAAAAACTAGTCACTTAAAAAGAAAAAGATCCTAAACAGGCAAAGAATAACTTAAAATAGACACACAATCGTTTTGCACATAACGCAACCAATATAAGAATAATCCTTTAATTAAGAAGTCAAATGAACTTTTATTATTTGAAAAAATGCCGAGTTCCACGTCACCACCAGACATTGGTATATACCAACTCCCGACTTCGTGGCAATCCCGGGTTGTATGTTGAATGTCGTCGGGACTACCAGGCGTCTAAAGAAGTCTGCTGTTACATACGAATTTAAAAAAAGAAAAAGAAAGAAAAGTGGAGATTTATTTGACGTATTACGAATAAAACCGAACAAAATGCACTTTCAATAGAGATTTCAAAAAATAAATCTTTCATATTTTATATTTATTATGTTTTCTTAATATACTTATTTCCTGTACCGAGTCGGCATAGAGGCTCCACACCCGCTCCACGATTTAGCTTTTCATCAAAATTGCATTCTCTTTTACCTTTTTCTTTCTTTGTGTTAATGTTAGAACAACATTTATAAATATATTTGTTTGGTTTTACTCAGATTAAGTAAATGCAACGTGGTGCTTAAAAAAAGTATTAGGACGAAGACTTTCGATTTTAATAGTCAAAATATTTTTATGAGGGCACTATAAATTTTTTTTTTTAGTTTTCGTTTTAAATCGTCATCGCTAGAGCTACACGAGGGCTATTGGCGACGGGCTTCGTAATTCAGAACCACAGTCAAGTGACGAGCCGACATTTGAATAGGCACCCAACGTAACCATTAAGGGCGACAACGTACTCAGCTTCGGAACTTCTAGGATATTTAACGTGCACTTCCTCTGCACGGGGTATTCTTCGTCGGACATTTTTAGCTACACTGGCCGTTTATAGGTCGGCAGTTATTTTGACGATGCCCGGACCCGAACCGGGGACCTATCACATGCAAGGCGAACGCCTACTGGGCTCCCAGCCCCAACTCGGATTTCGCAAATGCGAAGTGTTCTTTTTCTATGAAATTTTTTTCTTGAAAACAAAATAAATTGTGACTATAATGCGGGTTCTGCGGAAGGAGGGAGAGAGGTTATGATAATAGCCCAAGATTTTTTGAATGCACAATATTAGAGCAACTCATAAAAAAATGACAAAAAATTAATAAATTTGGCAAGACATGTCATTTTATCAGAGCTGGCGCTTTTTTTTCATCCCGCCCCCCCCCCCCCCCTCACATTGGAAAAGAGTTTCGTTTGAAATATTTTGTTTTACACAGATTTATACTTCCCGCCACCCATATTTGAAACACTTTGGGGATGGAAAACCGAAACCGGTTTTTTTCGCCCTCGGTTTCGACCAAAAAAACCGGTTTTTCATAAGGCCAGTCTTAAGGTTCAGTATAACCGAGAAACCGGTTTTTGAAACATCGGGTTTTTTTTCTGAAAAACCGCCTTCCCTACAGTTTCTTATTTTGTTGGCGGCGAGCGAAATAGTGTTTCTCTATGGAATTTTTTTTCATCACTTTCGATTTTTTTATTGTTAACAAAATAAAATTTGACTATAATATGGGTTCTGGGGGGGGTTCTGACCCTAAAAACCCCCCCCGTGGTTGCGCGCCTGCCTAAGTACAAACGCGTTTTTTTTTTTCAATTGAAAAAAATATTTTTTTTTTCTTAGCCACATTTCTGGATATTTTCACAAACAGTTTTTTATATGATAAATGTAGCTGACTTATATCAATGGTCCCACTTTATGAAATCGGTTCAAATATATATTTGTTAATTTTCAATAAATAATTTTACACAAACTATCAATTTCTAATAGTGGAATTGTAGATAGAGTCCTGTAAGCCAGCTACATGTATCACATTAAAAAGAAAGGCTGCGACAATATCCAATACAGCCGGAGAAATAAGGCTTAGAAGATATTTTTTTATGCATTAACATAAAAGCACTTTAGTTTGAAGACCCACAGTTATTCGCCTTTAAGGGGGAATCGGCGCGCTGGATCGCGGGTCTCCAAAGTAAAGTGCATCAGTATTAATCCAATCGAGAAAAGAATATTTTCTCTTCCATCATTCGTAAAAATATTCTATACAGCCGGAGGAATGTGACAGAGAAAATAGTTTTTTTTTTTTTCACATTAGATTTTAACTATGAGGTACTTGAGTTTGGAGACGGTCCAAGCGCGCTCATTCCCCCTTAAGCCTTTGTTCTTTACCTGCAGGAGGTCTTCAGTTTGAGCCAGCTCAACAGACACTCATTGGGTCGACTCTCGCTCAAGGTCCTCTTCTTGAAGTCTGAAAGTCCGACCAGCAGAGAACACTCGGCAAGGACACTCCTGTTCCAGTCGCCATACTCTTTCCTGGTTTTGACCTGAAAATCGAAGTCGCCGATGTGGTATGCGTCAGCCATAAGACGCTGTGTTCTCAGGTCTTTCGGGCGTGGCACGCATCTGCTTGGACTGGGAGCGGACTTGGGGTGTGGTCGACGATTTGTAGAATACCTGGGTGCGTCTCCGACGGAAGGACCGAAGAAGAACGAGATGTCGTCGGGATGGACGTCTTCGAGAAAGAAGGGAATGATGTCTGAATAATCTGAAACAGAGAATTATAAATAATTGCTGTTGGAGCTCCGTTGCCAAGTCGTCAAAATAACGGCCTCTCATATACATCATGACTTGACTCTCTACATCATTCGGAATAACCGTATTCTAAATTTTTGTCTATATAAATTTTATAAAACGTATAACTGAACTGGATATATTTTTTTATGCCTTTTAATGTTTTTAAAGCTAATTGTCAGAGGCTATTCTCTTTGTAACACTGTCTTTTTAACATATCCATCATTTTAATGTTTTTCTTTTTGTGTGTTCTTACTGTTTTGCATTGTCATTTATGTAGGGCATTATGGAGTTGGATTTTTTCTGTTATGTGCATCTGAAACAAACAAATAAATAAAATAATTAAATATACCGGGAGATCCCGTATTCCGAGAGTCCGGCCATAACACAGGGTGGTTCTTTTTTAGAAGAGGGATTTAAAAAAAAAAGCGCACTTCTGATGAAATATTATGTGGCGTCTTTTTTTTTTTTTTTTTGCGGAAGGTCCCAGGTTCGGGTACGTGCATCGCCAAATTAACTGCCGACCTATAAACGGCCCGCGCAGCCCAAAATGTATGACGAATAATATCCCGTGTAGAGGGAGAGCACTTTAATTATGCTCCCAAAGTTCAATTGAAACATAATTTTCAAAAAAAATTTGACTATTTAAAAAATTCTACCTTATTCCTTTCCTATTTCCATGACGGGGACACTTATTTGCGCCACCCTGTCGAAAGATATTTGTTGGAAAAAATAAAATCGACTTTATTGGGAGTTTGTATGATGTTGTGTATATTCATGAATTAATATTAAGGGCGTATGTGTGTGTGTGGGACACTTTTAACTTTTTTTTTTAATATTGCAGATATCAATATAATTTTTTTTTTCAGAAATGTATACTAAATATACTTACACTTTTAGATAGTCAAAGGTTTTTAATTATCATTATTTTTCTTTAAAAAAATAAAATGTGTGTATTTAAAATGAATGTATGCATTTTTTAAAATAAATGTGTGTATTAAAAATGAATGTATTTACCAAACTGTCTTTACCAAGTTTTGTTATTTGCCATAGTTTTTTTTAATTATTGAAATTTTTTTTTAATAATTTCGCAAGTTACTTTTTCTATAAAAATTATTAAATAAAAACAGAATTTATTTACAGCTAATCCTTAAGGACAAATTAAAGATATATGTTTGAAAAATATGTGTGGAAAATTTTAACACTCTATGGGCAGTAGATTGAGTTATATCAATTTAAAGTCAAAATATCATCGAAAACACAATCAAGGAAAAAAACAGCTTGGAAGTTTATACCTTTCTTTACTGAAGCGCTCCAAACCGCCCGAACAACCAAAGATTCAATAATGTTATTCCTATCAAATATTACGAGGAAGCAAAAATTATAAACGTTGGTTGGCCATCACAGATGTCATGACACAAAAAGCTACATATCTCACGTGCTACTGCAAATATAAGTAAAATTTTTGTTTTAAATTATTCCAAAATATGCGTGTTATTTTTTAAGATAATAATTTTTTTTTGTGAAGATTTTGTGTCCTATACCCCCTTAACACAATAAGGAAATAGCTTTTGCAGATTTTGAGTTGCTGTTAATGACAGATTACAAATAAAGAGCTTAGTGGAAGAACGCGCGAAGTGACATTTTAGTAATAAGAAAGTCGTTGCCCTATAACAGAGGTGGTATGTATACTTTACAAATGGTATGTATACTTTAATGCACTTTGATTGTAATTTTTATGCCCGTGCAGAAAACGGATATATATATTTCCAAGTGAATAAAATAAAACACGAGTCTCACCTTCCGTTGCTACGTCTTCAGAATCAATATCATTTTGATGCTTCATTAAGGCCAGTCTCAAACTCATCATTGGAGTCATCGGCGAGCGTCCACAACTCAGACATAACCACATCGAAGCAAGCCACACCGTCTTCAACACAACGGACATCATTCCGTCCACATAAAATCATTCAACTGAGGATGAGTTTGTTGAATAGCGTCGCACTTGAGCACAACTTCAATACTGCACGCAAGCATTTATGTTCAAGTCCGATGATGTTTAGCAGTCTGACGTTTCTTGCCCGTGAAATAAGAAAGGAAGTTTCCGCATTTCGTACTAGGAAAAATGGTGGGCATGGGAAATTGCCGTTTCCGCAGGTGGAGAAGCGTTGTACAGATCGCAGGAAGCGACAGCCAGTATCTTGGGTCGACGCGATGTAGTTAGAAGAAATCAGTTTTGGTTATCCCAGACATCCTTCACAGGGCCTGATTTCCGGCAGGGCAAACGGGGCACTTGCCCAGGGCCCCCACTTTAAGGGGGCCCCCCAATTTTTCTTCTTTAACTTTTATGCTCCATACAACTGTCACCCAGTTTTCAATCTGAAGTTAACACAAAAATTAAATTCGTGGACAAAAGTTTACTATGAAATTGTGTTCAAACTCTGAATTAATAAATTCACAAAAATAGTTATTTTGGAGGGATTAAGCATGCTTTCCAAGCTAATTACTTCGGCTATTTTTTGATAAACACTGTAAGATAGGAAAATACACACAAATATTTCATCGAGGTATATTTTGGAACCCCAAAATTTGCTCTTGGTGCTCCGGGCCCCTATAGTTGTAAGTCGGACCCTAATCCTTCAAACGAATTTGTGCTGCGATAGACTACAAAATCGTCTTGGGGGCTAGGTTAGGTTGAATCATCGTCGCACTAGAGCTACACGAGGGCTATTGACGACGGGCGTGTCATAATTTCGAACTACAGTTAAGTGGCGAAATGACACCTTGGTAGGCACCTAACGCAACTTTTAAGGGCGACATCGTACGCAGCTGTGCAGTTTGAATCATCCTCACTTTTGACCTACACGAAGGCTATTGGCGACGGGCGTCATAACCAGTTCATCAGTAACGAGCCGACACCAATGCAACTTTTAAGGGCAATATCGTACTCAGCATCCGAACTTTGGAGGATGTTTAACGTTCACTCCTTCACGCGGAGTATTCATCGGGCACTTTTTAGCTACACGGGCCGTTTAAAGGATATAGTTATTTTGGCGATGGTCTGAGCCAACCGGGGGCTGGGGAGCCCAGTTAGGCACTCGCCTAGCATGCGAAAGGTTCAGGTTCGGGTATCGCCAAAATAACTGCCGGCCTATAAACGGCCCATGCAGCCAAAATATCCGGTGAATAATACCGCGTGTAAGGGAGTGCACGTTAAATATCCTTCAAAGTCCTAACGCGCTGCGTATGATGTCGCCCTTAACGGTTGCGTTGGGTGCCTATTCAGGTGTCGGCTCGTCACTTGATTGTGGTTCTAAACTACGACCCCGTCGCCAATAGCCCTCGTGAGTCGTGTAGCTCTATTGCGATGATAATTCAAAACCTAACCTAACCTGAGCCAACCGTGAGACCTTGGTCGAATTAGAAGAAATCATTTTTCGTAATCCCAGCCATCCCTTGAACTAATGAACTTGTTTCAACACTTTTTCAAAGACAAAAAACAACCAATGAAATCGCAGCATAAAGAGCGTGACGTCATAAGAAATATTCCCATTGTGCAGAGGCTAAAAAGATCATATTCACGAGAGTGCCCGAGTACACTGGGACCAGTGCTCGTCCGAAGTCAACGTTGGGGACCCGGAGGATGGCTTAGTGGTTTGGATCACAGAAAATTACGCTTGAGTCTGCTCGCTGTAACAATGCCGGCTTTCCGGCGGAAAAATCCCTCTCTAGGGAAAATTGCGGTAACGAAAACGTACCTGCCTCGAAGGTATATAGTCCGACCACGATAACTTGGCAACCAAAATATTTTGATTGTGGACCAGTCCACTTCGAAAAAAGGTTAGGAAAGTTTTGGGCAAGAGTTACTATGTTTGGCGATTCATTGCTTTTGGGCGCAAATTTCTTTAAGATTTAGAAACAGACTATCAATCGAAGGGTAGATAGAACTTGCATCGGGATTACTCTTATATTTCCCATTAATATTTAAGTTATAGCGTCCCTTGGTGTAATTCCTAGTCACAGTCATATTTTTAAGTTTTAAAACCCTTTATCAAAATGAAAACAAAATCATCAGACGGAACGGTCGTTCCGCCCGCCAATCTCAAAATGACGCCAAGGGCTAAACGGCAGTTATGTATATATACAGAAAACATTTCGCTATGTTAACAGCAAAATTGATTTTATTTTCTGCCAGGCAAACTAAACTTTGTAGAATAATAAAAAAAATACAGTAGAGAGATTTTGTGGATTACTTTAAATAAAAAAAAATGGTTATTCTAGAGTCAAAAACAGCGGAGAAAAAAATTATGGAAATTTTCGAAAATGAAATCTTTCGAGCAGTTTTAGTCAAATTTTGACCTAATTTTTGAAGTGACCTACAGCCATTACTAGACCATGAATCAGGAAGCGGTTTTTACTAAACGATTCAGAATGCTCCAATTCATCCCCTTTCATAGGTTTGAAGTTTCAAAAATAACTCTTTATATTTTTAATTAATTAAAATCTATATTACCTTTGGCGGTATGAATGCGCGATAAACAAGTCATCCTAGCGGCCAAGTACCACCGAAAACGAGCCAAGGTTTACTGCATTTTCTTCAAAGAGCCGCATAGAAGCGTGTTAAGTGTTGGATGATTATTACAGCTTCTAAAATATGATTAATCTAATACCTGAATAGACAGATTGAAAAAAATTCTAATTAATTAACGGAATGCTTCATTTAAACTTTTTGGCGTTTTTATTTAGAAAACTTATGAATAATTCGAGTTTATCGATTGATCAAATGTAAGCAGTCGTATTTGCCTAATTGGTTGCCATATTCAGTTACCAATACCATTCAAAAAATTAGTCTGTTTTTTTTTCTTAAAAAGTAAGAAATATATATATACTAGCAGTATGGTCCCGCCTTACTGGGAACCCGTTAACTTCGCATTGCTTCCTTTGAGAGGCATACTTACCCCCCCCCCCCCTTGTGAAAATACACTCAAAATTAAAACAAAATTAAATTCGTGTTGACGCATGCGCACCTAAAAGAGCAAACACTAATAGAGGATGAAGCAGCCCTAGGGCGAGCGCATATCTCAATCTAACTAATAGAGGATGAAGCAGCCCTAGGGCGAGCGCATATCTCAATGAAACTAATAGAGGATGGCGTCAAGCCCCCGTTTCGGCCCGGACCATGTATTTTCAAGCTCTGTTTTGGTCCCGCAATCCCACGTGGATGACGTTTTTTTTAAACTAATTATATTAATTAAAAATTTCATTCAAATATGAAAAATCTAAGCCTCAGGTGCACACGTAGGTATTAAAAGGAATCTATATTAAAATTTTCGAATTTTTTAGAGCAGTCTAAGTAGGTCTTTTGCGATCCACAGACATACACACAGACAGACTCTTTCTTTTATTATTATAGATTTTAAACTTACTGAGGAATATTTAATTATGTCAAAGTAATCTTTGCTTATTTTTTATGAAAGGAAATGATATTTTTTCCTTAAAATTTGTTGAGGAATATTTTATTATGCCAAAGTAATATTTTATAATTAAAGTTACATTTTTTAACATGAGCTGTTACTAAATGTTTGTATTATAACACATAACAGTAACCTAAGAAACGTAATTGGTTATTGTTTTTTCTTGAATAGGCTGGATATTTTTTAGTTTGATAAAAGAAAGTTAAAAATAAATATGCCTACAAAAGTGAAAAAAACTGGGCATAAGAGACGGTTGAGGTGCACAAAAAATAAAAGCTGCTATGCAATCTTGAAATGTGTCTAAAACAATGTATCGGGAATAAAACGTCATCTGTACCTCAACGCAGTTTAATTATGCAGTATACAAATGTTCTACGGGGAAAAGGATAAATAGTTCTAAATTCCGAGTGCGAGATATATAACGGTTATATAACTCTCTATAAACATTGAAATCATGTCGTCAATTTTGTAGTCATATTGTGTCTGTATATTTTGTTATTTAAAAAAAAACTACTGATATCCCCCCAAAAAACTTCGTAAAAGTAAACAAACGCCAATCTCAAAAAAAAAAAAAATCATAAAACAAGTCATTATGAAAGTTGTGGCTAAAAAAGCCGTGATATAAAATGAATGCCAATCTCTTGTGTAAAACTTCCTGTTCATAATAAATAGTATAATTTAAGTTTCCCTGCAATAAAAAAAATTGCACTGTTTGAGGTTGGTGCCCATCTTAATCCCCCGAAAAAAATTAAATCTCGCAAATGAACTTGAATTACTAAATCAGAATAACGAAGGATACTTTAAAAAAAAACTTTGACAAATGTATGATCTCAATACATTTATACAAAGGTATAGAGGGTGGTTAAGATGGGCACCAACCTCAAACAGTGCAATTTTTTTATTGCAGGGAAACTTAAATTATACTATTTATTATGACCAGGAAGTTTTACACAAGAGATTGGCATTCATTTTATATCACGGCTTTTTTAGCCACAACTTTCATAATGACTTGTTTTTTGATTTTTTTTTTTTTTTTTTTTTTTTTTTTTTTGAGATTGGCGTTTGTTTACTTTTACGAAGTTTTTTGGGGGGATAGAAGTATACTGGGAAATATACTCAGTGGAACTTATAACTTAACTACGAGTTTGTTTATTAATTTTGAACTTTTTTTTAGCAGTGGTTAATTAAATTTCTGTAAAGTAATCATAGATTTAGTTATTTCACGATTCAAAAAATCAAATAAATACACGTGTAATCGTTAACTGCTACCAGCAATCAACAACAATCCTCTAGCTGCGTTTACACAGCAAGAATCTTACCTAGGTCGTTTTCACCCAGCAGTAGGGATAACAACAATAATTAGGAAATACCAGACAACCTAAGAAAGTGCGTTTACACACGTCTTTGATGTTTACCCGGGTGTTCGGCAGTGCAGTTAAAATATAACGGAATTTAAAATAACTATTTCAACAAATTTCTGTCTTTTAATTATTATAATGCTTCTTCAACTAAGTTTTTTCTGGCATAATTATTATACTAGAGCAGTAACATGATTTCTTCAAAAAATTCTAACAAAATTGAAGTTTTCTGAAATCATTGTATTTAAGTTTTAAAAAAATTTATTTAATTACTCAGTTGCATGTACCATTCATACACAACTTTTTTAAAAATTTTATTCCAACTGAGAAACAAAAAACTAAATAATAAAGAAATATTTTTTTTGTATTTAGAGCATCGATAACAAAGCAATCGTGCTGCCATCTATTATTTATATATTTAGAATATTTATATTGTCTCTTCATACTGTTTCATTTTAATCAACAAACAGTTATGCAATTAGTAACTCAAACATTAAAGTAAAGTACATGAAAACTTTAAAAAAAAAACTTTAAAATATCTGTTGTTTCTTAACTATTACAATCGAGCCATTCTCTGGTTTTCTACAAGCAACACAAGTTGTCGACACGGCGACAGTAATGGCCGCCATTGGATTTCGCTACGGATCACTGATCATACCCGGGTAGAGATCGCTTACCCACCTCTCGACCAGGGTGAGATGAAACCCACCAATCACCCAGCATTATTCCCTATTCTGGTGTGGCTGGGGATTTTTCGCTGTCTTACCTAGGTAAAACCAGGGCCATCTTGAATAGGGAACGGGCCTAACTGCAGGTTGCCACCGGAGATATTGCGCAATACTAGTGGGCCCAAAATCGTAGCGTAGCGTGTATGATGTGGATTGTTGTGAACTTTAACGTTTCATTTTGTGTTGATAATTTTTAATTAAACAAGGAAATATCTTCAAATCAACCTACAGGTAACTTCTTGAAAGTTTTTATCTCTTTATGTTCTAATTATATGACTGTATTTATGACTTTCTTTAAGCATTGAGTGTGTGTTAGTGTTAACGTTAACGAGCTGTGTTGAACAAAGCTGGTTGATTTTGTTATAGAAACGCTTTTGTTTTGTGCTTAATTATGTTTTTTGTTCTTTTTTTATCAAGTTGGGATTTATCTTAAAATATGGCAGCATAATTTTGATTTGAAACGAGTTAGAATGCGTTTGCGAAAGGGATAAAAAAAAGTAAACAAACATTCATTTGTGATTATTTTATATTATATACTAACTAACCCATGAAAATAATACCGTATAATTAAATGAAAATACGTTTTCCTTGACTATTTGTCCTTAATTTTGAGGTATTGCATGTTTATTTTGCTTTAAGTGTTTTAAAATTTGATAGAGATTCTTGTTTACATTCATGTTCAATATATTGATATAGTAATTTAGTTGACCTGTATTTTAAAAAATATATATATCAGACACATTGTGCATAGAACTTTTCTCTTTGTATTCTGCATTTAACTATTTAATACTTAACTCTTCATTCATTTAAAAATTGTGTACACTAACTGAAAGGTCGAATTGAAAGTATGCCATTATTGTTCACTATGAAACTGTTTTAAATCATACAT
This sequence comes from Hylyphantes graminicola, assembly GCA_023701765.1. NCBI lineage: Eukaryota > Metazoa > Arthropoda > Arachnida > Araneae > Linyphiidae > Hylyphantes > Hylyphantes graminicola. The sequence continues at coordinate 15,375,647 of CM043121.1, read as the reverse complement.
ATTGGCTTAAAAGTGCTTTGCAGTTTTACAATATATTTTTTGCCCATTTAAATGTAAAATAAAACTAAAACATGGAACTTGTGATATCCATTTTTTATCATACAGTGTGCATAACTTATTAAAGAATTGAAGTGGAAGACATAAATTATACAGTAAACACTCTATAATTCGAAGTCCCTGGGGATCCCCAAAAATATTCCACTTATCCAAAGTTCGAGTTACAGAAGTTACATTCTATTTCTCTCTACTGTTACTTAAGATGGGCAGACATGGTTTAAGTGGTTTGATATGGGCCATAAAACTATAGCTATACACATTTCAATTATTTAATAGTCCATATAAACAACAAGTGAAGATTGGGGTCAAAAGGTTTATTAAAACTCCATGTAAATTTCATTTAAAAAAACATTTCTTGTTGAGTGTAATTGTATTTTATAAGGTTGTTGGCATTCGTAGACATGGATACAACATGCTGATTAATTTGAAATTTAATTTTTAACTGAATGTGTCTTTAACATGTGAAATCTATGACAAAAACTTTGACTTAGAAGATGTTAACTTTGAGTTATTGAGACAGTTTTTTAAAGAAAAGTATAGACACGATTCGGGACCTGATTAAAAGTTCGAGTTAGCTGATTATTCGACTTGTAGGAAGTCGAGTTATCAAGGTTTGACTGTATCTGTCTGCACTTTATTGGTATTTGATATGTTTACAGTTTTCAGTGATTGCAGGGTGCGTAAGAAAGGTTTGAGCTACTGCTAATTAAATTAGTAATAGTCAATATATCTATCTAGTTTTTAAAGAAGTTCAAGGTAAATGTGTTCTTTTTTTAATTATTGACTATTCCATTTACTGTGAATGAATCTTCCAACTGTATGCACATGATGAGTAAAACATGTTTTGGTAGTTAATGCCTAATGGCTGAGTTTCGGCGGCTGCCACTAAAGCTGGGCTGAAGTAGTCTGTGAAATTATTTAACCACTCTATAACAAAATATGACATGTGGATGAAATGATTTCGTTAACCGTATCATTTATCATTTAATTTTGATATGTATTGTTTATGTATGACAACCGCTTCAAATAATGTGCATGTCAAAATGGTTTTTTTATGATTAAAAGGGATATATCCCACTGACCGAACTTCTGTGATTTGACCCTATTTATAGTATACTGGCCTATCATTGGTGTTCGGTTTGTAGGAATCCCATTATTCATGTGGCGAGTAAATAACATATCAAGCATATATTATTGATGAGGGAAATATAAATACCCATTACATACCGATGTATAAATTTGAGAGGAATGTTGGGGCATTTTTTTTTATGTTCGACTCTATGAAATTGCATTATTGTATTGTTACAGATTATGTGTTATGAGTAGAAAAGATGTCGTTTAAATCTGGTCATCATAACCCCATTTCTTTTTTTTAGGTTTTTGTGACTATCTGAAGCAATAATTTCAAAATATGAAGATAAATTCTTTTGAAGTACTGATCTGAAAACAACCTTAATGTACAAAACGATGGAAAAATTATTTTTTGTTAAAGCATGACTACAATAATGTGTACAAAATGTTTGCCAGTTATTTCTAATGTTTAGCAATAATTATTGTAATGAGGAAGGGTGAAGGATGAATTTTTATTAAGAAGTTAAGGAACTAAACAAAAAAGTGAATTGTCATCTGTTTCAAATAGCGAAAAAAAATATCAAATTCTAATTGTAAATATTGATGAATAAAATGTTTGTTTCCAAAAATTGTGGTTGTTTGATTTTTGATTTCTTTAAAGTTCTGTTAAAAATGATAAATATTTTTTTTTCTAATCTTTTCATGTGACTATAGTAAACTATATGAAAAAGAAATAGTAAGCTGACTTGCTGTTGTAAAGCAAAGGAAATCCTTTTCCAAAAAGAAAGAGAAAAATCATAATTTGTCAACTATTTCAAGTAAAAGAATATATATGAATAATAAAAGAAAAAGATCTAAAATTGTAAATCTCCTTTTGTAAAGTAATAAGGTTAGTGTTTGTTAAAATTTAAGTTTTATTTCTGATTTTCTGTTAAAAAATCTTTTATTTTTTAAAATATGTTTCTAATAATATTTCAAAAATTATATACTTCTTACTAATCTCTTAAAGATTAGTAAGATAATTTAATATGCATCTTTCTTTTAAATACTTTATTTTAAGTTCGTAAGTTATTAAAAACACATGTAGATTACCTAATCTTTCAGTTTAAATACACTAATATTTAGCATCTAATTAATTGAAATCAATATTTAGTCTACAATTTATTTGAATAAATTTGAAAAATCATTTTCACGATGTATAAAAAACTTTCGGTGGAAAGTAACGAAGGAAAAACGGCACTTTCCTTCACGGGAGAAAATGCTCTCTTGTGGGCCCACTATGATTGCGCAATATTTTCTGCACTCAGGCCCGTTCCCTATTCAAGATGGCCCTGGTAAAACCCACCAATTTTGGCTCGTGTAAACGCGGCCTCTGTAGCCGAAAGCCGATAACTGATGTGCACTTCCAGTGAGATACATTATTTACAATCGCACTACACCAACAAACCAAACCCTATTCTCGCCAAACGCCTTGAGCCGGCAACCCTTCCTCCTTCGGCTTAAGGGCCCTCATCTCAAAAATTAAAACATCAAGTCGAGTTTTAAGAAACACACCATTCGATGCCTAATTTTGAAAACAAGAAAATTTCAAAATTTGGGCTTTGAAATTTAATTTTTAAGGGAGATATGGAGCTTTAAACTTTAAAAAAGACGATTTTTGTGCCAAGAATAACACATGTTCAAAAACGCTAAATTTCTCCAAATAATTTTTTTCATACACAGAACAAGTTCACTTAACAAACGACAAAAAACGAAAAACATTTGATGATTAGATTTTTAATTAAAAATTATCAAAAATGTCTAAAAATTAAAAAATTTTAGGGGGTCACAATTTTGAAAATTACCGTCCGAACACGTTGCAATTTCTTCTCATGTAAGTTACGATCGTGATAAAGCCTCCCTAAAAATTTGGAAGCATAATTTTAATTAGTTTAAGAGCAGTTGATGACAAAAAGCAATTCTTTCGCAAATCCCCCCCCTCCCAGCAGTTTGGCGATGTTGGCTATAGTGATTAGAAAAAAAAGGGAGATGTAGCCAAATGTAGTTGCTCTGCCTAGGCGGGGGGGTAATATGAGACGTATGTGGGGGGAATGAGGGAGAGAAATGTGAGGTATATTGTCTGTGGTATATAACTGGAAAGTGAGATAAGAGGCGTTCTTCGTTTACTATTTTTGGTTTGGACTCGTAAACGGTGCTGATTTTCTGAATCGTGAAAGGGACTGGTCATTTTTTTCCCGCTTTGCTTCAAGTGACGATTGTATTTTTTTGTGTCATCTAAGGCATTTACAAAAAGTGTCTTCTCCTTTAAAATTTAATTTTGGATTTTTTTTCTGTCAATAGTAATAAAAAAGCTGTTTTTGAATATTTTTCCTAGTACCAAAAGGGGTAAATCCGGTACCATTTTTTTTATCATGAAAACTACTAAGAAACGGTAAAATAAAGGCATCAAGCATCGAGGCCATACTAAAGGACCAAAGGACAAAGATACAAACGAATAGCTGCACAAACCTTAGAAGTGAGGAATAAACGGCCCTGCGGTTTAATGCATTATTTTTCAATTTGATAATTTCGTATAATACATAAATTTAAGGGTATTTAAGCATTTTTTAATTCATACATTCCTTGAAAAAGGGCGAGATGCCATTAATTTCTATTATTTTTTAGGCTTTCATCGAGTGTTAATTATTAGTTACAGATATAGGTTTTCACTTTATAATTTTTATTTTAATAAAAATATTACGTATTTTATAAAATAATATTACCAGAGGACGTACATAAATGACGCCCTGCTCAATACTAGATATTTAATTGCGGGTTAAAATAAATACCGATGTCTATGGGCATCTTTATTGTTTATGAAAAGATTTGGGTTTGTACAGAGAAAGCAATCCAAATATTTGACGTTTTTTCGAATCGTTTACCGATTTCCAAAGTATTTTTACGGGGATAATTTTTAATATAAAGGACCAAATAGAATGGGCGATCCTTAAAAAATTCATGTCCGTGGCTTTGTCAAAATCGACTTCCTACAGGTCCTACATTGCTTAATCAGGCCCTGCATGGGCGATCCTTGGATTACATTCTCTGGACCACAGGCTATCATCATTAAAATACTGATGCAATAACAATCGAAAATAAGTTTTGCCAGCTTTCTAAAACACTCCACTTTTCAATATTTAAAGTATACATTATGTCATAAAAATAAATAGCTTTCCTATAATTAGAATCAGCATGACACGAAAATACAAATCACTTTCAAAAGCACGGTTTTTTTGTGTGTGTGCAACTTTTAGGCTAAAATATTTTTTAACTGCTTTTCTTTCCGGACATGTAACACCATCTCTCGACTAAAAATTTAACTTTTAAAGATCTGAGGTGTTTATATTGAGAGCATTGTCTATAATGGGTACAAGTATATACTTCATAAAATTTGTGTTTTCTGCGCGTTTTGGAGGGTGATGATTCTAAAAAAGTTGTTTCCGAACATTGTTCTATCCTTTTGTCTGAAGCCACTTTACAATTTGAACTAAAAGAGCAGAGCAACACACTTTAAATGTGGCTCACGAGTTCCCAGTACTTGTCGATCTTCATAATAAGGTTTCCGAGAAAATTGCGCATGAGCAAGGGTCATTAGGGTCAAGCTGCCAATAAAATTTTTAGGTTTTAAAGTTATTAAAATTAACATCTTATATCTATATTAAAATGTGTAATAGCAAGAAAGGAAAAAAATGCATTTTCATTTTTAAATTAAATGGAGTTAAAGGTTTTAACATTTTATAAAATATAGTCTATTTTGATGTCGTCTGATTTTTATTGTAACAAACATAGATAACTTAGCAGTGAACAGATGGTATAATTAAAAAAAATTGCACCTGTTCTATGGAGATCGCAGTTTCGCGTTAAAACAACATTACACCGAACATTCAAAGCATCTGGCTTGTTAAAAAAAATGAATTATGGGTACAAAAATAGTTTCAAAGCCATTTTACATTTGATCTCTAAAGCTTATCGAACGCATTTCGCGCAATGTTCTAAACTCCTAAAATAACTATGCATCACGATTGTAAAAATAAATTGTTTAAATGATCATGTTCTACTGTTGTAGAAATGCTGTAAATGAAGTAAACATTATACGACTTTCAATTACTGATTATTATTTAAAAGTTATTATATTTATAAAGTATTTTCAATAACTTTCAACCCTACAAAGTTCTATGGCAGCTACTCCTTGCAAATGCAAAATATAGAAAACTTTATACTTGGTTCCATGTACTAGTCGGACGCCCCAAAATAAAATTTTAAGACTGTATCTATTGCACCGAATAATCGGTTACTAATATTCGGTATTTTGCCACTTTAGCCAAATATTCGGTTTGGCCGAATAGTGGAATTATAATTATTATTTTTCAGATTTCTTCTGAAACATCGAAAACTTCCCAAACAGGACTTGTTTTCTTTTTTCATAGACTCAAGTACCTAAGTTTTTGCTATTTTTATTTATAATGTTGAATCAAACTCTATTCATATTGTATTAAATAAACAATAATTGCTGTATCTATCACAATTGTAATTTTGTTCAAAATACACAAAATTAATTTTGTAATTGTATAATAATATTGTAAGACACGGTTTTATTTATTACTTTTTTGACTAATTTTCATTCTACATCGGATCTACCTACTTCTGTTTTTGTTTTCATACTTCTGATTTCGTATTGTTTTAATAACAAACGAGTACTACTTTATTGTGTGATGCTTTAACTAAAAATTTAATGGTTGTATTAAAATTATTGTGTGATTGTATATATACTAAATGTGAAGTCTGTAGCTCTTTTATTTCGAATTGTAAAGTAGTTTTAGTCAGACAGACAGATCAATGGAAAAAAACCAATTTTTTTTAGTATGAGCACCCTCAAAAACGTGTAGAAGGCACAAATAGTTTCATTACCATATATTTTATTCAAGGTAATTGAAAGTTTTTAACAACTTTAAAAATTGGACGGGTACAAAGAAGGGGGGGGGGGGGTAGTAGGACGTACGAATAGAAACAAAATAACAGACGTACAGACAGGTGGCCAAACACTATGCATTGTAGTCATCTAATTTTTCACTTTCGAACCAAAAAAATAATTTCCAAATTCAGGCACTTTGGATCGGAAATTGAAAGGGATATATATGGACGGACGGACAAAATGATGGACGGACAGGCAAACGTATAAAATAAAAGATCTTATGAAGTCCTATCTTCTAAACAAAAAAAGAATTTTGAAAATCAGAAGTTTAGTACAAGAATTATGAAACAATTATGGACTAAAATTACCTAAAAAATGTCACTTATCTCGTTCTTCCACTTCCACTAAACGACTGCCAAATTGTAAATTTCGTGTTATTACGTAAATTACGATTAAGCCAAAAGCCACCAAGCATTTTGACGATCCATACGGATATATCATGCAGAAAAAACTATGATTTTGTGAATTAGAGAGAAGTTGCAAACTAAAAGCTCTGAAGCACATTTTGTCTCTTTTTCACCTTTTTGTCACTTAGCGCGTTCTTCCACTAAGCTCTTCAATTTAGAAATTTTATTTAAAAACTTTTAGATTTTCCAATCATTGACGCAATTCGCCTTAGATTTAAAAAAGAAATTGAAACACCAGTTTGTTATATTTATAGATAGATATTTTAATTTTAAATCAATTGTGGAATTAGGCCATGCAATTCATATTTTTAGAATAATTTGTCTTTTTTTTTAAAAAATTATTTAAAATTTGTCTTAATTCACTCCGTTGATATATGGTACTAGCTTTTCTTCTTATATACTTCCAATTCCAATCTAAATATTTTATACTAATCTTAAAAATATTAGTAACAATAAACAGTAGTAATATTAGTCATGCATCATAGAAATGCAATTGTAAAAGAATTTGATGCAGAACAGTTTTTTTTTCTATATCGTGCAACCACAAAATCTTCACAACTAATAATATCATCGAAAAACCATATGATGTAGACATTTCTTCGTCTGGTTGGACTGGGCAATGATAAGAAAGACCCAGCAATACCCACTGAACTGAACTGAAACTCTGGAAGAATCATCCCATGATAAGCTAGTGAAGCTTTTTTTTGGGTCACTTGGCGACAGCTTTAGGGAGAATATGTGCCATATTTGGCATAACCTCGCCGATCAAAATGGACACATGACTTGCAGTTTGCATTGGATGTCGCCAATCGCTCGCCAAGAATAGTACTCCAAGGAATTTAAGTTTTAAAGATTGTTGCCGCAATTCTATTTTTTAAAAAGTACATGTTTCCGAAACTTCATTATGTAAAGAACCTCCTAAAGCAATAACCTATCAATTTTCTGCTTAAAAAATTCTTGAAAAAGTTGGTTTAAAATGTCTATTTTAACAGGTAAAGTATAGGATTGGCGGCAAAAGTTGGGTTACTCTTACAGGGTTGCCGGGCTTCACCGACCCGTTTGACGAGTGTTTCGATACTCCTTCCAGAGTTTCAGTTCAGTTCAGTGGCAATACCCCTAAAGGGCCCTTTTCAAATAGAACTTTCAAAGTGGCATTGGATAACCGTCCGCGTCCATCAATTACGACTGTCACCAACCCTCTCCCCCCTAACACTAGGTTGTTCCCCCCCCCCTAGGGTTGCTAGTTTTCACTAACCAGTAAGCTCGCCAAAGAATTCCCAAAAAGAAAAGTCGGGTTCTTCCCCGCTTCCCCCCTTATCAGCTATGTGAAGTAAAGTGAAGAAGCCACGCTCGAAATCGGAGGGCGAGCGAGGGCCCTTAACCTCAATTCAAAGTGGAATCTTCCACAATCAAAATATTTTGATTGCCAAGTTAGTCGTGGTCGGACTATATAGCAATGATTTTATGCCACCTCTGTATGCATCGCGGTTTGTTGATTTGCGGAATATTTGGCCCAAAAATTTGCATTGTATAAAAAGCAATTGTTTTAGAATGCTCTGCATACGCATGCTTTTGAGCATAAGCGAATCTCTGCATGCATTGCGATTTGATGATGAACGGAATATTTGGTGTCGGTTACTCGGCGGCTATAAAATTGTCAGTTGTATTAGAATTCTAAATGCTTATAAAGCAGAAGAAATGCTTATAAAGTTTTAGAATGCTAAAATGCTTATAAAGCAGATAGTATGCTTTTACTTTAAGGTTTTGTTAATTTTTCATGATATCGTGTTTTCATATTGCTACACATTTAATTATTCCTATAAAAATATTTTTTCTTAATATGCCTGGCAGGAGTTTATTTTATTATTAATCCTTTATTTTCAGAATTTTTGGTTAAACTAAAAAAATTTTTCTACTCAATAGGCCCGTTTATATGAACCATCGAATCCATGGAATGCCAAACCCTCCGATAGGGGAAAAAGTAGTCGAGCTGGATTTCTAACCCAAATGATAGTTTGTGGCCGAATCCATCGATTGGAATATAACCATCGACTGGAATCCATCGATTGGAATATAATTTCGTAAACCCTCCTTCGTTGGAGGGTTTACGAAACCCCAAAAAAACTCCCTGCAATTCCGCTTCAGCCTGGGCGAAAATCCCCAAGAGGGAAAATTTGCAGAGTTTGCTCTTCAATCCATGGATTCGATGGCTCTTGTAAACGCGCCTATTTCCGTTCATTAACAAACCGCAGTACATGCAGAGGTGGCGTGAAATCGTTCGCACCCGCAATGAGATGGATTTTTTTCACGATAGCCGGCGAATCACCGGCGTTTGCTCTGCATGAGAACGGGCACTTGTTGTACCTTCCCTACCCATGCAAGGCGTCAAGATATTGAGGATTGATGAAGGTTCATATGTTTGGTCCCTCCGTGTATGTCTAACTTATTAACCATGTTAATGTAATTCTCTGATAACTGTAAACCGTGAATTTTTCAGACAGATGGTTGGTTAATGGTTTTCATATGTTTAATGTTTTTGACAGAAATTCTGTGTTATTGTTTTTATTTCTAACAGAATAGGTTGATTCGTTTAATTAAACTATGAATAGTTATTAAATTAACATTTGGGAAAATAATCTCATTGATTATTACGAAGTTAACGTTATTGTTAGCGTGAGTACCTAGCTAATTGATCTTGTATTGCAAAACAATAATAATCGATGTTGTTGTTTTTAAAGTGTTGTATATAAACTAATGTCTAGCCAATTCAACTTTTATAGCTTACAGTGCATGTTTAATTTTAATTTTGGACTTGATATTTTACAAATGTATGGTTTTGTCTTTCGCTAAATATTTAATTATTGGCAAATCCAAAAAGATTTCTTGAGACATTCAAAAACATCATCGGTTGAGGATTACATCTTTCTAAAATACATGGTTAGTTCCAAATTGACTGTGACTCTTCCGTATCGTTGTTGTTTGGCAACTTGCCTTGATTTCGGGATCACTAATTTGAACTTAAAATAAGAGATAATTAGTTGTGTCATTGAATGCTTTTTTTTTTTTTGTGGTTTTCCGGTCATGCTCCTCAAATGGCCACCCCAAAATCTTTAATCTTTATTTCCAGTAAGTCTTACGGAAGAGTAGGTCACATATATTTGTGGTATCATAAATTTGACATTTTTATAGTAGCATTAATTTCCAGTGCATTTTTAAACCATTGCTAATTTGTCATAAATTAAACATATATTATAACTTTTACCTTTTGCATTCCATCATTTTAATTTTATTTAAAATTTTGGAAGTTTACTCGCTTAAATCCCATGCGGATTGTCAGTAAAACGTGACCTCTAATTTATGTAGATTTAAAGAATTCTGCATATTTGTTGATTTTAACTTCCTTGCTACAATTATAACGTAAGAAGTGGAAATTAGAGTTGTGTAATAGTTTTCTATAATAGTTCTGTTTGTCTGTCCCTCGCCCACTTTCACAGTACAAACCACAAATCTTGCAGACAGGTAGAATATGCCCTATAATTCTAGCAAAGCTCTATATCCTGAATTTTATGAAAAATTCAATTTTTACTATTTGAAATGCTTGATGAAACTTTATTTAATAATGAAACTTGAAGACATTTTTTTTCATATAAATTGTTTTAGAATAACGTCATAGCATATTGATTATTTTCAAAATCTGTATGCAATTCACTTGTTGATCTGTCACAAGAATAGATATGCAAGTTTTACAGGACAAACATGGGACAACCTATCGTATGTGCCATACCATACTATGCTTACCTATTATAACATCTCTCACCTACTAAGACAACTACATTCATAAATCTAAGGGAAATATAACTGCTTTCCTTGGCTTTTCCAAATGCATTATTTTTTCGTTAACATTTATTTTTGTCACCCTGCCAGGTGAAAAAAAAATGCTTTCTTTTGGAAACACATTTTATTTGCAAAACTTGTGAAAATAGTCAGGGGCCCATCCTATGTAGCATTAAGAAATAAAGTGTAGGTTGGTAAACCGTAATTATTTGGTTTTTATCATCAACAATTTAACTGTCATCAACAATAAATGGTAACAAACTGTTTGTCATATGAAACCTCTGATGATGAGCTCAAAATATTTTGGGGCCCGCTTACTAAAATTTTTTTATGTGTTTGCCCATAATGATTATGCTTAGTTGACCGATTTTTAACATTTTTCTACCATTCTCTTTCTTGTAACATCGATCAAACCAATCACATCAGTCTGAGTCAAACTAAAAATGTGGTGGGGTATCATAAATTTATGGGCTCTAGCCTCGGGCTTTATGGTAGATCAGGCCCTGCTTGCAGGTCGTCCCTGACCACATTTTATCTTGTCTGGGGCTTACCAAGAAAGTCTCCATTCAATATCCCCTGTTGGGGTGTACCGTAGTAGAAGTCAACTCTCTTGCAGGAATATCAGAGGACCCCAAGACCCCTTGTGGTTTCTCAGTGGGGGAAAACGGATGTGGGGGCTTGACTTCCTATGGGAGGATGGACTTGATTAGAGAGAGGACTTGACTTTGGAACGCGGCACGCATAGGTGGTGTATCGAATCTGCTCCCGAACTCATGAGGAAATAATATTCAATTCTGTAAATAATAGCTGTAACTTAATTTATCATAATAAACAAGAAATACGCTACCAATTTTTCCATCATTGACCAGTACGTTACATGGGGCTATCCTTTCTCAGAGTGAACGAGCTCATGGACCTGACCTATATCTTGTCTATCCAAATTGGAAGCCTCGAAAGCATTTTCCTCCCCTATCACCGCATGTGGTTTTCTTCAAAACGGCGTGAGCGTGTTTTTTCCCCACCCTACTTCGTTTTTTGAACTGTTCGGATTGTTAACCTCGCAACAAATCCTCAAATGCGTTAGATTTAGAAAAGCGATGCTCCCCCATTTCCTAGAAAAACAAGCGAATTGATGGGGGAAGAAAGTCTTTCGAGGCTTGCATAGTAAATAGACAAGGTGTAATGCTTTAACTGTTTAGCTTGTATTGTTGATCATTATTAAACTTTTGAACTGTATTTTTTTTAATGTTTACAGATTATAAACATGCAGGCAACTGTAAAACGTTGTCTTTCTGCAGTGGTTGTATGCTTAGTGTGCAGTTATGCCTCTGCTGAATTATTTACAGCAGTTGTGGATCTTGAAAAGCTGCTTTATACAGAAGGGGAAGTTATAAAGACAATGGAAAGGTATATTGAAATGGAAGAAAAACGACTTCAGGAAATTAAGAAGTGAGTAAAAATGTTCTTTTTGTCCAGAACACCTTCCTATTGTTATTACATTTAACTTAATTGATAGTAGTCCACCCTTTGCACGTTATAGTTTCACCCAAAAGATTTAAAAACATTCATAAAAATGCTGATTTTTTGGATGCAACTAAATTTGATTAAAGTTTCACTTAAAATCTAAATGTTCTCACAGTAAAATGTTCGATTTTTATCTTTACATCCAACTCTATAAGTGAATAAGTTTTTTTAAGTGAAATATTATTTCTTTTATTGAACTTCATAATACTGATAATATGGATAGGTATTAAAATGTGAGTGCAATTAAAATACATACTTTGACCAATTAAATATATTTCATTTCTTGTTGCTATAGAGTTTATCTTTACTATACCCTGTCTATTCAAAATTTGAAACCCTCGAAAGCATTGTCCTCCCCCCATCACTGCATGTGGTTTTCTTTGAAACGGCTCGAGCATGTTTTTTCCCCACCCTACTGGGGTTTGAACTGTTCAGATTGTTAACCTCACAATGGAACTTCAAACGTGTTAGGTTTAGAAAAGCGATGTCCCCCCCCCCCCCCCCTTTTAGTTTCTTAGAAAACCAAGTGAAGGGATGGGAGGAAAGTCTTTTCCTCCCATCAAGGCTCACATAGTAAATAGACAAGGTATAACATTTCTCTAAACAGTTGCTTGGTAGTTACTTCATTTAGTAACTAAAGTTAGTGTAAATTGATTGCCATAACCAAATCATTAAATCATTGTTAAAGTAGTTTATTTAATCTCTAGATTGAAAGACGAGTACGGTAAACTGCATCAAGTTGCATCAGTTGATTCCCAAACTTTCTTGGCCAATCCCATCAATGCATTTTTATTGGTCAAAAGACTGAGTACCGATTGGAAAACTACAGAGTCCTTAATGATGAAAAGTGCTGGAAAAGGTAAAAATGAATAACTTATTACTAACTTAATGGGGCTGCTTCATGGGAGGATTTGGTAATAGATCTGCGGTCTTGTTTTCCTTTCTCTTGAATTACTTTTTTTGGTTAAGTTGGTTGGTAGACCTATATTCAGTTTTGTGTACTTGGTCAGCACGCAAACCTGCACACGAACCAGATCCTCCGTGAAACAACACCATTGTGAAATTGTTCCTTGATTGTTTTAATTTTCCTGAGAAGAATGATTTTGAAGTTAACACTTTTTGGAAGAAAATAATTTTAAACTATTGTTACATTTTCAGATTTTGCTATGGCATGGTAATGTATATTGGATAATTCATTTATGATTAAGATGTAAAACTCGCATACAGAGCGATTATGTAACTGCCAAAGCCAGAAAGCATTAATCTAATTAAGCAAACTGCTTTTTATGACTGTATGCTACATTTCCCCGTCTTTTTTTATTTGTAAAATTCAAGTTTAAACAAATTTTTGAAATATATTTTGAATTGATTTGAAAAAATGTGATCAATTTAAAGCTCTATTAGTCAATTTAACATTTAAAATAAATTAAAGTTTTTCAAATATTTGTTAAATAATATTCCTAAAAATAAAACCCATCACGCTCATACAAATTTACTGGTTGGCTTTCCGTGAAAGTCCAAAGAAATTAAAAGATCAATTTGAAGGTTTATTTAATGATTATTAAGTCATAGTAATTATATTAAAAAAACTTGTTAACCAGATAAAATTTAAACCGTTGTTGCCATAAAGTGTTTTTAGAGTGAAGGGCACTCTTTTAATTTTTTAAAAATTTATATAGTATGAAAAATTCTGAAATTCTATATTAACTGCAAAATGTAAGTCTATTTTTGCCTGAATTTTTGTTCGAACCAATTATTCAAAAAATAATAAAATTTGATTTATTTATAAAATATATTCATATTAATGGATGCAATTCTTCAAAATCCATCAATAAAACATTTGAGTTCTAACATGCAAATCCAATTTGGTAAATGTTAAATTCTGACGACTTTCCTGAAATAATTGTGGGGTTGGGGAGCCAAGTCGCCTAGCATGCGAAAGGTCCCAGGTTCGGGTCTGGGCATTGCCAAAATAACTGCCGACCTATAAACAGCCTGTGCAGCCAAAATGTCTGACGAATAATACCCTGTGTAAGGGAGTGCACATTGAATATCCTTCAAAGTCCTAACGCTGCGTACGATGTCGCCCTTAACGGTTGCGTTGGGTGTCTATTCAGGTGTTGGCTTGTCACTTGATTGTGGTTCTAAAATACGACGCCCGTCGCCAATAGCCCTCGTGTAGCTCTAGTGCGACGATAATTCAAAGCTAACCTAACCTGAAATAATTGTATTTTTGGCCAGTACATAGTTTATTTTCCAACAATTTGATGCGTTTTTAGAAGAAAGCTATGATATAAATAATTGTATCTTTTCCCCCAAGCAATGATTGAGAACATCACCCAGTCCAGAGAAGATTTGAAGTTTCCAGAAGATGAGGATCTGACTGGGGCAGCAGAAGCACTTTTGCGTCTCCAAGACACTTACAAGCTTGACACTTCCACCCTCGCTCGGGGACAAATATCAGGCACGAAACCCTCCCATGAACTTGGTGGTAAGTGTATTTTTGTTTGAACCTCTTGCGACCTATCGTACCCGTTTGATGACATTTTTTAAAACCTCCCCCACAAACAATTAACACTTTAATTAGTTCCGATATTGACTTGGTCCAATAGTAGGAGATCTGAATATCAGTTTTCAGTCTTTGATTACAGGTAACAGTCGTTCATTTCTTTAAAAAAACTAAGTTGAACGAGGGTCAGTACGATATTAGTTCTTAAAAAATATTTAAGAAAAATTTTCAAACTTTTCAAAAAGTTTTTTTTTAGCAGTTAATTTTTAAAGGCATTTTGCAGTAAAAACAATGTTAAAATAGTTTGTTAACTACAAATAAGTCACATGACCTTTTCTGTTACATTTATAGCACAAGAAATGTGTATTTTTAGATTTTAATGTGTATCTCTAAGTAACTAGAAACATAATTATTTTTAAAAAAAAAACATTTCTTTGCAAAACATACTTTTTAGCATATATTTGTATGAAAAGTATTTTTTTGATTTTAAGAATATTTATGTAGGAATTTGCTTGGTTGTTAAGAAGTTAAGGACATATATATATATATATATATATATATATATATATATATATATATATATATATATATATATATACACATAAAGCAATGGAAAATACTAAACACGGAATACAAAAATAAAGAATCTTACCAACAGGCGCTGAAGCTGCCATAATCAGTAAAAAACAAAATAACATATGCAAGACAAAAAAAATATACTAGAAAAATAATTAAAAAAATATGGAATTAAACCAATAAATAGTGGGAAGGGCCATTTCATCAGGAGGTAAAACCCTAAACCACTATAAAAACAATACACTTTTCTGTTTTGGGAATAGACAAGAGTCAAAGTGAAGAAAAAATCCCAAATTACCTCGAAGTGCATTGTGGAGTATCCAAGATAAAATGAAAAAAAGAATCAAATATTAAAAATACGAAAACAAATATAAAATAAAGCAGAGGAAAATAATAACAAACCCTAGACTTCAGAAACAACCGCCAAATTCACAAAATTCCGAACCATACCAAAGAATATACTATTGACAGTTACAGTGTAAAAGGGATGCAGTTAAGGAAAGAAAAAGGGGCAATTGGTAAAAATTATGTGACGTCGCAGGAAAAATCATTGTAGGTACTTCTTAATAAATTTTGGAGGAAAATTGTTGTTGATAAGTGTACGTTGGAGGTCAAGTTTTTGAGAATATTTAAAGTTATTGACATTGCAGATGATATTAATGCGATGTAGGTGATTTATAATACAATTTCTATATACTTTAACAGAAAGGTTAGAATTCCAAGGAATAAGTCGAATAACATTAAAATCAAAGTCATTACGTTTATCATAAATATTGGTGTTGGCAGAGTTATCTGAGATCTGAATATGTATATCTAAAAATTGTAATGAAGAGGTGGAGCTATTGGTTTTTTTAAGGAGAAGTTCTGAAGGGTAAATTTTTTGCCAGAGATGAATAAATTCAGGATAATCAAAAACAATCAAATCATCGACAAATCGGAAAGCAGTAAAGTTTAATAAATTGTAGTTTTTTTCAAACCAGTGTAAAAAAAGATTGGCAAGGATAGTTGAAAAGGAACTACCTTGTGGTATTCCATTAACTTGTTGGTAGATTTGTTCACCATTATAAATAAAATTATTAAAAATGCAAAAATTAATGAGCTTATTCCAATATTCCTGACTAATATTTAGTAAACTATTGTAATCATGATAATAAGCAGTGAGGACATCTTTTAGGTGAAATAAAGGTAGGCTAGAAAATAGATCTTTGAAGTCAAAAGTGTCTACTGATTGAATAGTCTTGTTATGCAAGTGCTCTAAAACAGGTTTATTGTTGTTGATAATCCAAGTAAAGCCTTCATCGATAATAAAATGGTATAGTTTGTTCAGCAAATTAAAAAAGATGTCACCAGGTTTATTGATGTAAGTGTTGGAGCCACAAGTTATAAAGCGAAAAGCTAAAGGGTTTTTATGGAATTTAGGAGTGATGGTAACATAGGGAAATTTAATGGTGGAGTTGTTAATTTTAAAATATTTATTGAAGGCAATAATCTTTTTACAGACACTTTTGTAATCTAATTTGGAAAGTTTGTATGTGTCTGATGATTTTAGCTCATTGTCAAGAAGAGACAAGTAGAGGTCTTTACATATGAAAGCATAATTATTGGAGGCCTTGTCCACTGGAGTAATGATAAAATTCTTTTGGATGTGTTTGATAGAAGCATTTAAGTGTTTTTGGTTGTAATGAGAGAAATCAAAATTATAAAAGTTGTTATCTATGAAGGTCTGAAAATATTTGAAGAGTGTCCACTTCCACATAGTGAACTGTTCCAAGGGTGTGCTATATTGGTAAGAAATTTTAAGGATGAAATTGTCGATATTATTCAGGAAAGAAAGCTTATATTTATCAATATTTTTTTGGAAAATGGGTCTAAATTTAGTGCCTTTTGAAAGGGCATCCCTTAACTGTGGATCATCAATTAAATTTAGGTCACCAGTGATGATGTGATTGTGATGATTATCAATAAATTCTTTATAAAGGGGGTCTTTGCAGCAGCAGTTAATGGTATTACGGTGAGAGATGGTATTTGAACAAAAGTCATTATAGTTGAAAATAGATCTGCCAAAAGGAGTTGTGTATTTAAAAGCTTTAGAGATATTTAGGTTCTTAATAGGGAAAAAATTGGAGATATTATTGATAGTATTATGAAAATTGAAATGATCGTAACTTGGATGTAAAAAATCAAAAGTAAAGAATCTCTTATCCTTCTTAATTGGAGGGGTCATTTTCGAGGTTTTATGATTAAATAAGTCAAAGACCAAAATTTTAAAGTGTGTGTTTTTGAAGGTGAGATTGTTGAGAGAATTGAAAAAAGTGAAGCTATTTCTTTTATTGAGGGAAAAAATGAAATTTTTAATAGCCTTCCAATTAAAGTCCAAAAGAAAATTAGATTCTAAATTAAAAAATTATTATTTTATTATTATTATTATTTTTTAATTTAGAATCTAATTTTCTTTTGGACTTTAATTGGAAGGCTATTAAAAATTTCATTTTTTCCCTCAATAAAAGAAATAGCTTCACTTTTTTCAATTCTCTCAACAATCTCACCTTCAAAAACACACACTTTAAAATTTTGGTCTTTGACTTATTTAATCATAAAACCTCGAAAATGACCCCTCCAATTAAGAAGGATAAGAGATTCTTTACTTTTGATTTTTTACATCCAAGTTACGATCATTTCAATTTTCATAATACTATCAATAATATCTCCAATTTTTTCCCTATTAAGAACCTAAATATCTCTAAAGCTTTTAAATACACAACTCCTTTTGGCAGATCTATTTTCAACTATAATGACTTTTGTTCAAATACCATCTCTCACCGTAATACCATTAACTGCTGCTGCAAAGACCCCCTTTATAAAGAATTTATTGATAATCATCACAATCACATCATCACTGGTGACCTAAATTTAATTGATGATCCACAGTTAAGGGATGCCCTTTCAAAAGGCACTAAATTTAGACCCATTTTCCAAAAAAATATTGATAAATATAAGCTTTCTTTCCTGAATAATATCGACAATTTCATCCTTAAAATTTCTTACCAATATAGCACACCCTTGGAACAGTTCACTATGTGGAAGTGGACACTCTTCAAATATTTTCAGACCTTCATAGATAACAACTTTTATAATTTTGATTTCTCTCATTACAACCAAAAACACTTAAATGCTTCTATCAAACACATCCAAAAGAATTTTATCATTACTCCAGTGGACAAGGCCTCCAATAATTATGCTTTCATATGTAAAGACCTCTACTTGTCTCTTCTTGACAATGAGCTAAAATCATCAGACACATACAAACTTTCCAAATTAGATTACAAAAGTGTCTGTAAAAAGATTATTGCCTTCAATAAATATTTTAAAATTAACAACTCCACCATTAAATTTCCCTATGTTACCATCACTCCTAAATTCCATAAAAACCCTTTAGCTTTTCGCTTTATAACTTGTGGCTCCAACACTTACATCAATAAACCTGGTGACATCTTTTTTAATTTGCTGAACAAACTATACCATTTTATTATCGATGAAGGCTTTACTTGGATTATCAACAACAATAAACCTGTTTTAGAGCACTTGCATAACAAGACTATTCAATCAGTAGACACTTTTGACTTCAAAGATCTATTTTCTAGCCTACCTTTATTTCACCTAAAAGATGTCCTCACTGCTTATTATCATGATTACAATAGTTTACTAAATATTAGTCAGGAATATTGGAATAAGCTCATTAATTTTTGCATTTTTAATAATTTTATTTATAATGGTGAACAAATCTACCAACAAGTTAATGGAATACCACAAGGTAGTTCCTTTTCAACTATCCTTGCCAATCTTTTTTTACACTGGTTTGAAAAAAACTACAATTTATTAAACTTTACTGCTTTCCGATTTGTCGATGATTTGATTGTTTTTGATTATCCTGAATTTATTCATCTCTGGCAAAAAATTTACCCTTCAGAACTTCTCCTTAAAAAAACCAATAGCTCCACCTCTTCATTACAATTTTTAGATATACATATTCAGATCTCAGATAACTCTGCCAACACCAATATTTATGATAAACGTAATGACTTTGATTTTAATGTTATTCGACTTATTCCTTGGAATTCTAACCTTTCTGTTAAAGTATATAGAAATTGTATTATAAATCACCTACATCGCATTAATATCATCTGCAATGTCAATAACTTTAAATATTCTCAAAAACTTGACCTCCAACGTACACTTATCAACAACAATTTTCCTCCAAAATTTATTAAGAAGTACCTACAATGATTTTTCCTGTGACGTCACATAATTTTTACCAATTGCCCCTTTTTCTTTCCTCAACTGCATCCCTTTTACACTGTAACTGTCAATAGTATATTCTTTGGTATGGTTCGGAATTTTGTGAATTTGGCAATTGTTTCTGAAGTCTAGGGTTTGTTATTATTTTCCTCTGCTTTATTTTATATTTGTTTTCGTATTTTTAATATTTGATTCTTTTTTTCATTTTATCTTGGATACTCCACAATGCACTTCGAGGTAATTTGGGATTTTTTCTTCACTTTGACTCTTGTCTATTCCCAAAACAGAAAAGTGTATTGTTTTTATAGTGGTTTAGGGTTTTACCTCCTGATGAAATGGCCCTTCCCACTATTTATTGGTTTAATTCCATATTTTTTTAATTATTTTTCTAGTATATTTTTTTTGTCTTGCATATGTTATATATATATATATATATATATATATATATATATATATATATATATATATATATATATATATATATATATATATATATCTATATATATATATTAATGTTTGTTTCATGGATGTCATAGTGACCGATTGGTTAAGGGGAATAAGCTTTGTGTTTAGAGAGCTTTGTAGTTAATACCTGTTGTTAGTAGACCCACTGAGTACATGCTCGAGAATATAGGTAGCATTTAATATATGCAAACATGCATATACATATATAACATAACTAGGAATGCCCTTAGAAAGGAGGAGCATAGGCTTTATAGCCCTTTACACCACTCGCCAGAAGTGACACAGACACAAGAGACACACATAGAAAGATTGACACAAACACGTAGACAAATAACATTTATTGACAAACACAAACACACAAACATCCTTGACTTACCTGTAGGCTAGCTCCCTAACAGTTGTGCTGCCATGTCGGCATATATATCTATGACAAATAAAACTTTTCAAGTTGAAAATAGTGTAGTATTCAAAATTTAAATATCCAACCAGCGATCAGAGCACATATTAAATCAATTGGTAGAATAGTTGGAATACAATAAGCTAAATATTATTTTTTTCTCTTGTGCAATGGAAAAAATTACCTTCAGTAAAATGCCAATTTATACCTTTTCTGCCTGCTTGATTTGCAAATTTTATAAGACTTTTGCAATATAATTATGCACACTATTCTATTTACATACAAACACGTAACATTTAATAAATATTATATGCTATGATAACCAATATTATTGATTGTCATAAAACTTTTTTAAAACGTCAATTTTTTAATCATTCCTTTTTTATCGATTAGCTCATGATTGTTTCGAGCTTGGTCGTCAATCTTATAACAGTGGAGATCATTATCATACCATTTTATGGATGCAAGAAGCTTTAGATAGAGTTGACGAAGAAACCAACAAAAGTGTGGAAAAGTCCGAAATTCTAGAATATTTAGCTTTTTCTACTTACATGGTATGTTATTTATCACATTTTTATTCATAATCTAGGAGTTTTTAATGTAAAAATAACTTTAAACTCGCTTTATGTTTATATTGCATCAATACAAAAACAGTTGATTTTTTTTATGGCTTTGTTTTATAGCTCATCTATAAGGATGGTTTATTTGCCAATTATTTGTTTGTTTTTTAACTTTTTCTGAAATAAATGTTTAAGTATACTGCCTGTAATTATAAAAAATATTGGGAAAATTATTATATTGTTAACTAGTAATGTCTTTCTATTTTAGCAAGGAAATACCAGGCATGCACTGAAACTAACTAATGATTTGTTGGAATTAGGTAAGAATCTATAGCAATGCATCCGAAATATATACATGTTTCGTGTAATTTGATAAGATTGAAATCATTGTGTGTGGTGTTTGTTTTAAACTACAGGATGTCCGTAAAGGAATGTCAGAGTTTTAATGTTATATCACAGGAGTTTATTTTATACTAAATATAACAAATCATACATGAAATTGAGAGAAAACTAACCTAGTTTTTCCTATAAGTGCCCAATGTGTGCGCTTTAAGTGATACGGCACACATCCAAAGGAAAATGCAATTTTTCCCATACTGTCTGCAGCAAGTCCAGAGTAATGGAAGCAACAGCCTGTGCAACTGTGAAAACGATGTAGCTGTACAAGCTCTTATCTGAAACTGTTGGAGATATTCTTTGTTCGTCACCTTCAACCACAACTGTCGAACGATTACAGCTGATACTATTACAATTTGAAACTCGGACATTCTTTTAAAGACACCCTGTGTATTGTCTTAATTTTTAAATTATATCATTCTAATTTTTAAATATACTATCCTAATTTTAAAATTATATCTGAATTTAAAAATTGTCTTATGTTAATTTAAAACTATTATTGTCATTCATACAATATTATTTATCCTCTTAGAGTCTTTTATATATAATCAGTGATACATTTTTTATTAGTTCCTTTTGGAATAGCAACAGTTTTTCTTAGCTATCTGGGCAGATTGTTTTGACAGAAAATGTCACTTTTTTTGCTATTTTGCCTGTTTCATTTTATAGTTGTAAAACTTTTAAACAATGTAGATTTCATTCAAATTACAAACCAACCTTGCTTGTCCACATTGCGCTAAACTCGAGTCTCCTTCGTTATTCTGAAGGTTTTATTAACATCTACTGTAAGTGCGACAAGGGTTTGAAGCAAATTACTGTTAAACAAATTTCGATTCGAGTAAATCAAAGGGAGGAGCTAACATTGCTTTTTGCATCACTCTTTTTAAGCACTCACTTTCGAGCATACTTTTGATGTTATTGTAAATAATGGTTTCTGTAATTCGATCGCAGTTTCATGCTTATAACCATTTCTAATTATTATAATCTTAAACAATCATGTCCACATGTCACTGAACATGACGATTAATGCAATTTAATTCAAGGGGAACCATAAATTACTTATGCCAAGGGCTTAATGATTTTTTACTTAATTTTTTTTTTTTAAACTTTTGCTGAATTAAAAAATTTAAAGCATAG
The DNA here is from genome assembly GCA_023701765.1 of Hylyphantes graminicola. NCBI lineage: Eukaryota > Metazoa > Arthropoda > Arachnida > Araneae > Linyphiidae > Hylyphantes > Hylyphantes graminicola. Next base: position 15,353,407 of record CM043121.1, on the reverse strand, counting down.
AAGAGTCTTAAATAAACTTCTATTACAGAAATACAATTTTAAAAAATCTAAATAAACAAAATTTTCAGTTAAAAATTAAAATTTCAATTCAGAGAAGTTTTTTTTCTCTTGAATTCAGTTTTTTTATACTGTGTTTTACATGGAAAAATCATGTTAGATTCGACAAGACCCTTTTTTCCCTTCATGTTTAATGGGGACTGGGGAGCCCAGTCAGTTAGGCACTCATCTAGCATGTAAAAGGTCCCGGGTTTGGGTCCTGGCATCGCCAAGATAACTGCCGACCTATAAACGGCCCGTTGCATCCAAAAATTACTGACAAATAGTACCCCGTGTAAGAGAGTGCATGTTAAATATCCTTCAATGTTCTAACGCTGCATACGATGTCGCCCTCAATGGTTGCGTTGGGTGCCTATTCAGGTGTCAGCTCGTCACTTGACTGTGGTTCTAATATACAACGCCCGTCGCCAATAGCCCTCATGTAGCTCTAGTGCGATGATAATTCAAACCTAACCTCATGTTTAACCATTTAAATTGTTCCAGTCCCTGACCATCCCCGGGCCCAAGGCAACAGAGCCTACTATGAGGACGCCATCACCAACGCAGCCCACACCAAGAGAGGAGATGATGGAGACGTCCAATTGGACGGCGATGTCAACTATTCAGAGGCCTCCAAGGCTGACACAGAGCTGTCTGAAAGGGAGCAGTATGAGCAGCTGTGTCGATCAGAGTCCATATCGGTGAGATTATTTTGCTTGCGTTCTTCAGATATCAGGTTAAACCAGAAATCAGGATGTATAATAGGGTGTCTTGATTAATGTAACATAACAAGGAAGTGCTCTCGAAGAGTGTAGGCTACAATAAGGTAATGATGATAAGTAGAGTATCATAGCAAGGTTTCTTGCCACCCTCCTCTATATGGTATAACGGTGCAGGGTGTTATCGGTTTTTATACTCTGTAGTTCCACTGGGCAGGTCATCATTCTTCTGCCACAGTGGATGTCATAGGTTGTTAGGGGTCTGTCTCAATCGGAGAGAGAAAATCATGAAAGGTAAAATAAAACAATCAATTGAGAATTGTATGGTGGGCAATGTAACACAAAGATAATGGCCACTGTGAGGTCAAATTCTCACAGAGGGCCATTGACATTATGTATCAATCCTGCATATTAAGAAACCAGATGTCTTGTGTAGTTAAGATACCCAATAAGACCAGAAAGACCTTTATAAGAAAGGACATGAAGGGTGCCTAGCTTACTTTGTTTCAAACAAATTTCCACATTTGAAACAGTCTGACCTCTCAAGTTTCCTTTTGGCACTCTGAATATGGAATAAAAAATAATTCTTCCTCTAAACTATTTTTAAGTTTAATTTGAAAGCGCCACACCATTTAAACATTTCCTTTAAGGACCCCAAATATGTGTTCAAAACAGTTCTACATATTCATTCGGTTCGTTTTAATTAATCCCACACTTGCTTTTAAAAAAATCCAAATTTTCAACATAAAACTAGCTGTTAGCCATGAGCTTTGTCCTCAAGACTGTTTCAAATCTGTAAATGCACAGCCCCTAAAAATTTCCATTTATAACCGTGATTTTGGAATTAAATAATACTTTGTAATTTTTACAAGTGTTTAATGTCTCACGTTTTATTGCAAGTTTCAATTATTATCAGTCTTAATTACTGAAGATTTTTGTTTCATTCATGCAATAACAATCTCATTACTAATAATAGCAAGATATTACTGCATTCTTGTATATTGGTATTTTAAGTGATTTACTAGTTTTTTATAATAATTCTCAAATTTTTTTCTCTTTATTGGAAGTTTTATACTAAACTAAAAAATTATTATTGCTATTTATTTACTTTTATACACAATTATCAAAAAGTGATGAATTTCTTGTTCTCTAACTGTAACTATGACAATTTAGAAATTATCCTTGGCTCATTTACAAAGTTAGTGCCAAGGGGGGTCATAAACGACCCCAAATATTTAATACAGCTCCAACAACATCAATACCTTTAATAATGATAGCAGTATCCGGTCCTTCCTCTTATTTTACAGTGACAGATTTTAGTCACTGTAAAATAAGATGAACAATGGGCAGTTATTTTACGAGTGACGCTTTTTGTGTACCTGGCCGAACACATTTTCGCACACACCGGTTTTGTCATTCTCATTTTATTGCATTAGCTCTTATAATGTATTCATCATTCTTTAAATGAATTCGTCGTCCTTTGAATGTATTCGTCGTTCGTGGATGGAATTCAATGTTCTTGGAAAGCATTCTTCGAACAAGTTTTGAAACAGAACGATTTAATTTACGTAGGTTATTTTTCTCTTAGAATTTCCCAGAACAGCAAAATCTGTATTGTGAATACTACACAAACAACAATCCTTATTATATTCTTCAACCCATCAAGAGAGAGATCGTTTTTAAAGCTCCACTCATTGTGATCTTGCATGATTTAATTTACGTAGGTTATTTTTCTCTTAGAATTTCCCAGAACAGCAAAATCTGTATTGTGAATACTACACAAACAACAATCCTTATTATATTCTTCAACCCATCAAGAGAGAGATCGTTTTTAAAGCTCCACTCATTGTGATCTTGCATGATGTTGTAAGCGACAGAGAGATTGAAGTAATAAAGTTCTTGGCACAACCTAGGGTAAAGTATTTGAAACTAATTTTTATTTATTTTGAAATCCAAACTTTTCTCATCTAAATTTTGTTATTTGCATTTAATTTTTAAATGTGTTTGGTATTAAAATAGATTGGGTAACAAAAACTAATTTTTCAAAATTGGGCTCGATCCATGCAAGTTATTTTTTTAAAGTATTATTTTGTAAAACTTCTGAGATCTTTTATTAAGAAGTTTTGAATTTTAATTTGGTAAAACGGCAAAGTTATATGTTCTTTAGTTTAGAGTTTTACGAGTACTTATAGATAAGAACATTTAACTTTGTTAAAGCCTATAACGCAAATATATTGTTAAAATAAAGATATTAATAATTATATGTATTCAGCAGGTTAAAAATGGAATATTCCAATTTATAGTAGGACCTTCAGGTCTCAGTAAAGCATTATCTTTTACACTAAGGTGATACTGGGATGCTCTAAGCTCAACCACAAAAAAAAAGTAGTATCGAGGGAATCGGTCACATTAAATTTGGTTTGGTTCAATATCCTGATTCTTTATATGACACAATGGTTGATAGCAAGGTGTCTGCTCAGTTATTTAACTGGGATGAGATAATATGAGACCAATTCTCAGAATGCATATTTTAGCTCTGAAGTGTTTAAATCCAACCAAAGAAATGTACTTTTGTGAAAATAATTCATATTGCTAATTGTTGTTTTGTTTTTTTAGCTGAAAAGAGCAACTGTGCAGAACTCTCAATCAGGGAAATTAGAGTATGCTAGTTATCGAATTAGTAAAAGGTAACTGGTTTTTAAAATTTACATAAATCAAAATTGTTTATAATTGCCATTAACCTAAAATGTATAGTTTCATAATAGTTACAACTAGAGTATAAAGTTAACCTAGGCTTATTTGAGGAGCCCTTTCAAGCTGTAATTATTCCTTAAATTTCGCATTTGTAATAAAAGTTACAGATGCTATTTTCTGCATTTCTTTAATAATCATGTGTAAATGAATTTTAAATTTAACTTGCGTCAAATTGTGTATAAAACTGCTTTTATGTATAGTTTAGTTTAAAATGTTCAGACATGATTGCTGATTTGAAACATTTTTTCACAATATAAATAGAGAATTAAAAAATATTTCTTTTTCTATTTAAACATATTTTTTATAGTGCATGGTTGAAAAATGAAGACCACCCAGTTGTTAAAAAGATATCCAAAAGAGTCGAAGATTTGACTGGACTTACTGTCAGTACCGCTGAGGAACTACAGGTTGTAAACTACGGAATTGGGGGACATTATGAACCTCATTTTGACTTTGCTAGGGTAAGTTGTTATACAAATGTTAATGCAGTTGGAACATATTATATTCCATTCAAGCATAGTTGCTTCAATCTAAATGTCCTCAGAAACGCATTAATTCTCCAGCAATTGATTGTTAAACATCCTTCTTTTCAAATTTAGATCTTTAAATTCCTAGTTTCAATTTTGATGTGAATAGTTAAATTTTCGAATGTGTAGAAATTAAATAATTTTGTAAAAGTTTTGTTTTATTATTGTCAAGTTCTAATTTCCTTATTGCATTAAGACAATAAGTTTAAAAATAAAATATATACATTTTTTAATTTTTTTTTTTCTTGGCTGTGTACAACACATATTTTTATTCAGATTATTTATTACAAAAGTGTAAAACTGTGACATTTGATGGATGAATGATTTGTATGTTTGTACTGCTGAAACAAACAGCATTTGTTTCCATAAAAAACTTTAACTTGTTAATATTTTTGAAAAGATAGACAAGAAATCTTGAGACATATTCAGACAACGCTATCAATTATGGAAAATTATCTGTTAATATTCAATGTTTTGTGTTAACTATATTTGCTGTAGCCCTAATGATATTTATCGCAAAGTAGTTTCTTTTGGTAAATCAAAATGGAAAAGTCAAATGGTAAGATTATTCAATGCATTTTAATTTTATCTATCTAGAGAGAAGAGAAAAATGCTTTCCAAAGTTTAGGAACAGGAAACAGAATTGCAACATGGCTGCTTTATGTAAGCTTTTTGTTATCTCAAATAAAATATAATTGTGCTTTTAAAAAACTAATTTTGCTTGTAATTGTTAACTAACACCTTGCAATGCATTTATTTTCAGAACTTAAATGAAAAGTAATAATTCTTAGTTTGTTTTAGGTTTGATGTAGAAAAATGTTTTTGGTTAAAAGCATAAAATTCATGCTTCCTTTAATAGAATCCTTTTGTGGACTATGGTTGGCCGGGTGTCTAATATTTTTTTTAAACTCAGAAATAAATATATGTTGCCTTGTTATAGTAAGAAAAGCTTTAATGAGAAAATTATGTTTTGTGGCTTTTTTTAGACATTTTTTTTACTATGCTGGGGTTTCAGATTTTATGCATTTTTTAGTTTTAACAAAAAGAATTAAGGTTTGGCTTATAACGGCTTTATCGACAATAAAAGTATTCTAATTAGCCTAAGCAGTTGAGACCTAACCATATTCAGATTATTGGAGTTTATCATGGAAAAAAAATTATATTTTAATCAGTTACTTTATGCATTGTTGGTCTGTGTGATAATGTAGTTCCAGTTGCGGTCAATACTTGTCATTAACCAAATCCAAATAGTAAGGTATTGTTTGGGAAATTGAGTTATAACATTTATTAAGAATTTTTTTATTAGTTACAGTTAGTACAAAAAGTTCGACTTATAAACTTTTATACTCTGTGACAAATTACTTGAATATTCAGTAGTCTTTGGTAGCGTTATAATTAATTTGTTAGGTTTAACATATATTTACCGGAGCGTTTAGAAAATCAACTTCTATTTTCTTTTTTACAACAACGTTGCCACACATAAATTTATAAGATCTTCAGTCACGTTCTTTAAAGTCTGTAAAATTATAACATCTTCAGTCACGTTCTTTAAAGTTTGTTTTTAAAATCCTTACTACCCACAAAAAGATTACTTGGCAAGACATCAAACAAAGACAAACATAAACAATTGGACCCGGTAGAATTTTTTCGGATGATCAGTACCTCTTTGTATAATTGGAGCTCAACTGTATTCCTATTTTATGATTTTAGCAATTTCTATTCCTTAAATTTTTCTGGAAAAGTACTTGAATTTTTTCCATAATAAGGGCACAAACCATGGGAAACTTTAAAAATTAAACTATGCCCTAAAATTGCGACATACAGGAAATTCTAAAATGTTTTTTCCCTTTAGCACCCTGATAAACTGTATGCAGTTATTTAATGTTTTGTATTGTCCTATATTTTTTCAAAAAATCCTATATATTCTCAATTTGTCACTTTGACCCCTGTTGTCTCAGTGTTGCGGGTAGTTCCTACCGTTTCATCGCTTCTGTGATTTGTTGTTTGTAATAAAAAAAAATGCTTCAAAGGCAGAGGCATCTTAGCCCTCAAAATACCCTCACAAATGACAAAGACCAAAAGTGCATAATGCATATTTCACATGATTTCCTGACTGAATATTCAATTTTGTTTTTAATGGTACTTGTTTATAACTTCATAAGCATTGGAGCTCCTTGAATATCTGTAACCGAGTTATACTGAACTAGCAGTATGGTCCCGCCTTACTAGGAACCCGTTAACTTCGCATTGCTTCCTTTTAGAGGCATGCTTACTTGTGAGAATACACTCAAAATCAAAACAAAATTAAATTCGTGTTGGCGCATGCGCACCTAAAAAAGCAAACACTAATAGAGGATGGCGTCAAGCCCCCGTTTCGGCCCAGTCCATGTATTTTCAAGCCCTGTTATGGTCCTGCACTCCCACTTGGATGACTTTTTTTTAAAACTAATTATATTAATTAAAAATTACAATCAAATATGAGAAAACTAAACCTCAGGTGCACACGTAGGTATTAAAAGGAATCTATATTAAAAATTTCGAATTTTTTAGAGCAGTCTCAGTAGGTGTTTTGTGATCCACAGACATACACACTGACAAACAGACTCTTTCTTTTATTATTATAGATTAGATTGTCTGTCCATTTCATTAACTTTATTAGTGTATAGTTTTTGAAGAAAGGAGCTCAAAACATCCTTTTTTTTTCAGATGAGTGATGTGGACGCAGGAGGAGCCACAGTGTTTCCTCAAATTGGTGTGACTTTGCATCCCAAAAAAGTAAGTTTTTTTTTTATTGGATGATTCATTTGAACTCTTAATTCTATCTGCTTAAAAAAAGTTTCTTAACCCTCTGATATCTGATGAGCAAATTGGATGAAGTTTTTTTTTATTAAACAAAAAGATACAGCATGCACCAACGAATAAGCCACATAACATGCATAAACAGTAGATTATAAAACAAGTTATACAATCAAAAGGATAAAACAACAATAAGAAACGCCATTAAAAAAAAAGAGGGACGTTTTAAAAGTTCAGGAATGAAATTTGGAAATGGATGAAGTGTAAACTTGTTTTCATTGCATGGTTATAAAATTTAAATTCTTAACTGAATTTTTTTTCAATTTTATAAAACTTTATTTCTATAGCAGGTGAGAATAAATGACTGCTTTGTACTTAAAATTTTAGTTAAAATAAACTTTTTACAAACACTTAAACATATGTGTTTGTAAAAAGTTTATACGTGTGGAGAGTTAAATAATTGTCATGTGTGGAGGGTTAAATAATTGTCAACCTTCATATGTTTTAGAGGACTCAGAATACAAGTGAACTAAGTCCATAAAAACTTCTTTGTGCTACAGAGATTTAAAGTTAAAGCTTTATAATAAAATGAATCAAACATATTTTAAATTGCTGCTGCCTAGAGGGTTATTACCTGAACTAAGATTTTTTTAATTATTGCACTGAAATTCGATACAGTTAGTGCATGAAATTGAGCTACTAACTCACAAATGAAAAAAAAAACTTGGACTTGGTTCCTTTGCCTTCTGAACCTACCATATTTAATTGACTTGTTACTTGTATCTTGCATTTTGATATACATTTTTAACCTTTATTGCTGAATAGTATTAATGTTGCATTCTAAATCTATGTCAGTTCAACCGAACGTTTAGAGTTGTACTGATTTCTTTTCTTTGTTATAGGGTGCTGCAGCGTTTTGGCACAATCTCCACAGAAATGGAGAGGGGGATATGTTAACGAGGCATGCTGCTTGTCCAGTATTGGCTGGCTCAAAATGGGGTATGACTCAAATAATGTAACAAAAATAATAAATTAAACTCATAAAAAATTTGTGTATGATGAGCTGTGTGATTAATGTTTTGCATGAAAATGTTACTTTTTTATAAATATATTTGGTAATGCTTTTACCAAAGCAAGTTTTTTAAAATCACGACTGCGTTTGGAAATGTAATAAGGTAATTGGTACTTATAAAAATGCAAGAAATGGCATTTAAATCTTGGACTTCTATTTGTCATCCAAATTAAAGAATGTTTTTTTAAATATTTTTTTATTAAATAACTAATGTTATGCAACACTGCTATGTACAACTGATATTTAAAGGAATTATAACTTTTTTAGTTTCGAACAAATGGATACATGAACGTGGACAAGAATTCTTACGCCCCTGTGGTCTACGTGAAAATGACTAGACTTTTTTAAAACTTCAAGTAATTTTATCGGAAGAAAATACAAGTCGGTGAATTACATTTTCTTCTGATATTTGACCTAGTACTTTTAAATATTTTATTCATTTATGCATAAGTTTTTTTAATTTGTGTGTTAAATTATATAGCTATTTGTGTTCTGTTCCTGTTTCATAGTGATAATGTTATTGTGTACAAGAGTTATGCTAGCTTTTAAGGTGTCGTATATCCTTTTTTAGATGTTGTATATCTTTTTCTTTATTGTTTAAAGGTTATGTCGTATCGGCTTGAATTTTTATTGTTTATTAACGAGATCGACTTCAAATGATGGACAAATGTGAGATTTTATTAGTTTATCAGGTGCCAAACTGCTCTTTAAACAAACAGGATTCCCACTAGCCTTTGAAAAAAAAACATATTAAAAAAAAACAACTTTTCTGATCTTTCTATGCTTAATTCTAGATAATTTATATACTTAATTCTAGATAAGTAAGATGTCCTAATTTTTTGCATCAGGAAAAATCATTTTTAAATTTTTAAAAAGTGTGGCTCTTAAAACTGCCTGTTAATTAAATATAATACCTAGTTATTGAAGCATTTCTTTTGCATTAATTATTAATAAAGTAATTGAAAACTATTAAGGCCCTTCAAAATTTGTGTTGGAACCCTGTTACAAATTAAAGCGGTAATGAATTAGTTTTGCTTGCTACTTAAGTGTAAAGAGATTACATATTACTTTTGTTTTATTTTGTAGCTGAATGCTTTGTTTAGTTTTGTTTGTTGAGTGCTGATCGGCTCTTTTGTGCTTGTATCCGAAAAGCTTTATATTTAGTTTTGTTTATCTAAGTTATGTTCACTTGTTAAAACAGCAACTTTTGATTTTTAATTTTAACAATTCCGTTATTTTGTAGCGACAATGTATTCATTTATGTATATTTGAATTTATTAATTTTTATATTATGACTATTTCTTATTTCGTTTGAATAATATCTAACTTTTAGCCTATTGTTCAATGATGGCTTGAAAAATATAATTTTGAGTTTGTTAGTATTTGGATTGCTCAGTCTTGGTGCCATGTTTATTTTTAAGATGGTGGATTAAATATGATTTTTTAATGCATAATACTATCTAAGTCAACTAACAGAATCTATAAACATTGTGCCAAGTTAATATTTAGTAAATTTATTAAGACTACTTGAAATGATAGCTATAATTTTATATGAAATATTTTTCATATTAGGAGAACTTCAGACACGTGTTTGCTTGTACACAACTTTCAAAATAATTCTCATTTAACTATTTCATAGTTTTCTTTATCTTGAATATGTGTCATTATTCATTCCTAAATTTAAAATCAAAAGGGTTTTCATCCTTCACTATTGAATATAAATTTTAATTGAACATCATATTCCATCATATTTAGTTAGGATGTATATATTTTAAATAAACTAGTTTAAAACTACTTAAAAAATAGGCAGAGCCTACGCGCATGTCCACCATTCACGCATTGGGTGTATTAACTGTGCATGCTCAAGGCAGGGCTTACCAGAACCATATATACATTTCGTTCACGGTCATGAATTATAGGGTCAAGTGGGGTAAGTGTGATAAACAGCTCTTGTAACTTTGGAAATCATTCTAAAAATCTGAAAGTTTGCAATATATAACATTAGACCACTTATAATTGAACTAAAAAGAAATATTGACCTTATTTTTTGTTTAAAGAAAGTTTTGAGAATTTAAGTGCAACTGTCTTCTTTTTATGTGGGTTTTCCTATGTGGGGTAAGTGTGATAAAACAGCAATGGTTTTGAAATGCAAATTTTGTACACTTAAAATTGGAATTCAAACATATAATTTTTTTTCTACATATGTATGTTTCTTATAATAATTCACTACCAATTTTAGGATTTGGAATTTACTTGAAGCAGAGAACGAATTTTCTTAATGAAAAATGCAGAAACCCTATCACACTTACCCCACTTGACCCTACTTGGAAATTGTGTCTTTTTCTTGCTTATTCTTTCTCTAAAAAACATTAGTATCCAACATGGGGCAATATTATAGGGCGCATTGAAAGCCTAAGCACTTGTTTGGGGTCCCGAGAATTTTGTTTTCTCTAAAAAAAACATCAATTCTTGCTAATTTGTAATAGAAGTTCAAAAAATTATAACTTCATATATTTTGTAATATCTTCAATATATTTTCAATAATTCATGGAAATTTTTTTCCAGGGTGAAATAAACAAAGCTTATAAAAAAAATTGTAATTCAGACGAGAGCATGTTTTGATCCCGAGAACTTTTTATTACAAACTGCTTACGCTACCACTAAGCTACAAAGGTCTGGGAAAATGGTGATAAAACTGCTAATAAGACTTGCTTCTGGGCAGTTACCCGTATGCCCTATCATCCGTTCATGCAATGCTTGTACGGTGCCCGTGCACGTAGACACTCCGTAAAAAATATCATACGCACTAACATATCAATGGCTGGCAGCTAAAAATATATTAAATATTATTACTTAATGAGTTTTAGTTTGCATCATACTTGGTAATGAAAAAATTTGTAATAATGCTCTATACCTATTTTATGAAAATTTTTATTTTAAATTTCTATAAAACTGGATTACTATTACTTAATATTACAGTATACAACTGTTTTTATGTACCATTTAATATTACAGTAAACAAATTGAATTGCAGAATAAGTTATAACATCCATAAACATTCTGTTTGGTTTGAACATGTTAAATCACTACTAACCTAACAAAAAAAAAACTGTTGTTGATCTGAATATAATATTTCACTTTTAATGTCTTTTAACATTGGTAAAACTACTTTGCAATAATATCTAGAGCTTACTCTTCATTGCATTTTTTAAACATACACATAGAAATTCATTTCTTCAAATGTCACCATACACAAGCTACATAAACTAGGTAGCTTATTTACAGATTCTCATTTTTTTTATAGTGCCTTATTCATAATGTGGATACAAACTGATTTTATTGAAAAATAGATGTATTACAATAAGTAGTAAAAATATTTTAAAGACTGTTTCAATACAATAAGGTTTGTCAAAATTGTTTGATCCATTGCAATGCAAATTGCAATGTAAGTCTTCTATTTCCTTTAAAAATTCAGTTTAAACTTGCATTTGTGTTTGGTATTCAAATTGCTCAAATTATGTATCCTAATATTTAATACTTCCACTTTTTAGATTATAAATGAAAATAAACCTGCGTGTATAAAGTTTCATCTGTAAATCCTGTCATTTCCTTTAGTCAATATTTAACTTATTTTCCTCCATTCAGTCTCGTTTCACATACTATGGGTCCTGTAAGGCTCGCTGTACTTCGTTGCCATATGATCACTGTAAGTCAAGTCAATTGAAGAGCTTAGTGGAAGAACGTGCTAAGTGACAAAAAGTTGAAAACGAGAAAATAGGCTTTAAAATTTTTAGTTTGCACTTGGATCTGTTGATAACGTAACTTTTAAAGTGCAAAAAATATACTAAACTTAAAGTTTACGAAAAAAGAGAAACTTGTTAAAGCAGTAATTATTAAGTTCATTAATAAAAAAAAATCTACATTTTTTTCAAAAATGTCACTTAGCATGTTCTTCCACTAAGCTCTTTAATTGTCTCTTTCACCTGTAACAGAAGAGAAAATCGTTCTTTCCATTACAATTAAGTTGTGCCAATGTTAGATGGATTTGAAATAATTTTACACAAAAGGTTCGAACCAATTTCAAAAAGTTGGATTATAGAGCCCTGTAAGTCAGCTACATTTATCAGATGCAAATAAAACTTGTGTAAAAAATATTCAATCTGGAAAATGTGGCTTGGAAAATTATTTTTTCCATTACATTTATATAGGGGTACTTTGGGTTGGAGACCAGCAGTCATTTGGTCTCATTCAAGTTAACTTTGCTAATGCAATCACCTGACATACTAAGCATTGTGATCATTGCAGGATCTATTGCATGTGAAACCGGCTTAAGTCTTAAATGGATTGCCCTTTGTGAAAAGGGCGTATGTCATGTAAGTCAAGTTGTGACATGCGCCCTTTCAACAAAGCTTAATAAATTTTTATGAATGTCTTTTTGAAATAAGGCTTATATCATAAAACGGTAACTATTAAAAAAATGTCGAAGATATCTGATTTGAATACTGTGTGGATGTATATTGATATAGTTTAGAATACTAATCCTAAAAACTGTGTAATTATATGTAAATGTATCTATTTACAAAAATTTTTCAGAAAAGTAGCTGATTTTAAAAGTGCATATCTTTAAATTTATATTGTTTACATGTTGGAAGTGAAGTGACTATGAAAAATGTGCATTTGTAAGTGTTTTTAACTGTGTCATTAAGGTTGAGTTTAAGTGCAAATTGAAGATTGTATTGAATGTTGAATAACCTTAATAAAAACGACAATGAAGTGTATTTACTTTATTCTTTAATGGTATTTAATTTATTTTGATCGACAACAAGTATTGTATATGCAACTTTAACTTATTTTTTCACTTTCGTATTTTCACTAAGTCGTATTGGAATGTAAAAAGGTATATAAAATAAAATGCAGTTAAATTTAAGGGGAAAGGGTGATTTTAATTTGTTGTTTTTATATTTTCTGTCCAAAGACTTAAATTATTTTTTTTTAGTGTGACTTCTTATAATATCCATACTCATCCAAATGTTTATTAAAAAAAAGCTACATTTTCACAAAAAATAATGGATAATAATTTACAAATTCTTTTTTTAAATTCCTATCATGAAAATGGTATTATTTAGTGTGCAATCATTTTTGCCACGGTGTTTGTTTGGTTGTCCATGTTATGACTACACTTTTTTGTTAAAGGAAATTAGTTCATTAAAGAATATTAAAATTTATAAATCGCAAATTTTAAATTGTGTTATAATACAAAAAAGTATCTGCCCCTACTTAGTATAGCTTTTATAAAAGTTCTGTTGCATTTGTTCTAGCTCAAACATAAAATTTTTCTCCTTGAATAAGAGCAAAATTAAAGTTTCTTTTAATAAAATATGGAAAACATGTAACTCATCTAAAATAAAAGTAAAAAGTTAGCATGCATTATTATATTCTAAAAAAACAGGACCTATTTTCATTTGAACATAAATTTTGCCATTACATTTATTACTAATACAAATTGGAAACTTAAAATAATATTAATTGCGAGGTAAAGTGTTTAGATCTTTGCTATTCCATACTATATTTCTTCCATGTAAAAAAAATATGCATTCCAATTGTAACCTAGCACTTGATACCATTTGCTTTCAAGAATTTTATAGAAGGATAGAATTAATCATATTTCGCAATTTCTTTGAAATGAACTTTCATTATTTTTAATTTTCATTGAAATAATCAAATTTGTCAGTTATGTAATTTTCCTATAAACTGTATTGTAATCATTTAGCATTATTAATGTTTGTCTTCTATCAAGAGGTGAGATCCTTTCTTTTGTTTTTATTATTTTTCTTTCTCCTTCAAAAGTAGTTCTTTTTTATCCAAAAAAAAAACCACTTTTTGTCTAGAAAATTTTGCTTTTTTTTAAATAAAAGTGATTAATTTGATTAACTTTTAGCTAACTCACTTTAATATGTAAGTTAATTAAAATTGTTGATTCTTGATAATAGTTTCTAAGATATTCTTTAATTTTGTGTTTCATTCCATAATTCTGTTTCTTCGATAATTTGAAATTTTGTAGCTTAATATCAACTTCTGAAGTTGTATTATAATATACACCTCATGAGATTCTTTAATTCCTTTTTCAACCAAATATCACAGTATTCACAGTCTTACTTTTAAAAAACATCTCCCCTTTCCCAATTATTCTTATAATTTACTTAGATTATTGTTTTATTTTTTTCACTCTTGGGTTATGTCATTCCTATTTTATCGTTGATTGTTAAACTTTGTATGACTTATGACATTGGAGGGGGGCTCTGTTAGAGCCAAGCACTGCGACCAGGGGTCTATTGAAACTAACTTTGTAAACTTTGTAACTATGCTTTTTTTTTTACTGTTTTCAGATTTTTTCAATCATGCAGGCAACTGCAAAACACTGCCTTTTAGCTGTAGTGGTTCTATGCTCAGTGTGCAGTTATGCCTCTGCTGATATATACACAGCAAGTGTAGATCTCGAAAAATTGCTTTATACAGAAGGGGAAGTTATAAAGGCAATGGAAAGTTATATTGATATGGAAGAAAAACGGCTTCAGGAAATTAGAAAGTACGTAAAAATATTATTTACTTATCTAAATATTTTGTTACTAGAACATATTGCTATTGCTTACATTTAATTGAATTATGTATTTTACAGTAAGTTAATGTAGGGGCACAGCTCTCTCTCCTTTTGAAATTTACTCAAAATATTGAAATACATTCCTAATAGTACTCTGAGTGAAAAAAAAAAATTATTGGTCAAAACAGATTTTTTTTTAATACTGACCCATATATTTAAGAGTATCTATAAGGTGCAAAAAGAATTTTATGTGTAGAATAATGTTTTACAATTTTTTTAAACAAATTTCATGGGTAAGTATTAAAATATAGATACTTAAAATATATTTACTTTGAGAAATTAGTGGGTTTTATTGAAAACTTGGAGCAATTAAGCTCAACTGAGTGAGGACATTATAGTTGTTTTATACGGTATCGATGTACTGCATTGCAATAATTGAAGCAATATGACAACATATTTAATTTTTAGATTCAAAGATAAGTATGGTAAACTGCATCAAGTGGCATCGGATAGCTCCCAAACTTTCTTGGCCAATCCCATCAATGCATTTTTATTGGTCAAAAGACTGAGCACTGATTGGAAGACTACAGAGTCCTTAATTATGGAGAGTGTCGGAAAAGGTAAGAATAGTAACTTCTATTAAAAATTTAATCATTAAATATTTTATTAAAGAAATCTTTTTATTTTAACCCTTTAAGACCGGCGGTCAGATGACGCTGATTTAAAATTATGAGACTAAATTTGGAGTTTTATTGAAAAAAGAATGAGTTAAACAGCATCAATGCCAGCAACTCCTTAAAAACAGTCATTTTTTATACATATAACGAATGGTACATGTCAGCTGCTTCGGTGTCGATATTTTTGAAGAGCTTGAACATTCTCTTTTATACTCGCATGATCGTGATTGCTCGGTCGGTAAGAGTTAATAGTTGAAGTCAAATGTAAAATGCTTATTTAATCAAATTAAGGTAATCTTGGTATTTTGGAACGTTACAATTTACAAACCTTATTTAAAAAGCAGCCAGACTGCAAGTTCTTTTCAGAAATTTGACAGGAAATATTTTACAATGAATCAACAATTATTATTTTAAACTGAACAACGTATATTGTCCTGTGATCATTTATTTTAATCCAAAGTGCCACCCGTGTAAGGGAGTGCACGTTAAATATCCTTCAAAGTCCTAACGCTGCGTACGATGTCGCCCTTAACGGTTGCGTTGGGTGCCTATTCAGGTGTTGGCTCCTCACTTGACTGTGGTTCTAAAATATGACGCCCGTCGCCAATAGCCCTTGTGCAGCTCTAGTGCGACGATAATTCAAACCAAACCAAAGTGCCATATATGTCCAGTTTTTTTATGAGCCACAGCTAATTGGGGCTTTTTATCTGTTCGTTATTTGTTGTATTATATTTCTTAACGTATGTGTGCTTATTTTTCACTTAAATTAAATCTCTAACATCAGGGTCTGTTCTTCCACAAGGCCTGTTAGTCCCGGGCCTAGGCCCCCAAATTTTAGGAGCCATTAAATTTTAGCTTCTATTATGCAAAATGCCGTAAATCCCTAAAATATCAGTAAACTAAAAAAAAAAAGTCTGATACTCCACTTTGTTTTTTGCCAAATTTTGACTGAGAAATTGACCTAGCGTGATAGTTTTGATCGATGCTTATATAAGAAAGTGTATAAAATTGTAGCAAAAATTTTATACATAGGTCACCTAGCACCATCATTACTGGAAATCATTCACAACATTTTCACTAAAAGGGCCCCCAAAATCAGGGCCGGATTTAATGATTTGCCACCTTTTGGCTGCGATCAATTTGCCACCAGATATAGTTTTCTTGACTATTTTTTCTTCTTTTTTCTTCATATTAGAATTATCTATGTATACTCTATATCAAAAGCGAAGTAATAAGTGAATTTTTAAAACTGTTCTACTATTTTTCTTTCCACTTCCAAATTCGGGGGAGAATCTGTAATTGTCCTTACAGCTACCATATTAACTACTAAATATATTAGCACTATCTATACATTTACACATTAATGTAAATTATTTGTTTTCTTTTCTTAAAAATATTGGTAAATTTATAATATTTTTTTATGCCGAAAGCCGTTTTTATTTAATGTAACATTTGCTAAGCTACCGCCTACTTGGCCTATTTAGAATTACGGCCCTGCCCAAAATTGATTGTGCCCATAGTCTGATATTTCCTAGAACAGGCCCTGTCCAACAGTGCAATATTTTGTTTGGAACAAAGCCCATAACAAAAGTAAATTTTATCTTTCCACCAAGCCCTGATTGAGAACATCACCCAGTCCAGAGAAGATTTGAAGTTCCCAGAAGATGAGGATCTGACCGGGGCAGCAGAAGCACTCCTGCGTCTCCAAGACACTTACAAGCTTGACACTTCCGCCCTTGCCAGGGGGCAAATATATGGCGCAAAACCTTCCAATGAACTTAGTGGTATGTGTATTCTTGTTTTTAAAGAATTTTTTTATTTGCTTTATGAATGGTTGTTCCAGTGATAGTTCTGGGAGTGAGACAAAAAGACTTGGGGAAAAAGATCCAAAAGCCTTGGGTTCGATTTTACCTAAAGCTCTGCTGTGCTCATTTCAGCTTATGAGACGAGTCAGTAAAGTTAACTCCAGTCTTATGCTCTGGATAGTTGATCAGAGGGACTTGGAACCCCAATTGTTTAGTTCCTAGGCTATCTAAATCTTTTTTGGATCGATATCGGCTGTCAATGAACCCTTTAAGTGCACAATGAGCCTGTCATCGTAATATTTTTTTTATGGAAAGTAAATTACTGTGAAGTTATCCAGACATTCTTGAACCTGAGGGGGGCTGGGGGGCCCAGTGGGTTAGGCGTACACGCCTTGCATACCAAAGGTCCCAGGTTAGCTGCCGACCTATATAAACGGCCTGTGCAGCCCCATAATGTCCGAAGAATAATACCATGTGTAGAGGAAGTGCACGTTAAATATGCTTCAAAGTCCTAACGCTGCGTACGATGTCGCCCTTAATGGTTAGGTTGGGTGCCTATTCAGGTGTCGGCTCGTCACTTGACTGTGGTTCTAAAATACGACGCCCGTCTCCAATAGCCCTCATGTAGCTCTAGTGCGTCAATAATTCATCGCTACCTACCTTGAACCTGAGTGTTTGAGAAGAATTTATCTCCCTTCCAGGACAAATGTATAAAAATAACAAACAATCCCGATAATTTGCAATGCTAAACTTGTTTATCATGCAATGTTTCTCATAAAGTTTGCTGTACTTGCAGTAAAAACAAAAATATAAGCCATAAACAAAATATAAGAGAAAGGAAAGCCATTCTCTTCTAGAATTTATATAAGTCAAAAAAAAAAAATCTGTGCAATAGTTTATTTACTTTATGTTAAAAAAATTTTTAGCCTAAACACAATATAAAATTTGACATAGAAGATAAATATTAATCAATTTCATAAAGCTCTCTTAAAAGTAATCATAATTTTTATTTAACATGACCTTTTAATCGATTAGCTCATGATTGTTTTTTACTTGGTCGCCACTCGTATAAGAAAAGAGATCATTACCACGCCATTCTATGGATGCAAGAAGCCTTAAATAGGGTTGAAGAAGAAACCAACAAAAGTGTGGAAAAGTCAAAAATTCTTGAATATTTAGCCTTTTCTACTTACAAGGTATGCTGTTTTATCAGAATTTGTATCCGTCGCCAATAGCCCTCGTGTATCTCTAGTGCGACGATAATTCAAACCAAACCAAACCAGAATTTGTATCCATAATGTTGAAGTTTAACCCTGTAAAGCATGATTTTTTTCATTCCGAAAAATATGTATCTTTAATACTCATACATTATGAGGAAAATACTAAAAAAAGTTTACTGCATTGAAATTTAAATAATTTCAATTTTTTAAATTGTTGCCATTTGGCAAAAAACTACAAAATTCTAATTTTTGATGAGAATGATTAGAAAACTACTAAATATATTTTAAAATAACCCTCTTGAACTATAATTATTTTTTCAAAGCAATTAATTTGTATTTAGTTCTAATATTATTATAATTTGAATACTGCCAAAGACGTTATTTCACATTGGTTAATAACTTCACTCTTTAATTTTGAATACTTTTTTGCTACTGTCATCTATGAGGGTTATTAGTAACTAAAACTTCAAAATGGAATGTAATAGATGAAAAAAACAGATTCGTCGAGAGAGAGCTCTACTTTAATAGAATAAAAAGTGATTTATGTTACTTGTTGCCATATGGCAACAGTATGCATTAGAGATTTAAAACAAACATTATAGTAGGTCTATTTAGAATGTAAGCTTGGAAAGCATTTCCTCCCCCATCCACGAGTGAGGTGTTCTTTGAAACGGGGTAATTTATAGCTGTTTCTGTTTTTTCCCCACCCTACATGGGGAAATACTAACTGTTTTATGATTGTAAACCTCAAGCGCGCTAGGATTAGATAAGTGATGTTTCCCCTTTTTCCTAGAAAACATTGTGAAGGGATGGGGAAAAAGAGTCTTTTTCGAAGCTTACATTCTGGCTAGAAAAAGTTGATTAACTGTGGGTCTCCAAACCAAAGTGTCTCTGTGTGCATAAATTGGGGAAAAATTATTTTCTAAGTTATATTTCTCCGGCTGTATTGAGTATGTTTAAAAACGGTTTTTCATCTGATAAATATAGATGAATGCAAGTCTTCTATATTCCAACTTTTTGAAATGGATTCAATATTTTTTTTAAAAATTTCAATAAATATCTTTACACAAAATATTCGAAATCATTTCAAAAAGGATTATCAAGTCTTATAAGTCAGCTAAAGTTACGATATGAAAAAAAAAATGTTGGTAAACACATTTAATACAACTGTGGAAATATGACTTAGAAAATGGTTTTTCCCATTGGATCAACACAGAGGCACTTTGGTTTGAAGACCATCAGTCAACCGGGCTCATTCGTTCCTAATTGGAAGTGAAACACCTCCCATCTTTCTTTCACCACCTATGTTGAATCTATAGGGCACACAGCTTATGCTTTACTATTTATTACCTAACAGTTTTTTTGTAAGTAAGACCCATAAGTTTTTTTAGGATAACGGTTTCAGTTGTCTTCTGCAGGATATTTTAATGGCTGAGGCGCCGCTGCTTTTGAAGCATTTTGTATCAACCCTAAATCACTAAAGTGATGTGGCAGTAGGAGTTACCCTCAACACCTATTGAAAAGTCTATTTCTTCCTCATGTGCCACGGAAGAGGGCAGCACCACTACCACGCTTCTCTTGTTCATGTCTACTGCCTGTGTATTACTGCCTGAGGACACTTTACATGCACCCTTAAGGAGGAATGGGTGCACTGGACTGTAGGTCTCCAAACTCAAGTGCCTCAGTGTTAATGCAGTGGGGAAAAGCTATTTCTCTGCCACATTTTACCCAAAAAATAATAATAAAAACAAAAAGACGTAAAAGTTAATTTCAAAGAAATTGCGAAATACAAGTTATTCTATTCTTTCAAAAAATTCTTGAATGCAAATTATCAAGTGCTAGGTTACAATTAGAATACATACTTTTTTACAAAAAAATATAGTATGGAAAAGTAAATATTTAAACACTTTACCCTGCAACTATTATTAGTTTCAATTTGTATGAGTAATAAATGTATTGAAAAATTTATGTTCAAATATAAATAGGATATTTTTTTTAGTTTATAAATCTTTTTACTTTTATTTTAGATGGGTTACATGTTTTCCATATTTTATAAAAAGATACTTAGATTTTTCTCTTATTCTGGGGAAAAAATTGTCGAAAGATTTAAAATTTGAAAAAATATTCAAAACAATTTCAAAAAGTGGGATTGTCAGAACCTATAAGTCAGCTACATTTATAACATAAAAAATCTGTTTGTAAAAATATTCAATACCGTCGGGAAAATGTGGCAGATAAAATTATTTTTTTGTCATTGGATTAACACTGATGCACTTTCTTTACTTTAGAGACCTGCAGTCCAGCGTACCCATTCCCCCTCAACACAAAGCCAAAGAGGTCTACTCACTCTCAGGTTCCCTCATTTTTAAACAAAAGCGATAGGGCGCAGCACTAAGGACATGATAGCAGCTACTTTTTGGGCTATTTTATATACCCTATTATATTTTGTGCTATTTTATATACTATACCATTTCTGAATAAGTATGTAAGCATACTACTTGATTTGTACAAAAAGTTATAGAAATATATTTTAAATATTTAAAGTTATTGTTATAATTAATAAATTATTGAAGTAAGAGATAATTTTTAGGGAATTTTAATTTATATCATTTAAATTATTAATTTTGTATTGTTTTTAAATTTTAGCAAGGAAATATCAGGCATGCACTAAAGCTAACAAATGATCTGTTAGAAATAAGTAAGAATATATTTAAACGCTTCTATACATTTGTTATTTATTCATGTTATCTGTTTGTTTGAAATCAGTTTATACAACATTATCTTCAAATTATAATATATTCAGTACACGTTAATAATGTCTCCAAATAGTCCTAGTATATTTTTCGGTTTATACTATATGTATTAAAAGGTGTTTAATGGTCCTTGAATGGCGAAAACACTGACAATAGTTTTCTAAAAATAATTTAAAATCCATTTCAGCATTTGTTGTTTATAAGGTCAAATAAAGGTTTAAAAAAATTTATAGAGGTTTTAAAAAATATATTTATATTGCCTTTATTATTATTTTTTGTTTTTGTATTGTATCGTTACTTTCCTTGTAATTGAATTCTTTTTGTATAACAGCGTTTATAAATAAGCATGGCACATTTCCATAAAAGGCTGCTATTATCCCTGTTAAAGAATTTGTACAGTAAAATAAATTCAACTAACTAATGTAGATTAATATTATGGAACTACTAGCTGAACTACCCGGTGTTGCACGGGTTGGAAAAAAACTAAATACCAAATCGATCCAAGTATTTGTACCATACTACCATTTAATCTGTTTTTTTTTTTTTTTTTTTTTTGGATAATAAACTTATGTTACTTTTCCCGTTCGTTATAAAGTACAGAATCCCGTTACTTATATGACCATAAAAATTCAAAATTTTAAAAATGCTATAAAATTAACGGATAATGCCATAGTAATTTCCCGAAGAAAAACATTTTAGCTCATTTGGCATGTTTGAAAAATTTGGCGAGGAAAATATATAGCTACCAATAACACACCCATTCAGCTTTGGCACAATGACCATTGCACAACCAACCAGCTAATAAAGAAAAAAGGTCATTTGGCACGTTTTTTGTAATAAATTGGCGAGTTTATCAAAGTATTTGGCGAAAAAAGAAAGACATAAAATCCTAATATGCATCTGTAGTGCATAAAACAAAATAGGCCCTCAAAAAACAACATAGTTTAGTATAAGCTTCAAAATAAATTATATGCATTCAAGATTTAAATAGATCAACCTTTAGAAATTGCCAATGCAATTGCTATTTTCGCCAAAGGTTGCTATAATACCAATTTGTCAGGGTTGGCGTAAAATTGCCGGCAACGATTCTTCAAATAAAAATTAGTTAATATCAATTTATAGCTTAATCGTAAATGATAAAAATATAAAATGTTTAGCTTATGACCTTGGGGATCAAGTTTATAAAAACCAACAACAACGTTAGGGATTATAAAAATTGGTAGAGCTTTTCGAGATCCGCTGTCGTTGGAGAAAACCTTCCAGTTTATATAGAAGTCCATGATAATTATTTATTAAAATATCGAGTTAAAAATAAAATATATTGCATTGATACAGATTAAAGAATGATATTAAATGAAAGTTTACTACTTAAAATGATAGTAACTAAATCTTTAAAATGAAAATAATAATATATTTGTAAGTTTTTAAGAATAAAGTATTTTCTTTTTTACATTTGAAAACCTAGAATATCTTTTTCAGATTGTATTACATGTATTTTTAGGTGCTTATTTTTTGGATGGTTTAAGGCATAAACAGTAGTTTTCTAAGATAAATTTTAAATCCCTTACAGCTTCCCTTGTATTTAAGGTCCATTAATGCTATGTTATATATATTGTATTGTTACCAGCCATACAACTGCATTCTTTCTGTACGACAGTGCAAATAAACTGATTAAATTTCTATGGGGCAAAACTGTCCACATCAATTCACCCAGTTAAGGGATTGAATAGCAAAAAATAAATCCCACTAATAAATAATGCAGAGTATAGAGAACTAGTGCAGGTTAAATCTTCACACCCTTTTAACTTTATGAATATTTCCAGACCCTAATCACCCCCGAGCCCAGCGCAGTAGAACCTATTATGAATACGCCATCGCCAATGCTGTCCACGCCAAAAGAGAAGCTATCCCATTGGACGGTGACGTCAACCATTCAGAGGCATTCAAGGAAGACACAGAATTGTCAAAACAGGGACAGTATGAACAGCTGTGTCGAAAGTCTATATCAGTGAGATTAATTCGCTTGGTTTTTCAGAAATTATATTTGTTCATAACCCCCAATTTAAGTGTGTACTACCAATGAATTTTGTTATGATTATAGCAGAAATGTCCAAAATCATATATTTTGGAATTTAAATTCCTTTTAAACTTAGAAAGTGTAATATTAACTATGCATTAGGTAATATATTATTAGGTAATATTGTATTAGGTAATATATATTTTTTTAATGTGCATGCCCCGTAAGGTGTTAAATATAGGGTGTGAAATGTTCAAAATTATATATTTTGGAATTGAAATTTCTTATAAATTTAGAAAATGTAATATTAACTATACATAAGGTCATATTGTATAAGTTAATATACATTTTTAAAAAAAAAAATGTGTTCCTTAAGGTGTTAGCATGCTTCAATATAGCTTAGACTTTATCAGGGAGGCAGCGTTTTCTCTAAAGCAATTTTTGATGATTTCCATTTTTATATATATATATATATATATATATATATATATATATATATATATATATATATATATATATATATATATATATATATATACTTTTAATACACTTTTCTGTTTTGGGAATGGACAAGAGTCAAAGTGAAGAAAAATCCCAAATTACCCCGAAGTGCATTGTGGATCCACAATGCACTTCGGGGTAATTTGGGATTTTTCTTCACTTTGACTCTTGTCCATTCCCAAAACAGAAAAGTGTATTGTTTTTATAGTGGTTTAGGGCTTTACCTCCTGATGAAATGGCCCTTCCCACTATTTATTGGTTTAATTCCATATTTTTTTACTTATTTTTCTAGTATTTTTTTGTCTTGCATATGTTATATATATATATATATATATATATATATATATATATATATATATGTATATATATATATATATATATATTAGGGTGGTCCTTAAAAATAAATTTTCGATTTTTGAACGGGCCACCCCCTCAAATTGTTTATTCATATGAAAAAATAATTCCTGCAAAATTTTAGCCAAATCAATTAGTAATAACACGTGCCCCACGGGGCTTAAAGTTTTGAAAAACGCAAAATTTTAGGGTGTATTTTTAATAATTCCATTATAAATCAATATCTATGCCAAATAAGAAAACATACTCAATACAAATGTTGTAGATTATAAAATTTCTTACAACTTTGTAATTTACACTTTTGATCTATGAGTAACAGGTAATGAGTTATGGGGAAAAGAACAAGCGACATTTTGCTAGATTGTAAATCCCCCCATGGCCACACTACGCAAGCGATATCCTTCACAATGGTGCGACATAAGTAATTATTTAGATAACTTTTAACTGTTCTGTCTAAAAATTAACTAAAAAGTTACTGATGCAGGTGTTTAATTAAAAAAAAAAACATGTTTAAAATATACCGCCATTTCAAGACCTTTGGCTGTCAGGTCCGTCGCGTGGGTGGGGCAGGGGGGGGGCACTTTCAAAAATTAATATAGGTTATTTACTGAACTATTTGTGCAGCTAGTAAGCAAATGACATTCTTAGAAATGTAATTATGTTGCTAACCAGTGCTGTTTTGAATGTACAATATGGGAGAAGGGGTCATTGGTTTATCTTAATATTTTAATTGGTTAATCTTAATATTTTATTAATAATAAAAAGAAAATCTAAAATAGTGAATTTTTTAAAGGAATTTAGTATAAGTAAATGTAATAAATTCAGTTATGAAAACCAGATAAATTGAAAGAAAAAGAATATTTTTAAAGAATAAATATTATAAATTTCCCTATACTATTAATATTCCTGTATAAAATATTCCCCCCTTTCTTTTCGAAACTTATTGAAAATACTGTATTATTGACGTTTTCTAGTTTTTTAATTTTCTCTACAAGTAAGAAACTAATTTAGAATGTAATCATTTGTAAATTGTTCCGGTACTGAACATAAAAACTGGGGTTTTCATGCCCGATTTCAATGCACTTTTAACTTACTATATTGTCATTATTGTATTGCTTTAGTACAGATTTTTAATAGTGTGATGTGTAATTTTTAAGACAGTCTTGCATGGTCTGTAAAATAAATGTTTTTTTGGATTCATCCTTTGTAAACTGATAGTTGAATTCTTCAATTAACTTCACACCTCTTTATGCTGCAAAATTTACGAAGTTTAAGGATCTTAAAACTTCCTTTCAGACAATTTTCAGAATTGAACAATATAAAGGATGTAATTCCTTGAAATCTTCCTTAATGTGGTATCTCTGTCATTCGAATCTGTTTTATAACCATTCATTTGTAGTGTTATATTTTGCAGGTAGGAATACATGTTTTCCTCTAAAATTAGATTTTCATCCATTGCAACGAAAACACTCGTGTAAATTCAGGTTTAATTAACCATATTTAAAAATAATATGAGTAACAAATCTCCAAGAAATAACAATTTGGCACCAGTTAAATAGTTTTTAATTGTAGCAAAAATAAATATTTATTTTCGAGCATAACTCGGTACGAACGCATCAGTACGTATACACGAACTTTATATGAAAAATTTAACAAAGGTCCGAAATTCGTTAGAAATTGCTTGTTCTATCAATTAAAAAAAACCGCATTAGCTTTTTTAGAACGCAACAGTCTTTTTAGCAATTACATTGGTTTCACATCTTTTATACCATTACCATATGTAAGAAATTTTTGATTACTTCAACTAGAGGCAGTAACCATTATACAGGGGTTGAAAACATATGTGGATAAATGTATGACTCATGGCGTATCGCTTTTGCCAAAACAACTTACTCCTTAGCGAAAGTGCCCCCCCCCCCCTCTCATCCACGTGACGGCCCTGACAGCCAACAGTTTTAAATCGTGGTACATTTTAAGTTTTTTTTTTTTGAAGAACATGAATCTGCCCCTTTTTAATTAAATGTCAGACATAACCAGTTAAAAGTTAATCTAAATAATCACTTTAACCATTTTGAAGGATTTGCGTAGTGTGGCCATGGGGGGGGGGGGGGGGATTTACAATATAGTAAAATATCGCTCATTCTTTTCCCCATAACTCATAACCTGTTACTCATAGATCAAAAGTGTAAATTACAAAGTTGTAGGGAATTTTATAATCTATAACATTTGTATTGAGTATGTTTTCTTATTTGGCATAGATATTGACTTAATGGAATTATTAAAAAAACACCCTAAAATTTTGCGTTTTTCAAAACTTTAAGCCCCGTGGGGCACGTGTTATTACTAATTGATTTGGCTAAAATTTTGCAGGAATTGTTTTTTCATATGAATAAACAAATTGAGGGGGTGGCCCGTTCCGAAATCGAAAATTTATTTTTTGCCATGTTAATAAGGACCACCCTAATATATATATATATATATATATATATATATATATATATATATATATATATATATATATATATATATATATATATATATATATATATATATATACTTCATTTAGGTTCCTGTGTTTTCAATTTTTTCAGAAATAGAATTTTAAAGAGTAAAATTGTTTTCTTTATTAATATTTGTTTTCTAAATTATAAAAGAAATCACAAAAATAGAAGAAAGACTTGTATATAAAAAAAAATCTTGACCTCAAAGTGTTAAAAAAAAAGACCAAATAAAATAAGCTTTAATAACAGTACAATTTTATATTATCATTTCAAAAGATTTTATTAATTTATGATAATTCTTTAACTGCTATAGTGGATATTTTGCAACCATGCTTACAAAATCCTAACAGGCAATTTGTTTAGGTTTAAACATCTACAAAAACTGTAGATTTATGATCCTGTAAACTGTAGATTATTTTTCCTCTTTCTGCAATATATATGCCAATGAAAAGCATATTATTTTATTCATTTTTTAAAGCAGATTTTTTTTATATTTTAGAATTTTCTAGGGCAGCAAAATCTGTATTGTGAATACTACACGAACGATAATCCCTATTATATTCTTCAACCCATCAAGAGAGAGATCGTTTTTAAAGCTCCACTCCTTGTGATCTTGCACGATGTTGTAAGTGACAGAGAGATTGAAATAATAAAGTTCTTGGCACAACCCAGGGTTGGTATTTAAAACTATTTTTTATGTATTTTGTTTAACATCAAGTAAATGTCTAGGAGTTAAGCAGAAAGCAACTCAATGTATCAACGTAGAAAAAAAGCCATTTTAATTAAGTAAAGCAGAAGTTACAAGTTACAAAGAATCACATCGTTTCCCTACCCTCTCACCACTCCTAATGCCAAAATGGAGGTTGGATACGGAGAGGTAGCCTCTAGAGCAGGGGTTCCCAACCTTTTTGCACCCGCGTACCACTTGACTTTTTGAGAAATTTTGGCGTACCACCGACCTAAATATTTTAATAAACGTATATTTTAATAAACGAAACTTGTTGTTACTTTTTGTTTGTGAAAAAAATATCAGCATTGGGAGTATGGTACTTGTTGTGCTTCTATGTTCATTTTTAATGCACAAGCGTTCAGAAAATCCATTCTCACATCATATGCTCTGTGTCTCACATAAGAATCTATCTCGTAACAAATGGCATCAAAAATAGCGCAGCTTAACGGAAGATCAAATTGTACTTGGATTTACATTCGATCCAGAAGTTAATAAAAGATTAATCTTTAAAACAATCTTTCATGGAACTATCTTATGTACGATCGATAAAAGTTTCATGGGTACCACTTGATATCTTACCGCGTACCACCAGTGGTACGCGTACCACCGGTTGGGAACCCCTGCTCTAGAGGGTGTTGTTGTACAAGCTTGTATATGACATAGATTTCTTACAATAAAATAGGGGAGACAGACCAGTGAATGAACAGGCACCAGTGAATGATCAGTTGGTAAATACAATTAAAAATAAGAATTAAAAATCATTCCACTGAATGGATTGGCAACATCGACTTCCTCCCTTATCGAAGGAAGGTATCTGACATATGATTGATTGTAATTGGTCATTAATTAATGTTTTAAACATGTTTTCTGGATAGATTCGCAAATAATTTATTTAACTCTTTACATGCGGGGAAGGATCTTCCCCATAGCATATTTCTATTTTCCCAACTTAGGTTGGCAAGGAGTGTAGTCTATGATCTGAGAGATAATCTCTCTCGTATATATGTCAATTCAAAACGCAGTTTACTGCTTTGGCATTACAGAATGAAACATCTATGACCTCACTTCTTTGATAAGTGATAAAAGTTGGACAATTTCTCTTATTGAGAATTGAGAGCCCATTGCATATAATATATATAATTAAAAGCAATTCCTCACACGGGGCTGGGGAGCCCAGTCGCTTAGGCACTCGCCTGGCATGCGAAGGGTCCCTGGTTCGTGTGCAGGCATTGCCAAAATAACTGCCAACCTATGAGCGGCCCATGCAGCCAAGAATGTTTGACGAATAATATCCTGTGTAAGGGAGTGCATGATGTTGCCTTAAAAGTTGTGTTGGATGCCTATTAAGTTGTCAGCTCATCACTTGACTGTGGTTCTAAAATACGTCGCCCATCGCCAATAGCCCTCCTGTAGCTCCAGTGCGACGATGATTCAAACCTAACCTTACCCATTCCTCACCTCTGTTGTGAGGAATTACTTTCATACATTATAAGCAATGGGCTCTCAATGCAACCTACAAACTATAATTTTAATGTTAAATCATTTTTTTATAACAACGTACAAAAAAGTTCACTTTTTTCTATCATATTCATTCATAAATCGTTGCAAAAATGACACTTTACGTGCTTACGTCACAGGCAGTGCCAAAAATGGGACTTTCTGCGCTAGTGCAGTAAATTAAAGAGTATCTGATTGGTAGAAAAACAAAATGATGTCATGAATATCTCCATTAAAGCTAAATGGTCATGAAATTCACTTATTTCTATTGGTTCATTAGTTTTGCATTTTCGAATTATCTCCATGGAAACTACAAGTACTTCAAAAACTATTAAAGGAAATTAAATAAGACAAAAGTAAGAAAACAAATTTCACGTTTTTGCATGTTATTATAAAAAAATATTGTAAGCAAGCACGTTCCAAATAATACTTTATTAAGTTCTTGTAATTATTTCAAAATAAAAGCCACTCGCTTAATAAAGTGTTATTTTTGGCACTAGTTGCTTAAATAACTATTACCTCTTATGGTTTATGTTTTATAGTTGGGGAGGTCATTCGCGACGAAAAGTCTATCAGGAAAGTTTGAGTATGCTAAGTATCGAATTAGTAAAAGGTAACTGTTTTTTTGTTAATTTATGTAAATGAAAATTACGTTTATAGTTACTAATGACTTAAATTATAAAGTTTTAAATTGTTAATTATGCAGCTTGTACGCAAAGTTTAGCTTTATTTTAACCCTCTCAGTCCCAGTGATGCCATTTGGCATCATCATGTTTCGGATCATAATTTTAAAATTAATAATAATAGGGCTGACATCTATTGGGATTAATAAAACATATTTTCTGATAGAAAAAGTTTGAGGAATTCAATGATGTACTTTTTAATATCATAAATAGTTATAG
Source organism: Hylyphantes graminicola (assembly GCA_023701765.1). Taxonomy (NCBI): domain Eukaryota; kingdom Metazoa; phylum Arthropoda; class Arachnida; order Araneae; family Linyphiidae; genus Hylyphantes; species Hylyphantes graminicola. The sequence goes on along the minus strand of CM043121.1, from coordinate 15,323,948 downwards.
ACAATCAGAATTTTTTTTCTAAAATGATGATGCGAAATTGTCATTGGGACTGAAAGGGTTAAATGAGGGAAATTTAATTGATTAAAGGAGATTTTCAAGCTCTGGTCAAAATACAGTTTAACTTCTATGAAATTGTGAGCAAAACTAACTTTGTACATGATTGTGTGATAAGCTACATTTCAAGCATATGAGTTGTTTGCAAAAATATTTTTTTCTCAATATAAAAAGAGCTGTTATTATTAAATTTAAAATATAAAAATGTATCTTACTTGTTATTGTAAAGAACTTGTTTCCCAAAGAAGACCTAATGAAATATATGTTATTCCTAATTTTACCAAAGAAATTATTCGTAAACACTTTTTTTTATCTAGCTCCACATTATTTTAACTCAGGTTACCTTTACACATTCAAAATATTGTATCTGTCTCTTCTTTCAAATGTGAAATCTCCAATTTCATCTGTAAAATCAACAACATTAATACCTTTTAATTTTATTTATAATACTCCTAGCCTATGCTTGCCGGATGTATTTTTTTTTTATCTTTTCCTATTTACTTTAGTACTTATATATAATTTTAACTGTATTATCTATCTTCTGCTATGGTCTGTAAGGGTTTTGTTTCGCCTTGGCCATCAATGTGTGTTTTGCCTTTTTTTGTATATGTTGCTTGTAAATAAATATTCAAATAAATATTAAATTAAAATATCCATTCTAATATATTGTTTGTAGTGCTTGGGTATCTAATGAAGACCACCAAGTCGTTAAAAAAATAAACCAAAGAGTGGAAGATTTGACTGGACTTACAGTCAGTACCGCTGAACCACTTCAAGTTCTAAATTATGGAATTGGAGGACATTACGAACCTCATTTTGACTATGCTACGGTAAGTTCTTCCATTGCAAATTGTCACTTAAGTTCCTACATGTGCTATCTCACTTTGCAAAACACATCAGATTTACTGTATGGTAACCCTTGGCGTGATTTTTTTCGGATTTGTCAGTAAATAATTTTTACTGCAACCTGTCTGATTTGACTGATGATTTGAATTCTTTGACTTTGCAACAATGACTTTTCTGGTAACCCTATCTGGCCATTATTTATTAGAGCAGTATAGAGAGCATGACGTCAAAAGGCGCCAGGATACAGACTTTTGGCGAGATTTTGGAAAGTTCGCCAAGGGTTACCATACAGTAAATCTGTACCGTTGTGCAAATGAGATAGCACATGTGGGAACTTAAGTGACGAAATGCTAATGCAGTTGAATCATATTATAGAAACATTCAAGTAGGGTCCTTAATGGTTTTTATAAACTCTTTTAACCCTTCATTGTATGATTTGTTTGTATAGAAACTACGATATATACCTTAACTTGGCCAAATTACTTGAACATTATTTTTAAACAAACATTAATTGTTTTAATTATTATTTTTTTATTTCTGAAAATTATTATATTCAGGTGTTGGCTAGTCACTTGACTGAGGTTCTAAAATACGACGCCCGTCGCCAATAGCCCTCGTGCAGCTCTAGTGCGACGATAGTTCAAACCTACCTACCTGAAAATTATTATGCTAAAAAATGCCCCAAAATGTGCAAAAGTACTATTTACTTTACTTAATTTAATTTGTGAGATACACTGTTTTAGCACATACATATTTATTTGGCTTACAAAAGTCACTCGATACACATAAAAGCAAAATTATTTTGGCAAATTTCCCTAGCAGAAATTCTCAGTCTGAAATATTGCATGAAAAATAAACCTCGCTTAAACCTTAGGAAGCATTAATTAGTACTAACCTACTTGGTCATTTAACAAATCAAAAGACGATCACAAATTAATCAGCCTATTATTTTGGTTAAATTTCCCTAACAGAAATTCTCAGTCTGAAATATTGCACGAAAAACAAACATAACTTAAACCTTGTGAAGGTGAAGCGTTATTTGGTACTAACACACTCGGTCATTTAACAAATCAAAAGAGCTTCACAAATTAATAATCCTATTATTTTGGTAAATTTCTCTAACAGAAATTCTCAGTCTGAAATATTGCACGAAAAACAAACCTATTTCTTTATAGGTCTAAATATGGGTATCACCAGATATAGCACACAATGCAGTAAAGGGTTAAAAAGATATTTTAATGTCTTGCCTCGCCTTGAGACTTCTCGCGTCTTTAGGTGTATGAGGCCGCTATCTTTCTGGCAACTGCCCAGCTTTGCCAGACAAGATTGTCTCTTCCTTTCAAGATTCTTTGTTGCCATGTCAGCCTTGGTTGGTCTTTTTCAGTGAAGAGACCTTGTTAGAATCAGGGCTATAGATCAGGGTTTGAAAATTTTGCTGGCCAATAAATTTTCAGAATCTTTCTTAAACATCTAAAGTATGAAATGCATTTATTTTCGTGTTGATTTGTAATTTAACGAGTTTCACTGCTATAGGGAGGTATAGATTTTACCATTGCATTATATTATTTTCAATGTAACAAGTGGAAATTTTCACATTTAAGTTCTTTAATTTAAAATCCTTATATATTTTAATCATTATGTAAAGGTGCTGAATATGCAAAATATTTTTAAAATCTTAATTTCTTCCTAAGGTGCTTAATTCTTAACTCTTATATGACAGCTTTAAAAGGAGTGTTTCTTTAATGTGATATTTATACTAAAATTGATTCTTAATTGTTTTTTAATTCTGTAAAAAATAGAAAAGTCAAATGTAAAATTAACAATCGTATTTTAATTTCTTTCTGTAGAAGGAAAAGTTAAGTTATTTCTTCAATCTAGGAGTAGGAAATAGAATTGCAACATGGCTGCTTTTTGTAAGTTTTTGTTATTTTAGAGTTACCAAGTAAACATTTTACAGTCTCCACCAGTTTTATTTTGTACATATTTTTTTTTAAACTAGAACTATATTTTTATTTTTAATTTCAGATGTATATATATTTATATTTAAAAATCTTAGTTTGTCATTGGATTTTATTTAAAACTGTTGAAGTCCTTAAACTTATTAACAGGGGTTCTTGAGATCTAATTCTTACATGGACTAAGCTAGTCTGGGTGCATAAATTCTTTTTAAAAAATCAACGAAAGTGTATGGGGATGATGCACATTAATTCTGTTCAACATCTAGTTACAACTCAAACATTGTTTTTACACAATTTCTGTAGGTACTTGCTCAGATATCAATAGTGTTACTTGACCTATGTTCGAAATTACAAAACGTTCATGACTGTGTTATAAATCTGTGAAATGGTTAGAAAGAAGCTGCTAAATAAGTTAAATCTTATTTAGCTATCTCAGTAAAAACTATGTATGACAAAGACTTGTATGAAACTTTGTATTTAAGAATACCAACATCCCAATGAGGAGCCCAGAGGGTGAGGCACTTACTTTGCTCTCTAACAGTCCCAGGTTTGTACTGGGTAATTTTCAAAATAATTGCCAACCTATTAATGGTCTTTTCAGCCAAAAAATAAAATGAATTATACCCTATGCTGAGGTTGTGCACAATAAATATGCTCTTAGTCACGACACTGCATACTACGTTGCTCCTAAAATTGGCATTGGATGCCTCCTCAGGTGTCGGCTTGTCATTTGTCTTTGGTTCTAAATTACCTCGCCCAATGCCAATATCCCTTGTGCAGCCTTTAGTTCAGCAATAATTCAGTTTAACTTTCACATCAATGCAACATTTTATCTTGGTCCCTTATCCAACCATTCTTTCAAATATTAGATTGTCATCTCACTTCAGTTAGTGTTTTATTTGGACATTTTTTTTAGCTAAAATATTAATACAGTAAATACTCAATAGCTCGAAGTCCCAGGGGACCCACAAAAATATTGGTATTATCCAAAGCTAGTTATCGAAGTTGCCTTCCATTCCTCCCTACTGGCACTCAAGATAAGTCGCCTTGGTTTAAACCGTTTTATATGTGCCATAACTCTACAGTTGTATGCATTTCAACTTTTTAACAGCCCCTGTATAAACAACAAGAGAAAAATGGGGTCAAAAGATTTATAAAACTCACAAAATTTTGCCTCATTACATATAAATTAGCATTCATACCGTGTAAATCTTATTTGAAAAAAGATGTTATTTCTTGTTTTTTGCATTTATTGAGGTTGTTGATATTCACAAAGTCAAAGTTTTGATCTGAAATGTGCTTTTTTATCGGGGAAAATCCATCAATAAAACTTCGACTTAAAAGATGTTTACTTTGAGTTACCTATATAAAAACCGACCTTAAGTTTGCAGCTGAGAAATGTACTAGGGGAGGAAACTGCGTAAACAATGCTGCTGGCGCCGAAATTTTGCCTGCTCCTATTGATTGCTCCTTTGACCCTGATATTCGTGCGCCCTGTTACGTCAAAATCGAAGGAAAAAATAATTAAAATAACACTCTAACTGAAGCTAAACTAATAAAAAGAATAAATTTATGTCTTGAAATAACAAATAAATTTGTTTATTGAATGGGAAATACCTTTTTGTATTCGATTCTCGCACTCGTAAATGTGAGCTATTTACCCTTTTTCTCGTAGAACACTTGTATACTGCAAACTTAAGGTCCGTTTTGGTGTAGACATTTTTTTTAAAGAAAAGTACAGAAATGATTTGGGACTTGATTAAAAGTCCGAGTTAGAGAATTATTCGACTTTTAGGAAGTCGAGTTATCGAGGTTTGCTTGTAATTTACTTTTTTTTTTCAGATGAACAATGTGGATGCAGGGGGAGCGACAGTGTTTCCTAACATTGGTGTTGCTTTGCGTCCTAAAAAAGTAATAAAAAATGTCTTTAAATAATTCATGGGTCTAATTTTTTGCTTTAAAAAAAGGTTTTTAAATAATATTAAAAAACATCCTTGTATAACTTTTTACTTATATTTTCTATACATTTCTAGGGGAGGGGGAGCCCAGTTGGTTAGGCACTCTCCTAGCATGCGAAAGGTCCCATGTTGGGGTCTAGTCATCTGCAAAATAACTGCCGGCCTAAAAACAGTCCATGCAGCCACAAATGTCCGACGAATAATACCCCGTGTAAGGGAGTGCACGTTAAATATCCCTCAAAGTCCTTACGCTGCACACGATGTCGCCCTTAACGATTGTGTTGGGTGCCTATTCATGTGCCGGCTCGTCACTTGACTGAGGTTCTAAAATACAACACCTGTCGCCAATAGCCCTCTTGTAGCTCTAGTCTGACGATAATTCAAACCTAACCTAACCTTTATTGGTGGCTGCGGGGAACCCAGTCAGTTAAGGAGTTCCCCTTGTATGCGAAAGGTCCCAGGTTTGGGTCAAGGCATCAACAAAATAACTGCCCACCTATAAACGGGCCGTGTAGCCAAAAAATGTCCTACAAATAATACCATTTGTAGTGCACGATAAATATGCTCTGAAGTCCCAATGCTGAGTACGATGTTAACTTGTCACTTGACTGGTTCTAAAAAACGAAACCCGTGTAGCTCTAGTTTTACAATAGTTCAAAACTAACTTTTATTCCAAAGTGATATTGCTTTTATTCATGCTACTTTCCAGGTCCGGATTTATGAATAAGCTAAATAGGCTGTAGCCTGAAGTGGTCAATTTTGGGGGCAGCAAATTTTACATCAGTTTTATAAAAATAAAATATCTGATTTTCCATTTCTACATTTTCTAATTATATTATATTTCAAATAAACCTTTTTTTCCTCTTTTACATTGATTGATTTTATATTGATAATTTTAAGCAGCATATACCACCCCATTTTTCTACCAACCAGCTATATCTTTTCCCGAAATGGGAGAATACTGTGTTAAGGGCGGCAAATTGATCGTAGCCTACAGGCGGCATGTCTTTAAATCTGGCCCTGCTACTTTCAAAAACTGCTAGTTCAACTAAGCATTTACCAGTTATATTAATTTCTTTTCTTCGTTTTAGGGTGCTGCAGCCTTTTGGTACAATCTACACAAAAATGGAGAAGGAGATCCATTAACAAAACACGGTGCTTGTCCAGTACTGGCAGGCTCAAAATGGGGTAAGTCTGTTATCGTAAAAAGTTTAGTACACAAAAAAATGTCTGTTTAACATGTTCTGGAATAACATATTTAGTCTTGTCTTTACAAAAGCAAATTTTTATAGACTCTCAAACGAAGTCATATAAGCAGAGTGACCACGGTCCTTTGAAAAGTGCTTGAAAAAACATTGTTTTTCAAGGTCTTGAAATTGCTTGAAAAACATTATACACCTTGAAAAGTCCTTCATTTTTTGGGCTGACAAATTCATCTTGAAGTGTTGCAAATGTTAATTTTGGCTTCATTAAAAACACTTTTTCAATGTGAATCAGTTCCTATTTAACATTATATTTAAGTTCATTTGAAAGTTAGACAACTCTTAGTCGTTTTTTAAAAGAATTTTTTTAAACTATCGTGAAATGAGGTGTTGCATGTTAGAATATGCAATCCTTGAAAATGAAGAAGTAGATCCTTGAAAAGTCCTTGATTTTGTTTAACAAAAGTGTGGCAACCCTGTAAAAGGTGCAATGAGTAATGGAAGCTCTAATACACCGTTCAAAACAATTAGGAGAATATATGTTTAAACCTTGCATAATTTCCCTTTTGTTAAAACCATGTGCTCTCCTAATTGTTTTGAGCATTGTACAAAAGTGAATGTTCTTCAAAATGTTAGTTCTTATCAATCAGGTTTTGGTTTAAGACTATCTGGGGCTGTAGCAATAAATTTATTATTTTTTTGCATTAACATTTCGCATGTCATTTGTTCATGCACTTTATATCCTATGGTAATAATCTAGTGTGTCGTTAGTTATTGGAAGGGTTCCGATTCGTCCTAAAAACCTGGTGGGAAAAATCTAAATAACTCATTTATATTATAACTAGCAAATTTATACCCGTACTTCGCACGGATTAAATAAATATCAAATCGATCCAAGTATGTGTACCATATAACCTGTTATAAAATCATAAACTTAAGTTATTCTCTTCCCACTCGTTATCAAGTAAAAAATCTCAATTTATTGCCCTAATATTCTAAAATCAAAAATACGCTGTAAAATCTATAATAATAAAAGAAAGAGTCTGTCTGTCTGTGTGTATGTCTGTGGGTCGCAAAAGACCTACTTAGACTGCTCTAAAAAATTCGAAATTTTTAATATAGATTCCTTTTAATACCTACGTGTGCACCTGAGGCTTAGTTTTTTCATATTTGATTGTGATTTTTAATTAATATAATTATTTTCAAGAAAACGTCATCCACGTGGGATTTCGGGACCATAACAGGGCCTGAAAATACATGGACCGGGCCGAAACGGGGGCTTGACGCCATCCTCTATTAGTTTGATTGATTGAGTTTGGTTGAAATATGCGCTCGCCCTAAGGCTGCTTCATCCTCTATTAGTGTATGCTTTTTTAAGTGAGCATGTGCCAACACGAATTAAATTTTTTTTATATTTTGAGTGTATTTTCACAAGTAAGCATGCCTCTAAAAGGAAGCAATGCGAAGTTAACGGGTTCCCAGTAAGGCGGGACCATACTGCTAGTGTACTCATAAATGTCATCACAATTCCCTCATAAATACATAAAACCTTTTAACTCTTTTGGCTCGCTTTGGTAAATAATTTGGCGAGAAAATAGATATAGCTACAAACACACACATTATACAGCTCTAACACAACGACCTTAGCATATCCAACCAGCTTATAAATTATTTTAAAAAATATTTTGCCCCTTTGGCGAGTTTTAATAAATAATTTGGCGAGATTGGCAACATATTTGGCGAAACAATAAAGACATAATACCCTTATATGCAGCTCTAGTGCGATGGCTTTATTAACCATCATAGTTCAGTAATAGCTTAACAAACATTTTGCTCATTTGGCGAGTTTTAATCAATGAATTGGCGAGATTGGCAACGTATTTGGCGAAAAAGTAAAGACATAAAACCCCAATATGCAGCTCGTGCGATGACCTTTATTAACCATCATTGTTCAGTAATAGCTTAACAAACCATTTGCCCATTTGGCGAATTTTTATTATAATTTGGCGGGATTGGCAACGTATTTGGTGAGAAAATAAAGACCTAACGGCAGCTCTAGAACTTGTAGGTAAACTACACATTTATTGCCTGAACATGCATATTTGTAATCAACAGAACCATCATTGACGAAATCATCAACTAAACCCATAAGAAATCCAGGAATCAAGACTTGTCGGAAATACGTCACTTGAAACATATCAATTATTTTCAAATAATGAATTTAGTTTCTGAAATTCATGGCAACACAATAAAATAAACATTTTCAATTGTATTTATTTTCGTTGAAAGTTTTATTTAATTGTTTCTACAGATGGCATCAGGAAAGTAAAGAAATCGTCGGATTTGAGCCAAAGTGGTGTAGTTTTCCCAGAAAATTCGAATTTTCTCTAAAAATAGAACACTTTGAGCTCTGAAAGTTCTTGTTTTGTAACTCAAGTAGGAACTACGCATTTGTGCCAAGTTACGAGTCAAACAAATGTCTAGTTTTTGTGTTTCGGAGAGACATACACACACACACACATACATACAAAACTTCATTTTTATTATTATAGATTGTTTAACATTTATTGTTTTATATTAAATTGTTTAAATTTGTTAGGGAAAAAGAGAGCTTCTGAATATATTTTAGATTAGCAATTCAAATTGGAAACTCTTATTTAACGTCAAATTATAACAATCTAGTTTTCGAATTTCTTTTACTTTTTATAATATAAAACAAACTTTAATCTATATTTAAATATATTAAGAATCATATTTCATCATAACTATATTTTTAAGGAATCATATATGTATATATTTTTATTTTTAGTTTTTAACATATGGTTACATGAACATGGACAAGAATTCTTACGCCCTTGCGGTCTACGTGAAACTGACTAAATTTTTAAAAGCTTCAAGTCATTTCATTAAAAGTGAAAATGAAAGAATTGTATTTGATTCTGCAATATGACCTAGAACTTTTAAAATAGTCCATTTGTCTCTGAATAAATTTATGAATTTGTGTATTAAGTTATCTAGCTATTTGTAATAAACATTTTTTGTATGAATTAATTTGGCCGAGAAAGTCCCCTTGAATTTGTGTAGTAATTTCAAGTGGGATCTCTGTTATCATATAAAATGGTGAATTGATTTTGCTTGTTGCTAATGTGTTGCGACACTTGTAAAACTACTTTGTTATATTTTCTAGAAAACTTATTTTCATAGCTGTTTTAACCTCTTGCCACCTGGCGTCCCCTTTTTAGGACCTTTTTTAAAAACTCCCCACAAACAATTAACACTTTAATTTAGTTCCAAAACTGACCTGGTTCCATAAGAAGAAGATCCAGATATCAGTTTTCAGCCTTTGATTATAGGTATCTTTCATTTATTTTTTTTAAAAAATGAAGTTGAACAAGGGTCATCAAGATATTAGTTCTTTAAAAAAAATTGAAACTGTTAAAAAAAAACTTTTAGTAGTTAATATTAAAGGCAGTTTGCATTAAAAACAAAAAAAATCTATTAACTACAAATAAGTGATATGGCCTTTTTTGTTGCATTTGTAGCACAAAAAATGCGTAATTTTATAGTTTAAGGCATGTCCCTAAGGAACTATTAAACATAATTTTTTTAACAATTTCTTTGAAAAACATACTTTTTAGCATATGTTTGTGTTAAAAGTATGTTTAGATTATATATATAAGAATGTACGTGTAAGATTTGGCACGGGTCTTAGGAGGTTAAACATTACTTATACACAAGTTCTCAACTTCATTATATGTTATTTTGACACTAATTATAAATACTTTTGAAATTTGATAAAGGACCAATTCCCATAAAAAAAAAATAGACATTAGCATGAGTTTGTAATTATAAGGGTAGTTTGTTTTTTAATTTTTTTTATCAAATTTCTTGTGATGTCTCTTTTATTTTAAAATAATCATCTCTTCTAATTGTTATACTTTGCAAATGTCCTTTCACTATTCTGTACCACATGTATCTAGTATCTTAATGTAAATCATACACATCATTACATTATCATAAAGTATGACACATGAGTTGCAGTCTTTGCAATTTTTGTATTCAATGCATGTAAAAGGAAAATTTTATTTCATTGACTTTCTTAACCATTAATATAACAATTTGTTTCTTCTCTTTCAATATACAGCAATTATACATTACATGTCGTGCACAGTAAGTATTATCACAAGTAAAAAAATACAGAAATAAAAAAAAATTCAATCACAAAAAGTGGTATGAAAAATGTGAATACTTATAAATGAATTGAAATGCAATATGAAATCAGAAAATACCATTAAGGAACTATTAGTTTTTGTAATTTCAAGTAAATAGAACTAAATAAATGTTAAGGGTATCTTTATTTTGCATGTTACTTTAACACATATACAAATATTATTTGCAAAAGAAAATAAAAAAAAATTAATGAGAAAAACTACATTTTAACATGCACATAAATGCAAAAAAGATACATATATTTTGACAATTGTAGTTAATTTTCGTGATGTAAAATACACAGCTTTTAATAATATAGGAATTCATGAATTGGAAACCCAATAACTTGGGGTTTCTTTAAACTGTTTTTTATAGTCCAAAAAATTATAATGTTAAATTGTTTTTAACGTGTCAATTTTTGTAGCTTATTCTAATGAAGTGACTTTCTCATAAAAATAATATTTTTCGTATTGGCTGACTTTCATAATTGAAATGTAGTGAATTGAAAAATGTATAAAAATTCGTTTTTGCCTTGGCGACAGATTGTTCAGAACTTGCTGAAAATGAGACTGTTTAACATCGTTTGTACTAGATTTTACAGAATTCTACCGTTTTGACTTGTACGTTTGTGTTGTCCTAAATAAAAATATGACTCGTCCTAAGAGCTGTTCTTTAAACACAAAATAGTACATTTATTTTGTTTATGCATATAACAAATTCAACAGTTGGCACAAAATCAAATATATTTTGATTTTTTTTTTAAATCATGTAAATTTAAAGATTTATTCCTGCTTAAAATACACTGCTCAAAACAATTAGGGGAGCACTTTTTAATTCCAACTTTAACTTCACTCCCAACTTTTTAATTTGTATCCTATAAATCTGAAATTTGTTAAATAGGTTCACTATGCATTCGAAATGAAATAGTAAAAAACAGGAGAAAAAATCTTAAGTTTTTAATACTTAAATTTAAAGGGGGGAAATGGAATAATTATTTTTTAATAAATTATAACAATAATTTTTTCAAAACTTTTTTTGTTAAAAATAGTTGAAATATAAATTTAAACATCTAAAAAATGCGAGCATGAAAAATTTAGGGTCAATTTATTTTCTAAAACTGATTTAAAGTGAAATTTATTTTACCATATTTTTCATATTTTCATTAATATTAAAAAAAATATTAAATTCTTCAAAATACGTTATTCTTCCATATAATGATGTATCTAACGATACATAAGTTGCGAATTTAACTTAGTCAGAAAAAAAATCACAAGCTGATTATTCCCAATGGAATCATTGGGAGCGAAAGGGTTTAAAACATGTGCTCCCCTAATTGTTTTGAGCAGTGTACAAAAAGTTAGCAATTAAAGGTGTTAATATCATTTAAACAAGTTATATATCATTACCTTAAGTACAGAATGACTGATATGAAAATAAAAAAAGATATATTATGAAAAGACAAGTCTTCTATTGCTCTCGAGGTCTTAACCAAATGATTTATACAGCTTGAAGTTATGCAGCACAAAGAAACCACACATAAGGAACATAAATGAGTAGTTAATTAAATAGGAAATAATCGTCTGATATAGGAAATCAGAACAGCTCCATTAGGGAAATATGGGGCTTATAACCTGTCACAGTTAAAGTGTTTAGCCCTTAGGATATGTGGGACCTGTCACATTTGTCACGTTAAAAGTCAACTCTTGGTAAATGTGGAGTTGAAACACATATAGTTTAGATGCCATTGCTAACCGTCCTTAACTCCTAAATAAAAACTGTAACATAACTTCTTTAAATATACTTCTTTTTCAAATTTTCGTAAAAATTATAATATGGATAAAAATGTTACATAACCGAGTTTAACTTCCTTAGTCCTAAATACCTTTGTAGCGGCCTCAGTAACCCACAGTCTACCAAAAGGATGGTGGAGGTGAGTTACCTCGGCTTATATACTACTATTAACGTTGTAATCTGGAATAGTGGAAAGAGCGTAAATTAGCTGTTGATGGCATATTGAGGTTGCTTATGTGGTGAACCGCCAAACTTTTAACCCTTTCAGTCCCAGTGATGCCATTTGGAATCATCAATTTCAATATTTTTTCCCCAAATGTTTATGTCCCATTATGACATCCAAACACATGTCATTCGATTCTTCACACTTTGTTCTATTCGACAATATTTTACATTAATCTCAATAGAAGTCAGAACTACTAATTTTTTTATTGAGAAAATAGCTAACAAGCGTTTCACCTGATTTTTGAAAAGTTCACTTCAGTTCCACATATTTAAAACACAATCTAAACTATTTCGGTTAAAATAATTACTACTAAATTTTTTTTAATAAGATCGGATTTCAATATGATCAGATACCTTAAAATATGTAACTCGAAGTGGTTTTAGGTAGTATATATATTTTTATTTTATTGTTTTCCACAGTTAAAAAATTTTGACATTATTTCAAAAACCATATAAAAAATTTAAATGATTTTTTTTTCGTATGGAACTCTTATTTTTGACCTAAAATAATCTTATCGTGTGAATATCAGATGTTTCTGTAGTGTAGTAAATTTTTGGGACTAAAAGACTTAAACTTACTATAGAGACTATGATGTAAACACACAAGAGTCAAAATAGCGGAACATATTACTCTCCATTCCACGAATTTAGAATAAATTGAAGAGCTTAGCAGAAGAACGTGCTTAGTGACATTTTTATAGAAAAATTTAGATTTTTGTGAACTATATGAATAAAAGCTAAAAATATTTCTGTTGTCACATATGAAATTAAAATTATAACGTATACATTTTATATGTAATAACTATAACTCAATAAAGACACAATTTTTGGGGTTTTTTTTATTTGAAACTATTGAGGTGGAGCGAGGGTTACAATCTATTGAGGTGAACAACTATGGAATTTTTTTATAAAATCAGACAGCTCACAAGGACATAACAGGGACGAAACACATGACGAAGACACAATGTATGTACACTATTTACATATCAGGAACGCTTGTCCTGACGGCCGCCCTTCTTGGGCGATCTCTAGTCGGCCAGACTAAAAAAGAAAATTCCATGTTACAAATATTATAAATGCATATTTATTTATAAATATTTCACTTGAAAGATCTAATTATTTGTCATAAAATCCTGTTTTAAAATAAAATGTCTAACTACTACTATTACATATATATTCTGGCTTGTATGTTTGATCAGTGATACGCTTATGAAGCTTTCGTCAAGTATAAGACACACAGAATTAATTTTTACTGTCACAGAGAAAGGAATCTATGTGGCCTAGTACTTCGCATTGCCACGCCACAGGTCCGGGGATCGAATCCCGGACTGGGCGAGGTTGACCCAGCCTTTCATCCCTTGAGTGGGTCGATAAAATGGGTACCAAGCATGCTTGGGAAATAAACACTGGGGGTTCCGCGTGAGACTGACCACCTTACCGGGACATATGCCTAGCACCCCAAAGCCCTAGGTCACGAAAGCTGAAATGGGCACGGCAGGCCTTGGCCCTGTAATGGCTTTTGCGTCGGGGAATTAATTTTTAGAGAAAGGAATATACACCCAGGAAGAAGGCGGGAATTGAACCCTCACCCGTTACAACGCGCAGACTGCTAACGTAATGGTCCAAACCACTCGGCCAAATGATTAAACCTCTGAGGGATAAGGAAATTGGATGGAGTGTAAACTAGTTTTCATTGCAAGAGTGTTGTTTGCAGTGCTGTTTTAAATTTGTTTAGCTGAATATTTAATTTTATAAAACTTTATTTCGGTTTCAGAGTATAATAAAAGACGAAAAAGAAGGAAAAACTGACATTTTTTCAGGACGTGACGGGTTTATACGTCTGTGGTTCTCGGATCGTACACAATTAGTAAAAGTAAAACTAATGGATTTTTTAAAAAAGATTTTAAATTAAAAAAAATATTGTTTTCTAGTTCAATTGATAATGTATGATTTGTAGCTTTCATTATGTATATTCTGTCCTATTCCCACAATGACCTATAGTGCTCTAGTGTCTTAACAAAATGTATGGAGGGGGGGGGGGATCCATATAACAGCTAATATCATTGTTATTTCGGAAAAACAGGCAATTTTCGATCTAAAAACCAAGGAGTGGTGACTTACTGGATGAGGCGCGAAGAGATGTCGTCCACTTTGTCCTGGGTTACTATGAGGGAGTCCCAGTAGTGACGAGTTTCTGGGCAAATGCTGGTGTCAGCTACAGAAAAAAAAATGTTAGAAAATACAATGTTTTATAGGGAGTAATTTTGTAAGGTGTGTTAACTTGAAGAATTGAATATTCGATTTTAGATTTCTCAAATTCATTTGTTTCATATTTCCAAAAAGAAGTAATTTTTTCTTCTTCCTAGAATAGAAATATTCTATACTTTCTGACTACTTAAATCACTTCTTTTATCTTCCTCACTTCCTATAATCTTTTCTAAAATAAACCTAATTCTAATATAATCTAAACACAAATTAAAATTAAAAAAATCTATTCCAAAAATTATCAACCTGAATCCTTAAAAGAACGAAAAGCTTCTTTATTTTATCCCTTATTTACATACAAAAAAATGGTTTCTGGTTAAATTTTAATCCTTCATATACAAATAACGATATCAGAAATTGTTCTTACCATGGTTAGCTCCTTTCAGAATATTCAGTTCAGCCCTGATGACGGCTGTCCTTTTGAGGGTCATCGTCCTAATGTCTGGACTAGGTGGCTGGATGGCCTTGAAATCCCGGACCACTAAGGCTGAAATTAACGTAAAATATATTATTACAATTCTTTCCATGCTTGTTCTTAAAATTTCGTTTTCGCCATCTTATCGTTTTCCAAAGAGAACCCAATCGAAAGAAATAAGCCGACAGGGAAACGTAGTTAAAGTGAATCTTCTTTATTAAATGGGTAAATTTTTTAAGAGAGTATTTTGGTCGTCTAAAGTAGACGATGGCTGGAGATGGAATGTCACAAAGATGGTGAAACATCTACGAGACTCACCCAGACTGACCAATCAGAGACTAGCATTTGTTATGAAAAAGTTGTTAAAAAGGTCAACGCTTGGGTAGATGAATCATGAAAGTTCTTGGGAAATCGACTGTTTGTCGGGACAGGGTGGGTTTGGGATGTTATAGTGCTAAGTGATATTAAGAGTATTTGAAAGGTAATTAAGTTATTAAGTTTAATTGAGCGTAAAATTTATAAGTTGTTAAGGGTTTTACGTTGAGGATACGTCATGGATATTCAGAGATATTCTAAATATATTTAAAATAAAGTGATGGCAAGTTAGACATTTAAAATACTTACTCATGACTGGGATGACCATTTTCTGCCCTCTCATTTGCTGCTGCATATAAGTGGAGAGGCGAGCATAGTTATTTCTGGCTCTAAACAGCTTCTCCAAATTGGAGCGTATTTTCCTGTTTTTGGTGGACACTTGCTGCAAGGACAAAAACAAACATGTTACAGAGCTTTTCTTTATTTTTTGCTTATTAAGGGAATCTGATACATAAAATGTATGAAAT
This sequence comes from Hylyphantes graminicola, assembly GCA_023701765.1. Classification (NCBI taxonomy): domain Eukaryota; kingdom Metazoa; phylum Arthropoda; class Arachnida; order Araneae; family Linyphiidae; genus Hylyphantes; species Hylyphantes graminicola. The sequence continues at coordinate 15,308,183 of CM043121.1, read as the reverse complement.
AACCTTATTTTGTTCAGCAATTGAGTATGAATATCGTTAAACTAAATTGCCATAAATTTCAGCTCCCGATTGGACTCTCTGTGCAAAAGAAGCCCTCTTTTTATATGGGAATAGTGTTATTCTCAATTGTCGCCAAAACAATAAATAGTTTCCGCGTTTTCATAGAGTTTCATTACTGCAATGATGAACTACACTGCTCAAAACAATTAGGGGAGCACTTTTTAATTCCAACTTTAACTTCACTCCCAATTTTTTAATTTTTATCCTATAAATCTGAAATTTGTTAAATAGGTTCACTATGCATTCGAAATGAAATAGTAAAAAACAGGAGAAAAAATCTTAAGTTTTTAATACTTACATTTAAAGGGGGGAAATGGAATAATAACTTTTTAATAAATTATAACAATAATTTTTTCAAAACTTTTTTTGTTAAAAATAGTTGAAATATATCTTTTAACATCTAAAAAATGCAAGCATGAAAAATTTAGGGTCAATTTATTTTCTAAAACTGATTTAAAGTGAAATTTATTTTACCATATTTTTCATATTTTCATTGATATTAAAAAAAATATTAAATTCTTCAAAATACGTTATTCTTCCATATAATGATGTATCTAACGATACATAAGTTGCGAATTTAACTTAGTCAGAAAAAAAAATCACAAGCTGATGATTCCCAATGGAATCATTGGGAGCGAAAGGGTTTAAAACATGTGCTCCCCTAATTGTTTTGAGCAGTGTAGTATTTGTTGAACACCGAACTATTTAAATATGACTGATTCCTAACAATTGAAACAAAAAAAATCCAATCTTCATGTCATTGATGTCATCACATCTAAAAATAGACGAGTAGACCAGATTTTGGGATCACTTTGAAAATTGGTAAAAGAAATCTGACATATTTGGTTTACGGTGGTCCCCCTGATAACTTATACTCTTTATCTATAGATTCATATTTTCTAAATATATCTTTAGGAAAAACAAAGGGTTTTTTTTGTAGCAAAGCCTTCTTTCAAACAAGATGCAATTTCGTAAACTAGTATTTTACATTCGAAAGGTAACATGTGTCCTATATTCATTTCCTCACATGCTGTTTGATGCATTTAACTTTTTTCTTCTTGTCTTCTTAACGCATTTAAAAAACTCAATACTTATTTATAAATACCAACAAAATATGTATTTTTTAATCCAATGTATCCAACAAAATATGGTATTTTTAAAGTCAATGAAAGCAAAACAAATTTTAAACTTAAGTAAGGTTGAACAAGAGAACTTACTTTCCAAGTTTCGTCCAACAGTTCGACAGCGAGAACTGAGAGGGCCGATACGATGGCATGAGTGGCGTTTAGATCGTTTGCTTTTAGAAGTTCTTGGGCCACTTTGACGAGCTTTGTGAGGACTTGAGCTCTGTCATTTGGGGTCTGGCCCTGAAGTATGGCTTCCAGGGTCCAATAGTAGACCTGAGAAAAAACAATAGCACATAAAAATACATTTATTATTTAAAATATGACTAAGTTTTATTAATCGGACGCTATAGCTGGAAATCAAGACAGTGTTTGATTTTTTCCCCTCAAATTTTAGTGGATATTGGATGCATTTTTTAAAAAAAGTTATTTAAATTCATGGTTTCATTTTGACTTTGCTGTGATATTTATGAAAATCTGATTTGAAAGGTGTCATTAGATGGGAACTGATTTTAATTCCAACAACCTATTTTGCAATTCAGGGAGCGAAGCTTTTATTTTTGAAAAAATAACATTTTAAAGGACTATTAACTTTCTGGGACATTATTCTCCTTCGAACACACACATAAAAATCGGGGAACTTGCGTCATTAAGTGTAACTGCAATCGAAACAATAATAAACTTTAAACAGGAGAAAAAAAAAGTCCAGAATTGATTGCTTACCTCTGTATAGTTTTCTGCCATCTTTTTTAAGACTTCCGACGCGTTACTTTGGTTCGGTAAGTCTTGTGGGTGGAGCCATATTCTTTGGTACTCTGGGAGATCCTGAAAATGCGAGAAAAAAATTTAAACGTTTGTCAAAAACACTACAGTTTGATTTAAAAAAATAAAATTTGCAAAAACAAGATAGGTATTTCTTAAATTTTAATTTTTTTTTAAATGTTAAAGTAGATATTGAACCCTTTCTCATCCTTTTCCCATTTGGAATTGTCAAACTTGCGATTTTTTTCTCACTAAGTCAAACTCGCACTTATTTTAAATAAATTTTATGAAATTCTCCGTAAATTTTTCAGTAAAGTTACACATTGTTTTTGCATCGTTAGATGAAAGAATCATGTATTTTGTATAAAATTTAAAAAAAAATTGTTGTAGTTTGAGAATAAAAAAAATAAAAAGTTGAAATTGGTATTGAAAGTTGAAGTTGGTATTGAATGGGTCAATATACACTAATTATACAACATTGAATGTGGAACAAATACGAGCAATTACCTCTTGTTTAACGTGCTTAAAGGCTTCCCAGTCCTTTTGAGTCAGGATTTTCTAAAAAAGTAAAAAAAAAATTAACAAAAATGTAAAAACTCAAAACATTTCAAGAGCTAAAGGAATATCAAATGCTACTTACAGCAATTTTGCTAGGCTCCAAATCAATCAAATTGCCATATTGCACCTAGGTGAAACAAAGAAGAAAAAGTTTTAATACATTTAATTAAATAACAAAAGTTGTTATGTATGAAAAGGGCGCAATTTTTTACTTCTTCATTTCATGAAACACTTTTTTAGTAACTCTGACAATGCATGTCCTAATTTTAAATGAATAACAAGAAACTTTTCTTTTCTAAGAAAAATAAATTGTTGTTTGCGCTGCTGTGGAGATAAATAACCCTCGTGTAGCTCTAGTACGACGATAATTTAAACCTAACCTAACCTGCTGTGGAGATACTTAATAGTGAATTCATTTTTACCTTTAGAAAAAAACCAAAGTCATTACACTTTTAATAGTTTTTCTTAAACTTTTAGTTCTCCTTGTCCTACTACAAACACAGTTTAGCTAATAATCTTGTTTGCATGGCAAAGTATTTTTACTAAGTCCAACTTATTCCAATTAATGTTAATTGATGATGTAAGTTATGATTTTAAGTTTCAGCAGATTTTTATTTATAGATTTTTGCTTTACTCATATTTGAGTAAATTAAACGTGTCAAAAAATATATGTAGTAAAATGTTTGATAAAATTTAAAGTGCGTAAGTTTCAATAAATTAGTTCACTTTTTATCGGTTAAATGGAAGTATCTACACTTAGCATATAGTTAGCTTTGGTAATTAAAAATATAATTGAACATATAAAATGGATACTATACTTACTGGCTTATTAACGATGGCTTGACCATCTCCCCGGTCTTTGGGGAACGACTCGATAATTGAGTCTTCTTTTTTAGAGACTTTGCTGTAAATAAAAAAAATGATTAGAATATGTTTCAATACGAACAATGAAAAAATTATGGAATTACATTTCAGTTGAAGTTTTGATGATCAAATGATACGGTGGTACAGCTACGGTGGTGGTCGGTCTGTTCTCCGGCGACTTTTGGTGAACTTGAAAATTTATAGA
>CM043121.1:13851110-14005887 GCA_023701765.1 Hylyphantes graminicola | reverse complement strand
ACTACACAAAATGAAAGCTGATTAAATTTGCTACAAGCTGCACCCCTCAAGTGTTTTAATATCTTGTATAGTTTTCGAGATATCCGCTCTTGAAAGTCAGTAATTTTGGAGAAAACACTTCTCCCCCACATTTTCCCTCTTTTTTGACCGGATAACTCTTCAATAATGCACCGAAACACTAAATTTTGGCCCTAGATTGGTAGAGAATTTAATTCTTTTCAATAATATATCATATTTTACTATTTTATCTATTTTCCTTCAAATTTTAAAGCGGTTTCAGTGTTGAGTGAAGATTGTACTGAAAGTCCCATAGAGCTAATGCATAAGTTTTGAAATCGCAACTTTTGGAAAACAATTTATTTGCCATGTTATTCCATTTTCACAAGGTATTAGAATCATCATAACATCAATTTAACACAAAATTGAAAAGAAAATAACATCCGGTTATTTAATTATTAATTAATAAAGTTTTAAAATAGTGGCGCCATCTGCTGTATATGTTTGAAATTTTAAAACTTCAAAAATATATAATTAAATAACTAGATAATATTTTTGTTTCAAATTTGTTTCATTTCGATGTTATGTTGATTCCCGTACCTGGATAAAAAGGGCTAACATGGCAAAGCAATACATCTGTGGAAGTTGTTATTCCAAAACTAATGCATTAGCTCTATCGGACTGACAACCCCTCTTATGTACACTTATTCTATACTGAACGTCTAAATAACACTGATACTCATTTTGTAGGCACGTTGTTATGACTTATATGACTAGTCATAAGTCAGGCACGTTGTTACTTTAATATTTTATCTATTTTATTTCATTCCTCAACTCCAGTGGGAAAACGGTCAGATGACCCCCATGTTCTTCTTCATCTTCGGAGTCAACTTGAGAGACCCTTTTGAGGCTAGTCCCCTGGGAATTTTGGCATTCTGAGGAACATTTGAGACTTGATTTTTTACAGCTACCAGTTTGAGCTGGCACAGACTTTCATGTTTCTGCAGAAAATTATTTTCATAATATTGTCAGGTGCTGCTGCTAACTCACTGTGCACTTTGACCATCAGGCAGTTATTCTCAATCTTCCAATCATACACAAGAGGAGGCAGGTCATTTCCCTGCCACAGCTCATCTTGGTGTAATATTCAGAGGAAATACTGTTTTACTGCTTCCTCGGTGGGAAGAAGACGATATATCAGGCTTGATGAGGGCTCCGGATTTCAAGAGTGAATTATACCTGTGGCATTGGGGAAGGCCTCTTTCGTTGGAGCCCCATAACACCTCAAGATGCAGGTATTGCCTGCCTTTTGTACCTGATGTGTGGTTAAGGAAGGGTATGAAAAGACCGCTGCTGCTTTCTGGACTTCTGACGACTTCGTACACAACTTCACAAATGCGATCCCGCTTTTTCGAAATGTGAAAGATGTAGTGTCGCATCCAGCTATTGTGTTTGCAAAAATAGCACGTCCTAAACCCAGTTGCTGTAACTCTTGGGATGAGAATAAAAAATCCTTTGTCTTCCCACGTCCAGGCTTTATGAAACCGATGTCCTTATGCACATCAGCTGTAGCCATCAAGAGGACTGTAAGGTCGACACAAAATATGAAAGTATAACAACGTGCCAGCAAAATAAGTATCTGTATTTCCGACATTATCACAGCCGTATGCCGTATCCACTATCAAAACGTCCACATCCCTTTCTGCTCGAAGGGTCCTACATTCAATTGTCGTCAAGCTACACCTTAAGTATGTTGATGAGACCATTTTATTTAAATTGTTCGACAGAAAATCATCTTGTTTGACGTTTATCTTGGTGTCTTCAGTGAAAAGGATATCAACCGACTGCGACTTCTTGAGTCGATAGCTCTTCTGCTGGTCCCAGTGCACAGTGAGTTAGCAGCAGCACCTGACGATGTTCTGAAAATTATGTTCGGATGATGTAAGAAAGACTGTGCCAGCTCAAGTGTAGCAGCAAAAATAGCAAGCCTCAAAGGTCCTAGAGCATGCCAAACTTACCATTGGAATAGCATCAATGGGGTCCCTCAAATTGACTCCGAAGATGAAGAACATGAATAGCATCTGACAGTTTTCCCACTGGTGTTTGACGAATGAATTAAAATAGATAAAATATTAAAGTAACAACGTGCCTACAAAATGAGTATCAGTGTTATTTAGACGTTCAGTATAGAATAAGTGTACATAAGAGGGGTTGTCAGTCCGATAGAGCTAATGCATTAGTTTTGGAATAACAACTTCCACAGATGTATTGCTTTGCCATGTTAGCCCTTTTTATCCAGGTACGGGAATCAACATAACATCGAAATGAAACAAATTTGAAACAAAAATATTATCTAGTTATTTAATTATATATTTTTGAAGTTTTAAAATTTCAAACATATACAGCAGATGGCGCCACTATTTTAAAACTTTATTAATTAATAATTAAATAACCGATGTTATTTTCTTTTCAATTTTGTGTTAAATTGATGTTATGATGATTCTAATACCTTGTGAAAATGGAATAACATGGCAAATAAATTGTTTTCCAAAAGTTGCGATTTCAAAACTTATGCATTAGCTCTATGGGACTTTCAGTACAATCTTCACTCAACACTGAAACCGCTTTAAAATTTGAAGGAAAATAGATAAAATAGTAAAATAAGATATATTATTGAAAAGAATTAAATTCTCTACCAATCTAGGGCCAAAATTTAGTGTTTCGGTGCATTATTGAAGAGTTATCCGGTCAAAAAAGAGGGAAAATGTGGGGGGAGAAGTGTTTTCTCCAAAATTACTGACTTTCAAGAGCGGATATCTCGAAAACTATACAAGATATTAAAACACTTGAGGGGTGCAGCTTGTAGCAAATTTAATCAGCTTTCATTTTGTGTATTACAATTATATAGCTAGAACTCATAGTTTTCGAGATATAAGCGAAAAACCGAAAAATGGGACATTCAACCCCCCCTCCCCCCTTTAGCACAGGGGCTAGGGGCGGGGACTTTTGATATGTTTACCTCCTAACTAGTCTAAACAAAGTTATGAAGTCAAAAATTGTGTTCCAAAACTTTCCCTCTAGACCCTTTTTTCAGCCTTCGTTGCCTGGACTAGTCCAGCAACGTTTAAAAAGATTAGTTGTTAACACATTAAACTAGTTGGAAAATTTTTGAATAAACTGTACTTTAAAGTTTGTAGGTGAAGTAACAATCAAAACGAAAATTTCTCTATCGCTTTTAATAAGTAATTAAACTGAGTTCTGATAAAAAACTTTTAAATTTTAAATAAAAATTTAAAATTATAACATTTTTTTCTTTTAAATTAAGACTATTTTTTGAAAATAAATTTAAACAAGAATCCCTAATTTTGGACTTTAAAATTTATTTCAAAAATTTTATAAAATTTATTTATTAATTCTTTTTTTCAAAAGAATATTTCATTTACTAAAATTTAATATCTATTTTTAAAAATTTATTTTAAATCACTTAATCTTTATTAAGAAAATAATTTATAATTTAAAAAATTTTGATATGTATATTTTGAATTTAAATCAAAAAATATCATAAACAAATAAAAAAAAATTTGGTTATTTTGTTTTATTAATTTAAGTGGTATTGATCAATTATTGTTTGATATTTTAAAACTAAAAATTGTATAAAAATTTTTTCAAAAATCATTATTAAATAACATTTTTCCGTATCCAAAAATTGTTGTCTATAAATTTTAACCCCTAAAACTTATATTAAAAACTCTAAATATCAATTTTACTTTAAAAACTTTAATTTTATTTTTATCATTTACAAAAAATGGAATCGATGTGTAAGATCTTATCTGTTAAAAATCTTCTAGATCATTAAATAGCTCATGGATAATGTATTTTTTGCCATTCTTTGAGCTGTTTACATTGAACTTAATTTTATTCATTTTCAGGTCTGCTGCTAACTCACTGAATGGATCACAGTTAGCAGAAGCTTATATGATTTTATTGGCAAATAATACAAATTTGTTTTTTTAAAATAAATCTGAAATTTCTATAAAAAATACTATATTGAGTAGTTTAAAAATTATAAAAGATCAAACTATTTTTGTACTTTTGATTTTTAACTATGATTGCCTGGACAGACTTTTTTTTAAAAATTTTATAAAATTTAAATTTTTTTAAAAAATTAATAAATTAATTATTTTTTTAAAAAATCATATTTTTAAAATATTTAAATTTTATAAAAAAAAATATTTTTTAAAATAAAAAAAAAAAAATAAAATTTTTACGAATTGGTACAATCTTTAGGGCCTTAAAAATTCAGGGGTCAAAGCATTTTTATCTGAATTTTTTTACATATTAAAGTATTTTTTTATAGGAATCTTGATTTATTTTTAAAAAAAATTTTTTATGAATTACACAACTATAAAATAAATGACCTTCCTCTTCTAGGGATTTGAGTGATGGTCCAGTACAGTGAGTTAGCAGCAGCACCTGAAAAATGTCCAAAATTATGAGTTTTGATAAACTGTGCCAAAAAGAATAAAAAAATATCATTCTCTTGCCAATTTAAGTGGATAGTCAAATATGTTAATCGAGAAACATGAAGAGGGGATTCATATTTTTCCATGTTGACTTTTAGATAAATAAAATTATAATGACATGTTGAATTATCATTTTAGTTTTCAATAAAAAGTTTTATTGTCAAAATAATAGACAAAATTTTGCTGTTAATAAATTTATTGTATTTTCCAATATGTTAACATTTAATTTTTTGGTTCAATTTTATATTTTCAAACATATAAAAAATAAACTTAAAATTAATAAATTGAAATACAAAATAATTTTTTTTTTTATTTAATATATTTTTGAAATTTTAAAATGAAATAAAATGGAAAATTAAAATTATTAAAATACGATTTTTCTTATTTAAACACTATGATCTATAAAAATAAAAAATAAATTTATTTTCCAAAGCTTTTTTAACTATTATATAGTTAAAGAAATATTTCTTTTGAAAAAAATGATTAATAAATAATATACAATTTTATTAAAATTTTCTACCAATCTAAAATGTAGTGTTTCGGTGCATTGTATTTAAAAAAAGTCAAATTTAAAAAAAAAAAATTATTTTTCCAAAATTATTTTATTTAAAATTAATTATGAATTTCACTTGAATTTAGTTTCAATTTGTATTATTAAGCATCTCTGTTTTTCCTTTTAAGCGAAAACCGAAAAATACATTCAACTCTTAAGCCAGTAAAGATATATTTTTTCCTAACTAGTCTAATTTTCAAAAATGTCATTCAAATTCTTTAAACAAAGTTGCTATTGGTCTGTTTCAGACATTTAGTCCAGGCAACGAAGCTGAAAAATGGGTCTAGAGGGAAAGTTTTGGAACACAATTTTGACTTCATTACTTTGTTTTTAGACTAGTTAGGAGGTAAACATATCAAAAGTCCCGCCCCATAGCCACTGTGCTAAAGGGGGGTGATGGGGGGGTTTTTTTTGAATGTCATTTTTCGGTTTTTCGCTTATATCTCGAAAAACTATGAGTTCTGCTAAATATTGTATACCCAAAATGGAAACTGATTAATTTGCTACATAGCTGCATCCCTCAGTGTTTTAATATCTTGTATAGTTTTCGAGGGAGTATCCGCTCTTGAAAGTCAGTAATTTTGGAGTGGAAAAACACTTCTCCCCCCACATTTTCCCTTCTTTTTTGACGGAGATAAAACTCTTCAATAATGCACCAAAACACTAAATTTTGGCCCAAGATTGGTAGGAGGAATTTAATTCTTTTCAATAATATATCATTATTTTACTATTTTATCTATTTGTTCCTTCAAATTTTAAAGCGGGTTTCAGTGTTGAGGTGAAAATAAGATTGTACTGTAAAGTCAATAGAGCTAATGCATAAGTTTTGAAATCGCAACTTTTGGAAAACAATTTATTTGCCATGTTATTTTCCATTTTCACAAGGTTATATAGAATCATCATAACATCCTATTTAACACAATAAAATTGAAAAGAAAATAAACATCTGGTTATTTAATTATTAATTAGTAAAGTTTTAAAATAGTGGCGCCATCTGCTGGTATTATGTTTGAAATTTTAAACTTCAAAAAATATATAATTAAAATAAACTAGATAATAATTTTTGTTTCCAAAACTTTGTTTTCAGTAAGCCCCCCCCCGCAGTGTTATGTTGATTCCCGTACCTGGATAAAAAGGGGCTAATCATGGCCAAAAGCAATACATTCTCGTGGACAGTTGTTATTCCAAAACTAATGCATTAGCTCTATCGGACTGACAACCCCTCTTATGTACACTTATTCTATACTGAACGTCTAAATAACACTGGTTACTCATTTTGTAGGCACGTTGTTACTTTAATATTTTATCTATTTTAATTCATTCGTCAAAACACCAGTGGGGGGAAACTGTCAGTTGCTATTCATGTTCTTCATCTTTCGGAGTCAATTTGAGGGACCATTGATTGCGTATTTCCAATGGTAAGTTTTGGCATTGCTCTAGGACCCTTTGAGGCTTGCTATTTTTGCTGCTACACTTGAGCTGGTCAACAGTATTTCTTACATCATCGAACATAAATTTTCAGAACATCGTCAGGTGCTTGCTGCTAAATCACTGTGCACTGGGACCAGCAGAAGAGCTATCGACTCAAGAAGTCGCAGTTCGGTTGGATATTCCTTTTCACTGAAGGACACCAAGATAAACGTCAAACAAGATGATTTTCTGTCGAACAATTAATAAATAAAATATGGGTCTCATCAACATACTTAAGGTTGTTAGTCTTTGGACGACGATTGAATGTAGGACCCTTCGAGCAGAAAGGATGTGGGACGTTTTTGATAGTGGATACGGGCATACGGCTGTGATAATGTCGGAAATGATACAGATACTTTTTTGCTGGCAAGGGGGCGTTGTTATACTTTCATATTTTGTATCGACCTTACAGTCCTCCATGATGGCTACAGCTGATGTGCATAAGGACATCGGTTTCATTAAGCCTGGACGTGGGAAAGGGGACAAAGGATATTTTATATTCTCATCCCATGAAAGAGTTACAGCAACTGGGTTTAGGACGTGCTATTTTTGCACAACCACAATAGCTGGATGCGACACTACCATCTTTCACATTTCGAAAAAGCATGGGAATCGCATTTGTGAAGTTAGTGTACGAGTCGTCAGAAGTCCAGAAAGCAGCAGCGGTCTTTTCATACCCTTCCTTAACAACACATCAGGTACAAAAGGCAGGCAAGTACCTGATCTTGAGGTGTTATGGGGCTCCAACGAAAGAGGCCTTCCCACAATGCCACAGGTATAATTCACTCTTGAAATCCGGAAGCCCTCATCAAGCCCCTGATATATCGTCTCTTCCCACCGAGGAAGCAGTAAAACAGTATTTATCCTCTGAATATTACACCAAGATGAACTGTGGCGAAGGGAATAATTGACCTGCCTCCTCTTGTGTATGATTGGAAGATTGAGAATTACAACTGCCTGAATGGTCAAAGTGCACTGGTGAGATAGCAGCAGCACCTGACAATATTCTGAAAAATAATTTTCTGCAGAAACATGAAAGTCTGTGCCAGCTCAAACTGGTAGCTGGGAAAAAAATCAAGTCTCAAATGTTCCTCAGAATGGCCAAAATTTCCCAGGGGACTAGCCTCAAAAGGGTCTCTCAAGTTGACTCCGGAAGATGAAGAAGAACATGGGGGTCCATCTGACCGTTTTCCCACTGGAAGTTCGAGGAATGAAATAAAATAGATAAAAATATTAAAGTACAACGTGCCCTGACTTATGACTAGTCATATAAGTCATAACAACGGTGCACCTACAAATGAGTATCAGTGTTATTTTAGACGTTCAGTATAGAATAAGTGTACATAAGAGGGGTTGTCAGTCCGATAGAGCCTTAATGTGAGCATTAGTTTTGGAATAACATACTTCCACAGATGTATTGCTTTGCTATGTTAGCCCTTTTTATTCCAGGTACGGGAATCAACATAACATCGAAATGAACACAAATTTTGAAACAAAAAATATTATCTAGTTATTCTAATTATATATTTTTGAGAGTTTTAAAATTTCAAACATATACAGCAGGATGGCGCCACTATTTTAAAACTTTACTAATTAATAATTAAATAACCAGATGTTATTTTCTTTTTCAATTTTGTGTTAAATTGATGTTATGATGATTCTTATACCTTGTGAAAATGGAATAACATGGCAAATAAATTGTTTTCCAAAAGTTGCGATTTCAAAACTTATGCATTAAGCTCTATGGGACTTTCAGTTTACAATCTTCACTCAACACTGAAACCGCTTTATAAAAATTTGAAGGGAAGGAAAATAGATAAAATAGTAAAATATGATATATTATTGAAAAGAATTAAATTCTCTTACCAATCTAGGGCCAAAATTTAGTGTTTCGGTGCATTATTGAAGAGTTATCCGGTCGAAAAAAAAGAGGGGGACAAAATGTGGGGGGGGAGTGGGGGAGAAGTGTTTTCTCCAAAATTAACTGACTTTCAAGAGCGGATATCTCGAAAACTATACAAGATATTAAAACTACTTGAGGGGTTGCAGCTTGTAGCAAATTTAATCGCTTTCATTTTGTGTAGTACAATTATATAGCCCAGAACTCATAGTTTTCGAGATATAATGGAAAAAAAAACCGAAAATATGGGACATTCAAACCCACCCCTCCCCCCCTTTAGCACAGGGGATAGGGGCGGGGGGGGACTTTTGATATGTTTACCTCCGTAACTAGTCTAAACAAAGTTATGAGAGTCAAAAATTGTGTTCCAAAACTTTCCCGCTAGAAACTCTTCGTTGCCTGGACTAATTACATAGGTTTTTCCACCAGGTTTTATTCGTGTCGTTCGCGATTTCACTTGTCACGTCACTGCGGTCACTGCGGTTTCACTCTGAAAAATATAATTATATTTGATGGGTCCCGCTCCACCTCCAACTACTGGAAGGAGAACCCGTTAACATTCGCATTGCTCCTCCTTTATAGAGGCATGCTTACCTTGGATGGAAAATGCACTTCAAAATCAAAAACAAAATTAAATTTGTGTTGGCGGCATGCGCACTTAAAAAAGCAAAACATACAATAGAGGATGAAGGCAGCCCTTAGGGAGAGCGCATATCTCAACCAAACTCAATCAATCAAAGTAATCGAGGAGGATGGCCCGTCAAGCCCCCGTTTTCGGCCCCGGTCCATGTATTTTCAAGCCCTGTTAAGGTCCGCGGTCCCCGCAATCCCACGTGGTGGATGACGGTTTTTTTTTTAAAAAACTAATTATATTAATTAATTAAAAATTCACTATCACAACATTATGAAAAAACTAAGCCTCAGGTCAGGGCACACCAGTAGGTAATAAAAGGAATCTATATTAAAAAATTTCGAATTTTTTAGAGCTGTCTTTTAGGTGTCTAAGTAGGTGTCTTCTTTTGCGATCCGCAGACATACGCACAGACGCACAGACAGACAGGCTAGACTCTTTCTTTTATTATTATGGATTGGTTGGTAGAAATATATATTTAGGTTTGTGTGCTTGGTCAGAGTACAATCGATATTTGCAAGCTAGGGAGAGGATGCAATTGGCATCCTAAGACTGATTTTATGTTAGGTTTGCATTCAATTTTGTATTTAGTTGCATTAGTTTTGCATGTTTGCTTTCAGTTTCGGATTAGTTTTGTATTTGTTGCATTAGTTTCGTTTCTTTGCATCAGTTTTTCTCATTGTTCACTGTTAAAAATTGCGTGCTTTATTCCACCATAATAATGGTTCCTAGTAGCTGCAACGGCTGTGTGGTGAAATGTTTCACCATATTTCCGGTATTCAGTCGAACTATTTTTCAAGTTTTGGAAGCAAAAACCTGAGAAACGGTTCAACCCAATACCGAAAATATGGTGAAACAATTCACCACACAGCCGCTGCAGCTACTAGGAACCATTATTATGGTGGAAGAAAGCACAAATTTTTTATCAGTGTTCATTATTCAGTTGATGATTTTGCTCCAATCTCATGCTTCGGCTTAGGTGCCAATGATGCATAATCAAGTGCTCTTTCAATAAAAAAACAACTGAAGAGTACACGGGAAGAACCAATTGATTTTGTAGAGAAGTTTCCTTAGCAGGCCACTTTGGTGGCAATGATAGCGAATGATAGCCTAAACTTGTTTAAGGAAACCAGTTCCTACCACCGAGATCATAGTTAAAGTAATCGAGTGGTAGATCACGTGACCACCAATGCTAACGACGGGACGCGCAATGAGCTCCCAGAAGAGCCCGAATGAAGCCCAGTGTTGTAGGCCATGTGATCTTCCACTCCAATACTTTAACTACTATCTCTGTGGTTCCTAGCTACCAAGATTCAGGCGATTGACGATCCCGACACTTGGACCAAGCTAAGATGAAAGAGAGAAACCGGTTTTCTGCCACCAATGTTCGCCAAGCAGACAATTGCAGGCGTCCGCCTAATAAATCAATCGGTTCTTCCCGTGTACTCTTCAACTGCTTTGGTTATCTGTAGAGCTGCCCTGACGAGTCGCTTCCCCAACAGGTTGCCGCCCGTCGAGTGCCCACATGACATCTATGAGCTGATGCTGGCGTGCGGCTGCGGTCATTGACACAGTCCATCAGCAGCAAAAGCGAATCCCCTTGTCAAGTTTGTATCCCTCTCTTTTATAGTTCCCGCCACCCTTATTTGAAACACTTTAGGGATGGAAAAAGGAAAACGTTTTTTTTTTTGCCCTCAGTTTTGACCAAAAAAAAAAAACGGTTTTTCATAAAGCCGATCTTACACTCTTAAAACAAACACTCCCAATTTACCTCAGTCTGAGTGGATTTCACTCCTCCAGACTGGAAAATGCACTACTCCTTTTGGAGTGGACCCTTTGTGTGTTAAACCTCCGACAGGATCACTCCAAACGAGTGATTTTAACTCAGTCTGAGAAAATATGCATGCCTTTAGGGTGTCGAAAATGCACTTCTCCAACTGGAGTGGATTTCACTCTTTTGTTTTAAGAGTGTAGGGTTCAGTAAACCTGAAAAACTAGTGTTTGAAACACCGTTTTTCCTGAAAAACCGCCATCCCTACCGTTTCTTATTTGGTTGGCGGCGAGTATAGTAATATTTTTAAAGTTTTGCACCGTTTCTTGAATATACGAAAATGCTCATGTTTTATATTGTTCTTTTATATTTAAAAACAATTGAAGAGTACAAGGGAAAGCCGCTTGATTTCGTAGAAAGCTTTCCTCGAAAGGCCACTTTGGCGATGAAAGCGAGTAATCGCCTAAACTGGTGTAAAGAAACCGGTTATTCGCTTTGTTTTTCCTTCGCGGCAACCCTGATTCACGCCAGAGATCAGTGGACAAGAGTCACACTTTTGTACCGCGATTGAAGAACCGAAAGAAAAACCGGTTTCCTGTCACTAATGTCCGCCTAGAAGACACAATTACGGGAAGACTCCAAATAAATCAAGCGGTTCTACTCGTGTACTCTTCAATTCTCAATCGTACAAACTTAGATTCAACTTTTTAAGAATATTCGAAGTTTCCACTGAAGCTGAAATAAATTAGTTAATTTGTTGAAGTAATTTTAACTCGAAAGTCAGTATCAACTAATTTATTTGTCTTTATCTATAATTTTTTTTTTTCAATATATATACTTCTTAATCTTCCAAAAACAAATCAAACAAGTTTTTTCATCAATTTTTTTTTCATTTTTAATAATTTTTTATTTAAATTTAAATAAGAAAAAATAAAACATGAATAGTAACCCCAAATGTTTTTTACATGCATTGATAAAGTAGATCAAGTAGGATCAAAATCCGTAATTTTTTTTAATTCCACAACAAATTATTTGCCAAGTTATTGTTAAAAAAAATCTGAAAAAAGACGAATTTTATTGCCCTTAAAAACATACACTACTTAAAACAATTAGGGGGAACGTATGGTTTATACCCTGTCTTCTTCAATGATGTCCCAACCTTTGGAATCATCAACTTGCGATTTTTTTTCCTCATCTAAGTTAAGCTAGCTGATGTTAGATGGAATAATTGTAACATGGAAATAATCGTAATATGGAATCGTAGGATGGAATAATCGTAATTAACGTTAGATTGAATAATCATGTATTTTGAAGAATTAAATAACGTTTGTTTTAAATAAATAAAGATATGAGAAACATTTTAAAATAAAATTCAATCTGAAACAGTTTTATGAAAAAAAAAAATGACCTTTAATTCTTCATGCTTGCATTTTTAGATGTTTAACCATCCCATCTTTCGTTAACCTACGACCGCTTGTTGTCGGGGTGGACCGTTGCGTGGTTGGGGGGTGAACGGCGCCCGGCACGTAGCGGTTCAATCCGATGATGGCGGTCCTCTGCGACTGGTTTCCATGCCTGATGCATACTCCGGAATGACTATCATGTGTACCTACTCCTAAATGTCTACATTATCTACCTACTCCTAAATGTCTACATTATCTACCTACTCCTAAATGTCTACATTATCTACCTACTCCTAAATGTCTGCAATGTTAAACCTACTATTGAATGTCTGTGTGGTCTGCTTACGGATTCTGAGGCCAAGGACATATTCTACCAACTTATACAAGTCTACATTGCCTACCTCTACTGCATTCTGAGTTCAAGAACATTCTTAACCCACTCCTAAATGTCAGCATATGTCTACCTACTCCTTCTGAGTTCAAGAACATTGTCTACCTACTCCTAAATGACTATAGATTGTCTAATTACTGCTTCTGTGGTCAAAGGTATTCTACCGACTCCTAAATATCTACCTTGTCTACCTACTGCTTCTGATGTCAAGGACATAGTCCATCCTACTCCCACATTGTATACTATATGTATATGACATATCCTAATTTAACCTAAAAAACTACTTTTTTTTACCCTTAATTAACTTTCATAACTTCATTATTTTCCAATACTCTTAAATAACACTTAACACTTTAACATCCTAAACACACCCTGTCCTGAGAAACAGTCACTTTCCCACGAACTTCTGACTCATCAACCCACGCATTAACATTCCTACCAACTTTCTCAAAACTAACTCTCGCCTCTCATTGGTCAATCTATCCGAACAAGTAGATGTTTCACCATCTTTGACGCATTCCACTCTCACCTCTCGACGTATTAAGACGTCCCTTTTGAATTCTTACTGATGTAATAAAGAACTTTATTCTAATCTTCGTTTCCCTGTCGGCTTATTTTACACAAGTCGGCAGGATACAGTTATCCTGCGTGTACTTAACCACTTAGACCACGAACTAAAGTACTTTTGTCGCACGAAAAAAGACCGCGCATTCCAGACTACGCATCTCAGAACGTCCTTTATCCATTTCCCATGCCGAGCCGTGCGAGAGACACTATTCTACCTTCCTACCTTCATAATACGTAGCTTCATCACTCCAATAACCCGGATGACAGTAAGAAGCCGTGAACTTGCATAGTGTGCGCCTAATCATTCATGGGCTCACTCTCTATACATATCCGACATTTTGAACAACTGAACAACACTTTCGTAACTTCCCATTCAGCTATAATGACGGCTCCCAGAAGACCAGCCCGCTTCGTACACGATCATCGTAGACGAGCGTCGAATCTGCCCAAGACTATGAACTACGAAGTTCCTGAGACCCTCCCCTCTTCGCTGTCCCCTTCTCATTATCTCCGCGATTTCCCTGAAGACATCTTGTGGATAAAGTACCCGATCTTCGCGACATCAGCTATCAACACTGACCAACCCGATGTCAACTAGCCATGTTGTGTTGTGAAGAATGAAGAAGAATCAACCGCCCCGTCGTCAATTTAGCCTCCGTACGTGCAACTATCTCCACTGTTTATCCGACGATGAAAAAAGTGCAGTGTTTTTTACGTGCTCATAATATTACTAAGAGGGTGTTAAAAAGTGAAAGTGAAGCTCCGAAATTTATCGTGTGTTTTATTAGTGTATTTATCATGATTGCATCTGAGTTAATGTTGTTCATGTTGTTAATGTGTTCTAATATTATAAATTTAAATTTCTTTTAATTTTAATTTCATAATGAAGTTTGTTTGCCAGTTAGTGCCTCTCCCATGCTCTCTAACCTCATTATTCATTATAAAAGCAATTTAATTCTTCATACTAAATAAACACAATTTATGCTCTTACGTTCAGGTAAATCAATCGAGAGCATGGCGCAACAACCAGCTTCTAACAAACAAACTGAAAGTGTAGAGGTAACTAATGATAATGACGACACATTAAATACCAAAACCACTGCAGAAAATTCTAATTTAAGCTTAGTTGAACATTCACAGACACCCCAAGTCAACTTAAAAAACCTCGATACAACTAGTAACTCTGATCTTAAATCAAACGAAATGACATCAGAATCCATAATTAGTTTTGATCCTGACATGGGGATTAATGTAAAAGCTTATTTACAATATTTTAATAACTTAAATACCGATCCTACTTGGAAACTAAATAACTTACCTCGACATTTAAAAGGATCTGCTTTAAAATGGTACATTAACGATTGTGTAGGAATTAAATCTTGGCCGGAACTTGAAAATAAACTTCTTGAACACTTTCTTGTACCCAATGTCACGTCTTTTCACGAGTTTAACAATTGTGTTCTCAAAATGCAAGATGACATACTAGATTATTTTCGTAAGAAAACCGAAATTGGAAGGAGATTGGGTCTTCCCACTGATTTAATATTACAGGTTTAACTGATTGTGTCCCTCTTCCTATAAAACAAGGGCTAACTATTGGCTCACCAGCCTCCTTGGCTCAGTGGTTAGATATGGCTATTCGCCTCCAACAAATAAACAGACCAACCCCAGGAAACGAAAGTAATCAAACACCTTATCGATATAATGATAGACCGTTCAGACCTCAGTCGAATGCACCATTTCCTAGACCGCAGCAAAATCAAACGAACTTTAACCACCATTTTGCTCCTCGACCATATGGAAACCCAAGACCTAACCGATATGACCAAAATTTTAGTCCAAACAGATTTAATTTCAATTTTCGACCACAAAACAATAGGTCATATACTCCTCGACAACAAGGTCCTGGACCAGCTTACCACAACCATACGACTCATTTCCAAACTCAGTATTCTTTACCAACCTCTCCTTGTCGTCACTGTACCGAGAGAGGAATAATGTACTCATACCATTGGATGAATTTATGTCCATTTAAAACTTCTGCTAGTAATACTGAAACACAACAAAGTAATTTGCATACCGAGAACCCATCCAATAGCGAAACTAATATATGA
The DNA here is from genome assembly GCA_023701765.1 of Hylyphantes graminicola. Classification (NCBI taxonomy): domain Eukaryota; kingdom Metazoa; phylum Arthropoda; class Arachnida; order Araneae; family Linyphiidae; genus Hylyphantes; species Hylyphantes graminicola. The sequence continues at coordinate 13,990,567 of CM043121.1, read as the reverse complement.
CAAAGAGAACATTTGTTATTGAGGGGTTGTATAAATCAAAACAATATACCCTGTATCATAGATACAGCGAGTACTCTGAATATCATTTCTAATAACTTTGTTTTAAAATATAATTTAAAATGTAAACAGATTAACCCTTTTCTTGTTAAACAAGCAAATAGCAACTTTTCAATAACAAAATGTGTCGATGTTTCACTTAACTTAGGAAGGATTACCAAAACAATTACATTATTTGTTAACCCGAGTCCTTTACCGTACATAATACTAGGTTTATCTAGCTGTGCTAAATTTAACTTAATCATTAATTGCGCCAAAAAAGAAATCACCCAAAATAATATTATCCTTCCTCACTATGATTTACCATTACCTATGTTAAACCATTTATCTTTAATGATGTTTTGTGAAAATGATAATTATGCCTTTGATAATCCATGTTCTAATAGTCACATAAATCAAGAGTACTCTATGTTTGAGCAAAACAACCAACAGATTCCCCGAGCCTCTGTAAACACAAATTATTTACAGATAACTCATGATGATTCTGAAATTGAAAAACTTTTGCTCACACATAGGAGTGTCTTTGCTACTTCTCAATATGATGTAGGATGTATTAGGGTAGAACCTCAAAAAATTATTTTAAATAGTGACCTCCCATTAACCAACGTCCTTACAGAACCTCATTAACTAATGAACGCGAAATTGATTCTCATGTACAAAAACTTTTGGAAGCAAATTTAATTGAAGAAAGTAATTCTCCTTATGCTGCACCTGTTACATTGGTGGCAAAACATGGCGAACCTAATAAAACCCGTTTTTGTATTGATTACAGATAACTTAATCAGATTACTACATTAGACAGTGAACCCTTACCTAGAATAGATTCCATATTAGATAAATTGTATAATTCAAAAATCTTTTCCACCATTGATTTAGCATCTGGCTATCTTCAAGTTCCTATCGCTCAATCTGACCAAGAAAAATTGGCTTTTGTAACTCATAGAGGATTATACACTTTTAAAAGACTCCCTTTTGGTTTTAAAAATGCTCCTGCTATATTTAATAGAATAATTCGTAGAATCCTCACTAAATATAAAGTTGATTTTGCATATAATTATTTCGATGATATCATAATACATAGCAATTCAAAAGCCGAACACTTAGAACATTTAAATAAAATCTTTGAAATTATGCATCAAGAAAATATTAAATTAAAATTCTCTAAATGTGTGTTTGCTCAAAATCAAATTAACTTTCTTGGTTATGAGATTAAGTATGGAATTATCACTCCTAACGATGTAAATATAGAAACAATTAAAAAGTTAACTCCTCCCAAAGATAAACGCTCACTTCAAAGATATCTCGGTAGTGTGAATGTGTATGCTAAATTTATTAATGATTATGCTAAAATCAGATACCCTTTAAATCAATTACTTAAAAAAGATGTTACTTGGAGTTGGACTCCCGAATGTCAAAAGAGTTTTGAAACTTTAAAAAATGCTTTAATTTCTAAACCTGTTTTAAGATTATTTAACCCAAACTCCCCTACACATATCTTTGTTGATGCATCTTCTACAGCTGTAGCAGGAATACTTAAACAAGAAGATGAAAATGGTATTTTGCACCCTGTTGCATACCACTCTAGAACACTTAGAGATTATGAAAAGAATTATGCAATAACTGAATTAGAATGTTTAGCCATAGTTGACACTATAGATAAATTTCACTATTATTTACATGGAATTAATTTTACCATTCACACTGACCATTCTGCTTTACAATACATTAAATCTATTAAGAACTTAAGAGGAAGATTATTTAGATGGTCTTTAAAATTAAGTATGTATAATTTTAACGTCAAATATATTTCGGGTTCTCAAAATATTGAAGCAGATTTCTTATCCAGGCATCCCACAGTCCACTTGTTGCAACATACTTACTTGCTAGATTTAGAATTAATTAAAAGTAAACAATTTGAAGACAATTTATCTAACCCAAAGTATTTAAATGTAAATGATACAATAGTAATTAAAAAGAGAAATCTATATAAAATTGTTGTCCCCTTTTCACTAAGAAAGAAGTTATTGGAAGAAGCCCACTTAAAATTCGGACATCCAGGAGTCAACAAAATGATACACTTAATAACTCCTCATTATTATTGGCCTAAAATTAATGAAGATATTGCTTTATTTACTAAATATTGTCAAACTTGTCAACTAAATAAAAAACCTCATCAGAAAAAATTTGGCCTTTTGCAAACAGTTCCTCAACCTGATGTTCCTTTTGAATTAATTTCAGTTGATACTGTAGGTGGTTTTAATTACTATAATTCCACAAAGAAATTTTTGCATGTTGTTCTTGACCATGCTACCCGCTACATTTGGGCTTTTACTTCTAAGAATGAAACTGCTGAAACTTATGCTAATTGTTTAAAACAAGTATTCCAAATTCAAGTGCCTTCTAAAATGTTAACTGATAGAAATCCTGCTTTTACTTCTTCTCGCCTTGCTAAATTTCTTAGAAACTTTAATGTTAAACATCTATTAACTTCTTCTCATCACCCAGAATGTAACGGTTCTTCTGAAAGAAACCAAGCTACAATTGTATCAATGCTTCGCACTAAAGTAAATTCTTCTTCTCCTAAAATTCCTTGGACGCGGTTATTAGAACAGGTTGTCCACGAATACAATAACAGCCCTCACACCGTTACTAGATTCCCTCCTAATTATTTAATGTTTGGTATTGTACCTTTCCCATCCCCTCTAAATCAAGAAATTTACCCTCCCGTAGATGAAGCTAGGATTATTGCTAAAAATAGAACAATAGAATGTCACGAAAGAAATAAATTAACTTATGATGCTCGCCATGTCCATAAAACTTTTAACATCGGAGATTTAGTAATTTATGAAGAATTCCATTATCCAAATACTCGCAAACTAACTCCTCCATTTTCAGGTCCATATACTATTTTAAGACAAACTAGTCCAGTAAATTATGAACTTGATAGATGTAAACAAAATTCAAAACAAAACGAAATTGTTCATGTTTCGAAATTGCGACCTTATTATGACCCTGAACAATTAAAATTAACATTTGAATAAATAATTAAATTCTATGTTTATACTTAATTTTATATTTTATTGATATTTTTTCAAATTGTCACATTTTATTGAACTATAATCATAATGCAACTTTCTTGTGGTTGTGATGAAGACTGTTTCAAGATTCAGTTTGAAGAAAAAACCTTCCTCTCAATCATCATGTGATCTTCATCCCTACCACTCATTCAAGTGACTTTGCTATTGAACATGGACATACTGCATTCAACAACAGTCAACAAGAACTATCATTACATTCCTTCCTTTACATGTTATATGATAATTGTACAACTCGCCAATTTGTGTCTTCGATATTCTACCAAACTACTTGAGATCTCGAATGAGTTCTTAACTGGTTTACCTTTTTTATCGAATAGCACTAGATAGGATATTACTTAATACATTGAGCGCTCAAAATTAACAATCATTATCTTAATGCAATATTTAATTAATTCATCATTAGGAAGGAAAAATTTTCTTTATATTTTTCTCAAAACTATACAGTATACTTAAATCTAGATTATCAACATTAAACTTAGAAATGACGTCATATCATACCAAATAGGGCCCTATAAACTCCACACAAAGTGGATACTCTTACATAAATGACTTTCAAACGTTTGCCCCACTTTTTTTTTACCTCCCAATTTCCACCATTCCCCGTACCCCAGTTTTTTACAGTTTACTATATTTTTTACCAGGCTTTTTGTAACACAACTTCAATAACAGTCTGAAGAATCAGCTGTTCCCTAGTTTTTTGAGGCTACACCATAACTCCACATCTTTCCCCGTTTTTCTCTTTTTGAGACAACCAAGCTGCGATTTCTGACTTGGAGATTTGTGACTTCGCGTCCTTTTTTCTAATTCAGAATTCAAATAAAATTATTTCTGTTTCACTGCAAACGGGTGTAGCCTCGAGATTTTTTGAAACGTTGACATTAGTGGTCCGGAACACTCTTGTCCACGTTTCACTTAGCTCTCCATTTGCAACTTGCTAAGCAAGTTTTTCACTTGTCTGGCGAACAAGTTAAAACTTTTACAACTTTACAACAGAAAACCTGCCAGTTTTCGCATTTTATTATTTCAGAATTTTTTTTTACTGCATTGCTATGTGCAGAATGATTTTTTTTTCTTTTCACTTTTGAATATTTAGTGTTAAAATTTTTTAAGTGTAGTTAAACATTTCATACTGTTCATCTAATTTCATTTTTGTTGTTATACAATTTTATATTGTATGGCAATTAGCTGTTAACATTGTTTAAATTTACATATTTTTAGTACATATTTGATGTTTTCCATGAGTGCTTACTTTCAGTATTTGATATATTGCATTTCATGAAATCGTGATTTTCATTTTTTTCATAATGTTTGTATTTTTTTTTACCTTTTCCTTTCAGGAAATGTTAATTGTTTTACTTGCATCACATGTTTAATTTTTCTATTTACCTGACTTATCATTTTCATCATTATTTCGCAACGTTGCTCATTTCATGTTACTGTTACCTTTCGTAGTTCCCTTTGATTGACCAATTTGTTGTTTAATTTCATTTTTTTTTCCTTTTCACTAACTCGTCCCATAACTTTGAACTTGTTTTCCTTGGTCGAGGAATGGCCACTCTCGACTTTGTGAATCAAGTTTTCTTTTTTTTTCCTTTTCTCTCTACCCCTTTTCCCCTCGTCCCCGTCCGCGCAGCCTTGCTGGGGGGGATATAACATATCCTAATTTAAACTCCTAAAAAACTACTTTTTTTTACCCTTAATTAACTTTCATAACTTCATTATTTTCCAATACTCTTAAATAACACTTAACACTTTAACATCCTAAACACACCCTGTCCTGAGAAACAGTCACTTTCCCACGAACTTCTGACTCATCAACCCACGCATTAACATTCCTACCAACTTTCTCAAAACTAACTCTCGCCTCTCATTGGTCAATCTATCCGAACAAGTAGATGTTTCACCATCTTTGACGCATTCCACTCTCACCTCTCGACGTATTAAGACGTCCCTTTTGAATTCTTACTGATGTAATAAAGAACTTTATTCTAATCTTCGTTTCCCTGTCGGCTTATTTTACATATATATACTTCATTCAAGCTCTGTTCAAAAACACTGTATACCTACTGCTTCTGAGGTCAAGGGTGCATTCTACCTACTCCTATATATCTACCTTGTCTACCTACTGCTTTTGATGTCAAGGACATATTCCACCTACTCCAACATGGTATACTATGTATGTATACTTCATTCAAGTTCTGTTCAAAAACATTGTTAACCCACTCCTAAATGTCTACATTGTCTACCTACTCCATTCTGAGGAAAAGAATATTGTTTACCTACTCTTAAATGTCTATGTCGTCTACCTACTCCTAAATGTTTACACTGTCTACTTACTCCTAAATGACTTCCAAGTCCCTAAAATAATTACAATATCCATAACTATGTATATCTACCTTCTATCAAAATAATTCTTCATGACTACCATGATTATCTACTCGTAAAAAATGTCTACATAATCTCACTGATTGTGTATACCTACTTCTACCTGCGTATTTTAGCATGTTTACCTACTCCTATATGACTACTTTGTTCCAATAAGCAAATTCCTGTGTCCATACTTAATTTTGACAACATATTCCGTAATAACTACCATGTCTACCTAATCCTAAATGTCTACACTGTATTTTGTAAAAATGGTTTACATTTACCATACATTAAACAAGACAACGTAATTGTTATATCAAATTGCTATACCATTTTAATCCACTACCCTTCTTACTCCAGTATGGTAAAGCAGCTGATGATAGCATGGATAATGGATTATTTAAAGGGTTGATTTGGAAGACCCCTTTACATTTTTAAAGAAGAACCCCTCTGTCTTCAATTGCCTACTCAATGATCGGGCTCTGGGGAAGTTCGGAGCCCCTTTTATATACAGGGTGGTTATAAAATAACGCTCGCTATTCGGAGTGGTCTGTAGCTTGAATGAATAATCCGAATGCATCAAAATTGAAACACTTACTAATCAAGAAAGGGGGGAAATAATGGAAATCATAAAAAAGACAGAATCCTAAAAAATAATCATAAAAAAGAATAATCATAAAAAACAAACTCGTCTCTTGACCAGAATCTAAATTACGAGGCGTCGTCAATTATGGCTAATTACGGCCAACACAGCTAATTAAGCCTCGTGATTTAGAACCCTGGTCAAGAGACGAGTTTCTTTTTTACGAAAAAGAATGGAATCATAAACAAGAAACTCGTCGTTTGACCAAGTTTCTAATTAAGAGGCGTAGAAAATTATGGCTAATTACGGCCAACACATCCAATTACGCTCGTAATTTAGGACTCTGGTCAAGAGACGAGTTTGCTTTTTATGATTCCATTCTTTCCCCCCCTTCTTGATTAGTGAGTGTCTCAAAGATTTTTGCATTTGGATTATTCATTAAAGCTACAGAACACTCCGAATAGCGAGCGTTATTTTATAACCACAAGGCATAGGCTGGTTGCACCAATCGCAAAAAACTGGTTAAACTAATTGAGTGCTTAAAACTATTCTTTTATTTGTAGTTTTAAACAATTGTATAGTAAAAATCAATGTAATTTGCAAGAAAATGATAAAAGAGATACATTATGTTATTTCAGTAAAAATAGGATTTTTAAAAAAGTATGTTTTTGAGGGTGATAAAGAGTCAAAGGAAAATTCCTTAGCCCAACCAACTAAGAAAATAGGGGCCCCTACCATTACCTGCCCCCCTCTAAATCAGATTCTGGGTACGCCCTTGGTATACCTACTTATATCCACGTGTTCTAACACGTCTACTTACTCTTAATGGCTGCAGAGTCTCTTAAATGTTTTCAATATCGATATTTACTTCTGTCGCCGCATTCCGCAATGACTCACATGCCTACCTTACTCAAAATGTCTAGATTGACTACCTACTCCTCATAATATGACTACCGTGTATTTTAAATCATTACACAATGTCTACACCTACGTCGTTACTTATCTGTATACATTACATTTCAAAGTTGACTATGTCTATCTACTTTTAAATATTTCTCTCTTAAATGTCTATATAGCAAAGTAGTTGATATGTACTTGTATCTGTTAATATCATATCTACCTATCTGCTTGTTCTTAAATATGTACAAATGCGTTAAAAAAACGCTTCACTCCACGTTTCTCGGTTGCTATTAAATTGAAGATTTCAAGAGAAATTTCCTTTTTAAATCAAAATTTGCATAAGGGGTATTCTATATACAAAAATTAGTACCACTTTTAAAATATCCAATAAAAACGCCCAATTTCTTTTGAAATAAAAAGGCTAAGCATCATCAACATACTTCAAACACCAATTTTTGTAAACTTTCGTCAAATATTTGAACTATTATTAAAGCATTATTTTTTAATGAATTTCAGGAAATAGTATAAATATTTAATTGTAATAATTAGATGAATTTTTAAAGAACAAGTGACCAAATGACCATTTTCAGAATTTGTGTTATTTAAAGGAACTAGTTATTACTTTTTCTAGTTCATTTAAACAACTTTTCTTAACACTCAACATGAACAGTTTTGAGGTATTTCAAATACTACTGCTACCATACTATGATTGATTCGTTTGGCTTGATCATTTAACGCTATCTATTTCAAGCTTCCGAGTAATTTACAAATCATGTGTCATTATTGCACTCGTTTAAAAAAAAAAGTATTACTTTCACACTTGTTGCATAAGTAACTGATGAGTACAGGGGAAAACCAACTTCATTGCACAGGAATATTACCATATTATGGTGCGCTTGGTGTACAATGGCGGTAAGAAACCAGTTTCTCTCTAAGTTCTCCTTTTGCGGTATAAACGTGTGACTCTTGTCCACTGTTCTCTGATGGCGTGAATCAGGCTTCACACGAGAGAAAAGCAAAGTCTGCAATTGGTTTCCTTACACTGGCTTAGGCAATGACTCACTGTTGTTGTCAAAGACGCCTGATGCAGACAGATTCCTATGCAATGAAGTTGTTTTTCCCCTGTACTCTTCAACTGTTATTGGGAACTTGTAGTTCAAAATATTGTTCAGTTATAACTAGTGGTATAAAATAACTGAGGTTCTTTAACCCTTTGAATGCCCCAGTGATGAAATTTGGCATCATCATGTTTCTGATAATAATTTTTTTTTTAAATTAATGGGTTGCCATCTATTGGGATTAATAAAAAATATTTTCTAATAGAAAAAAAGTTTAAAAAATCGTATGATTCATTAAACTTCATTGAGTGCTTTTTTTGATATCATAAATGGCTATAGACGATCAGAAAAAAAAATTCTAAAAATAATGAGGCCAAATTGTCATTGGGACTGAACTGGTTATTAATTTTTTTTTGTACATTTAAAATAAGGAAGTGTATTAATTGTTTCACTTTGAAAAAATTCTATGATTTATTATGATTATTACTTATTATACCTTGTCAATTATGATAGATTTTTATTTGTTATTGGTATGCATTAAAATTAAAAAATATATTGATTAGTTTATCTATTACTTATTTTGCCTTTTTTCACTCCTCTGGAACTCCCTCAGAGTGCTTATACTTTTAAAAGATACTTTTAAGGACAATTATGAATCTCTAAAAAACACTTTGGAAAAGTAAACAAGCACCTGTCTAAAAAAACCTAATGCATTTATTTTTAACAAAAAACAAGTCATTGTTAAAGTTGTTGCTAAAAAAAGCCATGATATGAGAAAGAGGCCAATCTATTTTTTAAAACTTCTTTTTATTAATAAATAGTATAATTAAAGTGTCGCTGCCATAAAAGAATTGCTCTGTATGAGGTTACCGCCCTTCTTAACCACCCTCTATACCCTTATATAAATGTATTGAGATCATATATTTGTTAAATAAAGTTGGGTAGATTGTTACATAACAAAATAAACTTTTATTTTTCAGGTTAAAAACCAAAGATACAAAAACAGCTTCATCAAATATATTTCACGTACAAAAATAGCTTCATCAAAATATACCTTTTGGCACCCAGTAAAATGAACTACTGTTAATACTTTTACGATATAAACCTAACAATGCAGCAAAGCAGAAACAGCAAAATTACAGTATTGTAAAAAACACAATCATAAAAAAAAACGAGACGATTAACAGATTTTTATGTGCAATTTAACATTTGCTTAGTTATAAAAATACAATTAAAAGATACACACTTTAAGGAAAGTTGGTTGGTTCCATCTCTCCCATGTTAATTAAACTAACTTTAGGAACATTTTTCTCAGGAACTGCACCACAAATTTGTACATTATAAAATGTCAAGCAAGAAAACATGCACTCATAACTTGTATCTCAAAAGCATAACTTCATCGCCCAACCTGTTAGTGAAAGGTTACAGTTAAGGCAAATTTTTCTCAGGAACTATGTGATTTAATTATGATTTTTTTTGTTTCTTACACTTAGCTTTTTAATTTAAACTGTTGGTATCCCACAATATACAAAAATACTTTTACAATGATTTTTTTAATATATGTATTTAAAAAAACCCAAAAAGTTCCGATTTGAAGTTATATATATTTTTTAACTAAGATATTTTAAAATTCCTTAGTTTAAATCAAAGAGCTATTAATGGGGAAGAAATAATAAAACAAAACATGTTCATATATTTTATGGTTCCTGATAAAAATGTTGACTAACTGTTGAAAAACCTTACATTTCAGGAAATGCAAGAAAATCCACATTTTTTTTACCCAAACACCCATCCGACATCCTCTTAACCATAATAATTACACATACTTAAAAATAATATAAAGTTCAGAAGCCTCACCGTATTAATATGAATTATCATGATATTAACCAATATAGGAGACTAAATTATGTCACTTAAGTATGTTAGTTTGCTTAAAGTATTGAAATTCTTGCACATTTACCAGAAATAACTATGATCCAAAACATCTTAAACCAAACATTAACAACTCTTTATTAAAAAAAATTGTAACTAATAGATATAAATATCGGGACATGGGTATTAACTATCATGTGGTTGTTTTGCCAATCTCCAACTACCACCTACATTCAGATGAAGAAATGTCTGGTGGCACTGTGCCAAGCTGCTTCGGTGGCCAATACTGACTACCGTGATCCCCAGCTCCCTGCACTTGGTGTACAGCTTTTCTTCCACTTAGTTACTGGTGGCCTTGTATAATAAGGGAATTTTTGGCAAGTGGCAGAAGAGCCGAACAAAGATCAGATACTGGGTCTCATTGAATTAATACAAATTATTATGAAATTAACTAATACAGGAGACTAAATTATGTCACTTAGTATGTTAGTTTGCTTAAAACATTGAAATACTTGCACATTTCCTAAAATTAACTTTGATCCAAAATTTAACAACTTATTACATAAAAAAAATTATAACTAATATATATATATATATAGGAACTAAAGCTTAGGGTTAACTGTGGTGTGGTTCTTCTGACAATATCCAACTACCATCTCCATTCAGATGAAGGAATGTCTGATGGTACTGCGCCAAGCTGCTTCGGTGGCCAATGCTGACTACCGTGATCCCCAGCTCCCTGCACTTGGTGTACAGCTTTTCTTCCACTTGGGCACTGACAGCACTGGTGGCCTCATCCAGAAAGGCGATTTTTGGCCGGTGGCAGAAGAGCCGAACGAAGCTCAGGCGCTGGGCCTCACTGAATTAATATGAATTATTATGATATTAACTAATATAAGAGACTAAATTACATCATTTAGAATGTTAGTATGCCTCAATCATTGAAATTCTTGCACATTTCCTGAAATTAACTGATAAAATTTAACAACTTATTACAATAAAAAATTATAACTAATATATATATAGGAACTAGAACTTAGGGTTAACTATGGTGTGGTTCTTCTGACAATATCCAACTACCATCTCCATTCAGATGAAGAAACGCCTGATGGTACTGTGCCAAGCTGCTTCGGTGACCAATGCTGACTACCGTGATCCCCAGCTCCCTGCACTTGGTGTAGAGCTTTTCTTCCACTTGGGCACTGACAGCACTGGTGGCCACGTCCAGAAAGGCGATTTTTGGCCGGTGGCAGAAAAGCCAACAAAGATCACATACTGGGCCTTACTGTATTAATATGAATTACGACATTAACTTATATAGGAGACTAAATTAAGTCATTTAGTATGTTTGCTTAAGGGGGTTCAATACCCTTAAATCGGTGAAAAAATCAAAACAAAAATTATTGGCTTAAAATACTATTACAACCTTTATTAATAATGTCACAAAGTATAAAGACGATTGGAAAACTATTTTTGACATTAAAGCCATTTTGATGTCATAGCTTCGTAAGGAAATGGGTTAACAATAAAAACTTAAAACGCGTTTTTCTCGGAACTTGATTTTTTGAACTTCGATGTACCTTTTCTCAAAAACTATGCTATGTTTTCTCGTAAATTTTTTTTATATGATGTAATACATAGTATAGATTAATCTGAGGTTATGAATTTTAAAAAAACTAAAGTGAAAAATATTTTATGGGGCAAAAAAGTGAGAAATTTCATGATTTTTTGGGTACTTTAAAACTTATTTTATTTAAAAAAATCTAACAGTTATTAGAAAAAAACTTTTAGCCTCAGATTAATATATAAGGTTGGTATAATACACACAGAAATTTTTAAGATGATCTGATCAGTAGTTATTGTGAAAAGGTACATTGAAATTGGCCAATTTAACATTACCGATATACAACATACTGAACCCCCTTAAAGCATTGAAATTCTTGCACATTTATCGAAATTAACTATGATCCAAAATTTCTAAAACTAAAATTTGACAACTTATTACATAAAAAAAATTATAACTAATATATATATAGGAACTAGAACTTAGGGTTAACTATGGTGTGGTTCTTCTGACAATATCCAACTACCATCTCCATTCAGATGAAGAAATGTCTGATGGTACTGTGCCAAGCTGCTTCGGTGGCCAATGCTGACTACCGTGATCCCCAGCTCCCTGCACTTGGTGTACAGCTTTTCTTCCACATGGGCACTGACAGCACTGGTGGCCTCGTCCAGAAAGGCGATTTTTGGCCGGTGGCAGAAGAGCCAACAAAGTTCAGATACTGGGCCTCACTGAATTAATATGAATTATTATGATATTAACTAATATAAGAGACTAAATTACGTCATTTAGAATGTTATTATGCCTCAATCATTGAAATTCTTTCACATTTCCTGAAATTAACTATGATAAAATTTAACAACTTATTACATAAAAAAATTATAACTAATATATGTAAATATAGGAACTACAGCGTAGGGTTAACTATGATGGGGCTCTTCTGACAATATCCAACTACCATCTCCATTCAGATGAAGAAATGTCTGATGGTACTGAGCCAAGCTGCTCCGGTGGCCAATGCTGACTACCGTGATCCCCAGCTCCCTGCACTTGGTGTACAGCTTTTCTTCCACTTGGGCACTGACAGCACTGGTGGCCTCGTCCAGATAGGCGATTTTTGGCCGGTGGCAGAAGAGCCGAACGAAGCTCAGGCGCTGGGCCTCGCCCGGGGACAAGATGTCGCACCAGTTCCAGTCGACGACGTCGAAGAGGCCAGCTTTTTTCAGCAGGTGGTTGAGGTCAACATAGCTGAGGTAGCTGGAATAAAATTATTAAAATTATTATCCGATTATTCTGTATGGAAGTGAGACCTGGGCGATAAACAAGTCGGAGGAAAATAGACTTCTCATCTTTGAAAGAAACAAGTTTCGTTAAATTTTTGGGGGAACTAAGGAGAACGATGTTTGGAGGGGTTTGTATAACCACGAAGTGTACAATATATATAGACAGCCAAATATACTAAGAGTTATAAAGTCATACAGGATCAGATGGCTGGGACATGTTTTTTGACGTGAAGATCTGGACCCAGTTAAAAAGCTGACGTTTTCAAAGATTGAGGGTACAAGGAGAAGAGGGAGACCAACTACGAGATGGTTGGATAGCGTTGAGAAGGACCTGAAAGTGATGGGAATAACCAGATGGAGAAATCTGGCTGCAAGTCGCCCTGTCTGGAGAAAGCAGACTGAGAAAGCCTTGGCCTGCACCAGGCTGTAGTGCTGTTAAAGAAGAAGGAATAAAATTGATTTTGTTTAGTTGAAAAAGATTCAAATTGAAATGGGTTTGTTTCAGATGATGTACCACTCTTGTTTTCAGTTTTTACTGTACTGCTATTTTGTGGGTTGCTACCGTTTCACTCTCAAAATGACTGATATAGAGGAAAAGAAACTTTAAATTAAGGTAGGCGAATACCCAAAATTCTCCAAAAATCTAACATTTTTACTATTGGTTTAATCTCTTCCAAATTTGGCATAGTGATTTCAAATATAATGAATAATACTATTTAGGTTTTTTTTTATTTAAATATAATTTATTTATTTTAAACGGTGTTTTTCTACTAAAAAAGAGGTTTACGCTAACAAGTCCACCCCATTGAATTTTCATCCTAAAGCATTAATTATGTGTTAAATTCTTCATTTTGAACTGATGCATGCAATGACTCTATAGAGTTACATACAAATTACAAGAAAAGAAGTTATTAAGAAAAATGCTATAAATTAACCACACACAAAAAAAAGATTTTTTTTTCGATTAACTTACACTTGGACATTTAAAAAAAAAAACGTGTCTATTTACACCAGATGTTAGAGGTTAAAATATCGAAACGAAAATATCAGATATATATTGAAATAGCATCTGTAAAAAATTTCACGTAAATTAATGTTAAACTTTTTATGCTAGAAGTGTTAGCATAAACCTTTTTTTTAGTTGAAAAACACTGTTTAAAATAAATCAATTATATTTAAATAAAAAAAATTGCCCAAAAAGCATTGCTCATTATATTTGAAATCACTATGCCAAATTTGGAAAAGATTAAAGTAATAGTAAAATTTTTAGAATTTTTGGTATTCGCCTACCTTAAAGCTTTCTTTAAGGGGGACTGTTAGTCCCTTAGAGCTAATGCATTAGAGTTTTGAAACCACAACTTTTGCAAAAGAATTGCTTTGCCATGTAATCCCATTTTCACCAGGGATGGGAATCGTCAATAACATCAATTTGAAACAAAATCTAAACGAAAATATACGATTTCAGGAGCCTTTAACCCTTTCAGTCCCAAAAATTTACTACACTACAGAAACATCTGATATTCACAAAATAAGCTTATTTTAGGTCAAAAATAAGAATTTCAAAAGAAAAAAAAATACATTTAAATTTTTTATATGGTTTTTTAAATTATGCCAAAATTTTTTAACTGTGGAAAACAACAAAATAAAAAAATATATATTACCCCAAAACACTTCGAGTTATATATTTAAATGCATTTGACCACATTATTAAAAAAAATTGAGCAATTATTTGAACCGAAATAGTTTAAATTGAGTTTTAAATATGTGGAACTGAAGTGAACTTTTCAAAAATCAGGTGAAACGCTTGTTAGCTATTTTTTAAATAAAAAAATAGAAGTTCTGACCTCTATTGAGATCAATGAAAAATATTGTAGAATAGAACAAAGTGTGAAGAATCGAATGATGTGTGTTTGGATGTCATAACGGGACATAAACATTTTGAAAAAAATATTGAAAGTGATGATGCCAAATGGCATCACTGGGACTGAAAGGGTTAAAGGCTATTACAAAACAAGCGAACTCACCCCAGTATCTTCTCCAGGTCTTCGGCCCTCGGCCTGGCATTCCTGGCCAGATCGAGGGGGTAGACGATCTGCTCGATGAGTGTCCCATCCGACAGCAAGGGGTGCTGGGGCAGGAAGAACATCACACCGGGCAGGAACGGGAGGGTCCTGGAGATGCGGCCCTCCTGAATGGGCCACAGGCCCTTGATGACGCGGAAAAGGGAGGTCTTGCCGCTGCTGCTCTTGCCTGGAAAGGTGGCAGAAATACAGAATATGGGCAGTTCTAGCATCATTTTTATTTTCAGGTGTAAATAACTTGTGAAATTTATGTTTTTAGTCACTTTACTTTAAATGTGTGTAAAAATGCTTATGAGGGTTCTAGAATTACAAAAAAAAGTTCAGTAAGGATCGTTTGCAAAAAAATAGGCGATGGCGGTTTTTAAAAAATGACACACAAAGAAATGGTTTATATTGGTCTTACGAAAATAATTTAACTAATTTTTGATGGAACCAAATACACAAAAAAAGGCCAGTCTCAAAATTGGTTTTGGTTTTCCATTCCTAGATCATGGGGACAGCAAGGAAATTCATGATGTTTTTAGACCTTTTTTGTGCAGGAACTAACTCCAGTTTAATGGAAATAGATTTTTTTTTACTCAATTTACTCACTTAAAAAATTTTATAGAAAAAAATTCCAATTATCAAGCAAAAATTAACCTTAACCCTGAGGAACTATAAGGAAAGCAATAAAGCCACAGATATTAATACTTTTTTTAGTCTTGTTGGTAAAAACTTGCATTATGAAAACGAAATATTAATATTTTCATAAGTAATGCCCATGGGACATAAAAGCAAAAATCTTGGTTGAATTGACCATAACCCGGTTATGGCATCATTTAATGAACCACAATGTTTAAGATGTTAAAAACGAGTATAATTACAAACAAAGTTAAATACTAAGTCGAGTAAATCATGCAAAATACGTATTATTCATGCAAGGTTGCGCAAATAAAAGTAGTCGACTCATTCTTGCGATTACTGCAGTTTACCTGCCCACGGCAGCATAAACGAGTTTTTTTTGTAACCAAGTCTGACTGTATTAAAATGTGTATAACAGTAAAAAAAGATATGAAAGAATATGAATATAGCCTGCTTTCCAGTTACTTTAAAAATTAAGAAATTCTCATTTTACAAACAGAACAAAAACAAGTACAGATCTCAGATTTAATGGGTAATAAAAAAAATAGTTGAAAGGGTGCCAATGACAGGTGCGTAAAATGAATAAAAGATAGGTATCATATATTTGGTTTTTTTTTGTAAATGAATAGGTCTTCAATGTGAAATACAAATTTCCGAGCAATTAAATTGGGATTTTGATCTTAATTTTATTGCATATTATATGTGTATTAGGTGGCTACTAAGATGTTTATGCATGTTTCACTTCTTCCTTCCTCGAACTACTTCACAGAGTAAAATACCAGTGTGACATTTATTTGTGGGGATATAGCGGTTTACCTGATGCACACAGCAGTACAAAGCTAAAGTTTAGGTTTTTAGAATACCTTCTTATAACGCAATAAACACAACTTAAAACATAAAAAACAATCAGCAAGAGAAAGGAAAAGTTATTAAGTAAAATACTTGTTTAAAAAAAGTAAATTAGCTGTGTTACGATATTTACCTGTAATAAGGAGATTGGAGCCAATTTTTATCTGGATATTGAGGTTGGTAATCAGAGCTTTGGATTCTTTGGGAGGGCTGAAGGTGACGTTTTGAAGACTAATAGCTGGTTCATCGCCCTTATCTGCAATATTTTAGTAGAAATGTAAAAAAATCAAAGAAATTGTTAAATGGAAAAACTCAAATTACCTGAAGTAAACTATCTGAATGGCTAGAAAATGGGCAAAAATGCATAGTTGTTTTCAGGTCACCACAAATTTTAAATTTAATTTACTTTCAATAAAATTTTAAAACAAATTAGAATCTGGTTTACATTGAAAGAAACTGTCTTAAAAACATTTCCTGGTGAAAAAGTATAAAATGAATATAAAATTGTAGTTTAAAACTTAAGATTATTGTAAAAAAGACTAATGCACATGGAAAAAGCTGGGTCTAACGATAGGAGGATTGAATATCCAAGGTTCGGTTAGATTGACGTATCATCGCACCAGAACTACAGAGGGCTATTGGCAAATTTAGAACCACAGTTAAGTGATGAGCCCACACCTGGCAATAATACACTATAGAGTAGTACACTATACAGTAAATTTTTACTGGTTAGTATAAACCTGTTTCCCGATTAACTCCAATTATCCAAACCTGGTTAGGTAGGTCCCAACTGCTTTGGATAGTTGGAGTTCTACTGTACTTAACTTGCACAACTCCAGTTTGGTGTTGGAATCAGGTACCGAGCTCGGATCCTTCAGTTCCCAGCCAGCTACCCTCAGACTGTCGATAATTTAACATAAACTTGTTTGACGATTACCTCATATTATCCAAATCTGGTTAGGTCCCAATTGCTTTGGATAATTGGAGTTAAACTGTACCTAACTAACTCAACTCCAGTTTGGTTTCGGAATCAGGTTCCGAGCTCCGGTCCTCCATCTCCCTGCAATCCACCCTCAAATTAGCGGCAACATAAACCTGTTTCCCGATTAACTCAAAACCTGGTTAGTGGTTAGGTCCCAACTGCTTTGGATAGTTGGAGTTCTACTGTACCTAACTTACACAACTCCAGCCAGTTTGGTGACGGAATTGGGTTCAGAGCTCGGGTTCTCCAGCTCCCTGCAATCCACTCTCAGATTGGCGGTAATTTAACATAAACCTGTTGCTTTATTCATTCATAATATAAAAACCTGGTTAGTGGTTAGGTCCCAATTGCTTTGGATAATTGGAGTTAAACTGTACCTAACTTACGCAACTCCAGTTTGGTTTCGGAATCAGGTTCCGAGCTCCGGTCCTCCATCTCCCTGCAATCCACCCTTAAATTAGCGGTAACATAAACCTGTTCCCTGGTAACTTCATATTATCCAAACCTGGTTAGGTGCCAATTGCTTTGGATAATTGGAGTTAAACTGTACCTAACTTATGCAACTCCAGTTTGGTGTTAGAATCGGGTTCCGAGCTGGGGTCCTCCAGCTCCCAGCCAGCTACCTTCAGACTCGGTAATTTAACATAAACCTATTTTCCGATTACCTCATATTATCCAAACCTGGTTAGTGGTTAAGTCCCAGTTGCTTTGGATAATTGGAGTTAAACTGTACCTAACTTACGCAACTCCAGTTTGGTTTCGGAACCAGGTCCCGAGCTCATGTCCTCCAGCTCCCCGCAATCCTCCCTCAGAGTGTCGATGATCTCGCAGACACGGTGCACCAGCCCCCCCAGGGCGCTGACATTCGTGGATATGTTGATGAGGCTCGAAAAGCACGACATCAGGTAAATGGCCACGAACGCATTCACGCTGATCAGCGCACTCAAATCCCCTGGAGACAGCCCGTCGTATTTCCCGTCGAAAATCGGGTAGGCCAGGATTAGGTAGCTCACGATGCTGCCCTGGTTAGAAGAAGAAGATTGCAATATATCTTAGTAGAGCTTAACTGATTAAATTCAGCACACATAAATAAGTATTTACCAGAAATATCCTCTGCATAAAAAATAGTAGTTTCATTTTGCACAACACACACTGTAAAAATAATGATAGGGTAGACTAAGTAGTGAATGAACATTTAAGGCGCTGCGTTCGCCAGTGAATGAACACCAAGATATAATGACCAGGACAATAAACCATATGTCAGATGACTTATGACTTGAGTGGGGGGCCCGTTAGGGCCAAGCACCGCGACCACTGGTCTATTGTACTAACCCCATCGTTTAACCTTGAAATAGGCCAATAGCTGAGATGAACCTCAGAATTTCCCTGATTGGTAAGTTATCAACTTCCCAGGCATCGATACAATGGTACCCAAGATACTCAAATCTTTGTGCAGAGTAGTTGTCACATTCGCAGAGAACATGAAACGAACTTTCCTCAACCTGTTGACATGCCCTACAGAGAGGGTCATCTTTTACACCCATAATATTCAGATGTCTATTGAGAGCACAGTGACCTGTTAGTAGCCCAATAGCTACACGAATCTCTTTCCTGCTAAGGCTAAGTAATTCCTTGGCTCTCCTCCATGGAGCACTCTGGTTGAGCTCCCTAGCCTGCCTTTGATCGGCTGCCATTTGCCAATCAGCGAAATTGTAAGCTTGGAACAGCCGCCTTATGGTATTCCTAACAGAATTATGCGGAAGGCCAAGCACGGGCTCGGGACCTATAAAAGCAGTCTTCGATCCCGCTTTTGCCAAATTGTCAGCCACTTCATTTCCTTCAATCCCTCTGTGCCCGGGAACCCAAAATAAGGACACTTTATTAAGGCGAGCTAACCTTGCGAGGGACAGGTGACATTCCCATACAATGCTAGAGGAGAAACATTGTTTGGACAGTGCAAGCAATGCTGCCTGACTATCTGAAAATATCCTAATTTTTTGGTCCCTAACATTTCTGTCGAGACAGTTGTGTGCACAGGCTATATGTCAGATAGTTTCCTACTACATGGGAGGAAGTCACTGTTGCCAATCCATCTAGCGGGATGATTTTCAATCCTTATTTTTTAATTACCAAATGTTCATTCACTAGGGCCTGTTCACTCACTGGTCAGTCTACCCTAGGTTACATAAATAAGGAGGTAGATTTACTGTACGATCCCCCTTGGCCAGCTTTCCAAAATCGTGCCAAAAAGTCAGTATTTTGGCAATTTTTTTAAAAACCACAATTCAAAGAAAATATGGTACGGAAATATTTCTTATGTCGTCATTGATGCGAAGTCATAGAATTCGAATCATCAGTCGAAGTCAGACAGATGTCCATAAAAAATATTTATCGCCAAATCCGAAAAAATTGCGCCAAGGGGGACCAGTAAATCTGATCCAAATAAGGAGATACCATGATGGAGTAGGTAATAATAATAAAGTAGATACCATGTAGCTGAAGATATTGACGCACACATCCAAGGGGAACTCCCGTAAATAGAGAAGCTGCTGCACTTTGATCAGGTCCGTGAGTTTGTGACTCGAACGGGACATCTCCGCGTAATTCGCGTTCTGGAAGGCGATGGATTCCGCGTTGCTCCGGACGAACATGTGTTTGAAACGGAAGAATCCCTCGTTCTTCTCCTGTTTGATCACCAGCCCCATGATGGGCTTGATGAGCAGCTTGTTGACCAGGACCGAGACCAGGAAGATCAGGAATATGGCGACCGGTCCGATCCAACCGGTGGTGGTGTAGCAGTTGTAGGAGTAGTAGGATATAGTGAAGGGGGCCACCACGAACGGGGCGAGGATGAGGCTGAACTGCTTGCAGAACTTCTCGACGTCCTGGGTTATCCTCTGGTCGGGGTTGTCTGTGGAGTCGTACTGGATGGTGTTGAGGATGTAGAATTTGTTCCGGCTGAAGTACAAGGCATGCAGTTTGTCTGTGAGAATCTCTCTGGAGGATACGTAAAACACATTTAGAAGGTACTTCTTGCAGCTGAGAACGAAACATATGGCCAGAATGAGCAGTGTGGCTTTTACTAAATGGAACAAAAAGGCATTCAAATCTTTTTCTCCTAGGACCTTATAAAACCCGCTAGGCACAATTCCAACGTTGTATACTAAGTACTGCTCAAGGAGCGCCATGAGGCATATTAGGATGAGAAATAGTATGCAAACGTTTTTGGAAAATATTATCTTCAAAATCCGACACAATCGGCGAATGGTAAACATACCGAAACCATGGTCTTTAGGTGGAGAACCGATCTTCACTTCACATAAACTAACCTTTTCAGTTTGCTCAGCCATTTTTAGGGAATTTCTAATATTATGTAATATAATGTAACAAAATTTCTTAATATATTTTACTTTAAACGAACATTTCCACACAAGAAAGTTTCATATCATACTAACAAACACAAACAGCAGAAAGAAAAGCACATGTTTCTAGCACAGTTGCCATTAACTTTAAAAGTAAACCCTCTATTTTTTCATTAAAAAAATCAGGAATATTTTTTCTTCTCATATCCCAAAAAAATGTTAAAGTGAAACCATATTTTTATACTGAATTTTTTTAGTTTTTAACATCGCAAATTCGTATTAAAACAGCAACGTATGTTTATTTATTATTTATGATTGCTATTTTTTATGCAGACTGAGTCAGAAATATGCGCCTGCGCAAACCAAAAAATACGGAGTACATTTAACTCCCAACAACTGGCAACGAGGTCTTTTCTTCATTTTACCGCCATCATTTTTGTTCTCTGAAAAGTCCGGCTCTACGCTAGGTAATAAAATTTGCTGTATTAATTAAGTTGCTTTATATATAGATTAGATACATTTTTAGCTAAACAATTTATATTCCCTTTATTTATTTCTAACATTCTAGCACGAGTTACTCCTGTATTTATTTATTGGAAACGAGGTGAACGTAGTGCGCGTTTAACTCGCGTGGTAAAAGAATTAGGGAATTCTGTCCTTTTTAATTTCTAATCGATAATATTCTGTTCCCAAAAGCCTGAAGAGTTTCATAAATTCTTAATCGTTAAATTGTACAACTCATTTACGGCGAAGTGAGTGGACTTTTATTCGCTTTTATTTTATTTCTTTTGTTCTATATTGAGCGGGATTTTTACTGCGCCATGACATGTAATCCTTAATTTCCGCCGAAGAACATGTCATCCCAAAATGTGTCAAATTCATACGAAATGATTTGGCAGGTTTCTTCAACTTTGTTGAGCTAACGTTTCCATGGTAATTGATGGACGTTCTTTTTTTTTAGATAAAATACCATTGGAATTATGGGTGATCTCAAGGAGTGAGTATAAATTTCAATATTCTTTATTAAAGTTTGTTTACTAATTTTGTACCAATAAAGTTTTTATTTCCTTGTTGTGGTGTGTATATAATTTCCTTGTACAGGTTGAACAATTAACCTTATGGGGTTTTTTTTAGTATCTTGTTCGATTTAAGTTTTTCTTATTTGAGCTTGGATTTGAATTTCCTTCTTGAATTTAACTTGCTTCCTCTCGTATTTTCAATTTAAATTTGTCGAGTCATCCAATTTTTTAAAACTTATTGGGTTAATTTTTATAGATAAAAATACAAAGTATAGTGCATCTTTTCTGATTTAAAAATTATGTTTAATCAGATACTGATACTCATGCCTAATATACATAGTTATCTTGCTTAGACTTGTATGTATTTCAAATAATATTGCTTTGCTGTTGTCAGTTGAATCATAGTACATTCAGCAGACAATTGCATGATATTGAGTTATAAATAGTTGATTTAAACCCTGGCTGAATGCAATGTAAAAGCAAAATTGTATTAAGTAATATGAGAGTACATGGGAAGAACCAATTGATTTCTTTAGTCTCTCTGTAATTGTATCTGCTTGGAGGACATTGGCGACCAAAAACCAGTCTCTCTTTCAGTTCATTTGCGGTGACTCTCGTCCACTTATCTTTGGCGTGAATCAGGGTTGCCGCGAAAGATAAACAATACGAGTAACCGGCTTCTTTACACCAGTCTGAGCTATTTCTCGCTATCATCCCCAAAGAGACTATTATGGAAACCGCCCTTCTACGAAATTAAGCGGTTCTTCCCTTGTACTCTTCATATGTGATTGTAGAATTGAACTTGTAGTCGAAGCATATATTTTTTTTACCTAAACAGGTCTTTAAAGAAATCATTTAAAAATATTTAGAAACTTCAAAGAGACATTTTGCCTAAGGTTTTATTTTCAACTCGCAAGTGGACCTGAATTTGTTCATCATGGGATATCCTTATTTCCTTTGATATTTGTTACCGAAAGCCTGTTGAATTCCCATTTAAAAACCAAGCTGGCATGGTATTTGCCACCCCCAGTAACTAACATGGTGAAAACTGGTATTTCCGTCGTAAGAATGGTTAAGTTCTCCTTCTGGGGGAACCTTATAATTGAAGCAATGGTTTATTTATACAAATGTTATTCAATGTGCTAAATTAAATTTATTTAAATTTTGTACTTAAAATACTGTCTATGATGGGAAAATTATTAATAATTTGTGTTAATAAAGAACACTTAAATAATATTCAGGTACATTTTTTATGGCACACAATGGATGTAACATTTTTCCAAGTGTTGGTTAATTTTGCAAATTTAAGTTAAGTCAATTTTTCCTATACAAAAATTTATAAATTGCAATTCTTTCTTTGGCAAGCTATAACAGTTGTATTTGGGGTGTGGATGAGGCTTACAAAAGTATGACCTTAAGAAGGGTTTCCCCCACCTAGACAATTACAATCATAGTCACGATGCAAACAATTAGGATGTAAAACAGCAAACCAGGTGTCTGCCGGGCACTTCTTTGCATCTCAAGTATTTTGATTGTGGAAGAATCTTGGATAAAAAAAAGTAAAAGATTTTGGCTTATAGCAAAAGTTACTTGGATAAAAAAAACTTGCACATATTTCTTAAAAGTGTGGTGTAGTAAAAGTTTCCCAAGTAAAGTCGAACTTGCATTGGGTTAACTATTGCATAGCCATTTTTTAACTTCTAGCGTCCTCCATGGTGATAGTCTTAAATAATACATACTACAGATGTTGCAAATATATGTAGTTTTAGTATAAAACGTATCAAACTAAAGTGACCCGATATTTTCCTGTGTTTGTCAACTACCATGTAATTGGCAACCCTGTCTCCTTTAAGTTCTCTACCTGTTTCGAAGTAGAATCTTCCCCAATATTAAAGTGTTTGAAATGCCAAGAATAAACAGACTATATAGCACCATACTCTTGACTACAGTATTTCATGTGCTTTGTCTGAACTAAATTTCTTTCCTATCTAGTGCTAATCCAGCTGGTGATGCCAAAGCTGAGAATGAAACCAAGACAGTGGAAGTGGTGGACGTTGAAGCCGGTCAAGAAGTGGAACGTTAGTGAACTGTTAACTAAATTTTACAATGTTGTCTGCATTTTTAAACTTTTTTTTCCTTGACTATATTTAAAATAGGGAGACTTTTCTGGATTATTGTTTTCCTATTGGCGATTAAGTTTTGCTGTCGGTTATTATTAACTGGTAGATTAAAAGTTAAATTGGCTAATGAGCTGATTACTTTCTTTCCATCAATATTTGGTTATAGCAACGTTAAGGTCAAATAATACCGGGTAACTTTTTTAAAATTTACAGTTTAGCTCATTTTGTGATTAGGGGGGTTCACAAAGATAAGCACTGGCCTCCGAAATATGTCCCTAAAAAGTGCGCCATTTCACAACTTTTTTAGAAATATGAGCTAATTATTTAAACGGAAGAATCTGACAAAGTGCTTGATTTTCGCCTGTAATCAGAGTGTTGGTGTGTATGCGATACTTGAATTCTTATGCCGACTGCTAATTTTGGATTCTAGAATTAGTGGTGATTCTAAAGTCTGGGGTGTTTCTCTTGTCGAAAATATACAGCGACTTTGAAAGAGGAAATGTTCCAGCTCTGAAATATGCGATAAAATGCCAACAGTACGAGTTTCTGTTAATTTTGGTTTCTCGAGTCTTATCGGCAGATGTTATACTTTATCCCTGGCTACTTTTTATATTAAGTAAACAGCTCTTTAATAAACTACAGCAGTACTGTTAGGATTTTCATGCAGATGTTTGTTTTGTGATGTCACGATGACAGGTTAGTTGTCACGAGCAGTCCTGACCATGCGAATCGCTTGTTTATGACGTAGCTTGGTGGTTGCTTTCTCGTGCTGTTTCCCCCTTGGCATTTAATGTTCTAGTGCAACTTTTATAACTTGTATTTTCAATTTAACATGAAATAAGTTTTCCTCGCTCAATCTATTCTATAATGTTTCTTCCCTTTCTCCAAATTATGAAGCAAGATTGTCATTTATTTAGTATCATATACACTGCTCAAAACAATTTAGGGAATGCATGGTTTGAACTATTTTGCCCGCAATGATTCCATTTGGTATCATCAGCTACCGATTTTTTTCCCTCGCTAAGTTGAACTCGTGCTTTTTATCGTTAGATGGAAGAATCGTGTATTTTGAAGAATTAAATGTTTGTTTAAATTGAATGAAAATATGAAAAACATAGAAAAATAAAACTCCTTCCCAAAAACTTTCATGAAATAAATTGCCCCTAAATTGTTCACCCTGGCATTCTAAGATGTCTAAAATTTGATTTCACCTTTTTTTACAAGATTTGTTTTCCTGTTTTTTACCATCATTTCAATCTGGATGCATAAGGAATCTATTTCACAAATTTTAGATTTTTATAATTAAAAAAATAGGAAGTTGGAACTGGACGGGTAAACGAAAGTATGCAAAGTGCTCCCCTAATTGTTTTAAGCAGTGTATATTATTTTTAAGAGGTGCATTTTAAAGATTCTCCATTTTAAGTTGTCTTTTTTTTTAAAATTTTTTCCTTTGTGCCCTGCTATTTTAAGAGCCGTTTAGAGGCTATTAACTACCTTAAAAGTAAATTTTAAAAAATCCTTGTTCTTCCCTTCAGAGGAAGAAGAGGGCGACAACAAGACCCTCTCCCTGAGTGCCCAGATGGCAAGCCTGCTTCTGTCCAACCCCTTGTACAGCCTCCCTAAGTCTGTCCGTCGCAATGTCCTGGCCCTGAAGAACCTCCAGCTGCAGCATGTGCACACTGAGGTGGAGTTTTTCAAGGAGCTGCACCAGCTGGAGATGAAGTACGAGAAGATCTTTGAGCCGCTCTACGAGAAGGTGAGACGGGCCGTATTTCTGTGAAAAATCCTTTTTGTGTGCATCGTTCTTTCCTTGAAAATCGCCGGAATAAAAGTTTGCCTTCGACCCAGCTTTTTGGCTGAAAAATTTCACACACTTGCTAAAAAAAGGCCTGCATATTCACAAACTTTTTTCTTGCCACCTTAATATCTCAGGAAAATTGTTTCCTATATTTTTTTGGTGCTATATGTTGAATTTTTTTATTTAAAAATGTATAATGTGGGTGTTGCCTGTTTTATGTAATCTTCCAAAGTATCTTAATGTGCTATTCCTGTACTCAAGTCCTTACAGTTACAATGCAAACCTGCTTACCGCCTCATAATTTTCCAGAAAACAGTATATGGTGTGCTCTTTTCATCTCCCCCCTTTTCTGCGTGGGTGGAAAAGCAATGGGGTTTTATTGTGTCGTGGATGGCAACGACAACAGTTTTGTCATTAGTTGCCTGGAGTTTTTTTGGGAGGGCAAAAAATTAGTTTTCTAAGTGTTTTGCTTGTCATGTTTTTAATGATAACTTCTTGGCTGTGCCGTTGGTTGCTCAAAATATTTGGTTAACCCTCTAACTCCTAAAATTGTCCTGGTGGCCGTACAACTGAGGATTCGATAAGATCTCAAACGATATTCAAATCTGTTAGACCTTAAACGAAATTAATGTTTTAAACATGTTTTCTGGATGGATTCACGAATAATTTATGGAAATCTTTACATGCATGGAAGGCTCTAGCATATTTCTATTTATCCAACTTAGGTTGGCAAGGAGTGTAGTGTGATATTAATCTAATCCTAGTACTTAAAGCATGAATTAATTTGTTATTTCCATGGCTTTTGATTTTTAAACCTTATCATAAGCTTGTTAACTTTGTTTTCTTCCAGCGTGCGGCTATCGTGTCTGGAGCTGTTATCCCTAATGACGAAGAGTGCAAGTTTCAAAATGAAACCGAGGCTGATATTTCTGTGAGTGACTAGTCTTCTACGTTTCTTGTCTTTTTTAAGTAATTGGAAAAGTCGAGATAATTGTTTAGTTGATTCACTTTCACATTTAATTTCTGTTTTACAGAATGAATTGGCAAAGTTAAAAGGCGATACGGAAACAGACAACGAAAAGACGGAAGAAAAAGGTACTAAACTCTCTTATAATTACAAATTTTTAATTTATACTCTTGAAACTTTCTGTTTCATTCTTAATGTTGAGTACCTACTCATGTAAGCCTGATATTTTAAAGTGAAATCAATTAAGGTTGCTCTTTCCTAGTTTGCTTATAAGCAATATAATAAATGTTACTCTGCTATTGTATTATTTAATGATCTATATTATCAAGGCCAAAAAAAATGAAAAGGCTTAACTTTCCTGCTTCTAGGTTCAATATATTAACCTTAATATTTATATTTTTAAAAGAATGAAAAAAAATTTAGGTTTTTTTTGCTCTAGCACTAGCTGAAATATGTATTCTGATGTTTTTTCTTGCTATTTTTAGATATTAAGGGAATTCCAGAATTCTGGTTAACTGCCTTTAAGAATGCCCCTGCTATTGCTGACATGATTGAAGTAATTGAACTAAACTTGTATACATGTTTTTTTTTTTATATCTTAGTGCAATTTTTCTTAATCTGGTCTTTTGTTAGTTTTTTTTAAATATAAAATGCAATACAGAAATTCTTACTGTTAAAGTGTTATAAATTATACTCAACCAAAGAACTGTATCAATATTTAAATGTTTACATGAGAACTTAGAGGCATAATGGATTCTAGTTTTTGTTAATTGTTATAAAGGAGAAGATGAAAACTACCCTATTCACTTTGGGTGTTGAATTAATAGGGTAATTTTTGGCTTGTCTTAATTTTTAGATCCAATTTTTTTTCATAAAGATGCGATTGTTATCTGGATCCTGAGCGATGTAATTTTCTTTCATTTGTTGCAATACACTAGAATCACCATTATACGGAACTCTGTTACAACAATCTCCAACCGAGTCCTATTTGATAAATCACAAAAGAAACCAGTTTCAGAAATTACTGTACCAATTCGTATCAGGTTTTCAATAGGTTTCAACAGGTTTTCAATTAGGTATCAAATATCAGGTTTTTGGAAATTGGGTAACTGCGGTGATTTTAAGCTTAAATTAGCATACAAAAAAGCAAAAGCTAATTCCTTGCAATCTAAAATTTTCAAAAGACTCCGAGAATCTTCTATATCTACTCCATACTATCAAGAAAACATTTCCCCAGAACTCCGGTTAGAATGAATTACTTTCAACACTCTGTACTATGTTTTCGTATTTAATAAAAATCTTCTATTATCCGGGATTTTCGACAATCTTGACCTACCTCCGGTGCTAATTGGATCGGATAATTGAGGTTCTACTGTATTTTTTTTATGCAAAGTTTTTAAAATGAGACACTGTGATATTTTGTTAAATGTCTTTCTTATGCATCATGGTGTCAATTTCTACACCCTATTGTAGTTTATTGTGTTGGTGATGCTAAAATATTTTGCTCAAAGATTTCAAATTGCTTATTATAAAGCTTTTTGGCTATAATTTCTGCAAACAAGATATTAATCTTTACTATGCATTTAAACAATCGTATACAAATAAGTATTATCACTTTGAGATAAGATATAGCTGGCAAGCTACTGGATAATTATTAAGGTTTAGTTTGAGCAATTAAAGAATATTTAACCCAACAACAATCTTAAGCACTTATTTTTTTTATTGCTTTAATTATATCAATATTTCCCCCTAAACTTTAGGAATACGATGAGCCAATTCTTCAGCATTTAACACATGTCAAGGCAGAGACAGCTTTCGAACCAATGGTAGGTAACACAATTTATGAACTTAACACAGTGCTAAAAGCTTGTTGTATCGGCTCAATTTCTTATTTTTCTTTCAGAGCTTCAACCTTGAGTTCCACTTCGAGCCTAATGAGTATTTTACCAACACTGTCCTAACCAAATATTACGAAATGAGGTGCACTCCTGACGAATCCGATGTCTTTGCTTTTGAGGGTCCTGAAATAGTTAAATGCAAAGGGTAAGAAATTTTGAAGGTTCCTCTCCTGCAACATCCAATCACCTTTTTTCAGCAAAAATCAACTAAATATCAAACATTTGCATTTTAATATAAAATAAACGTTTAGCTTTCTTAATCTGTTTCATTTTAGTTTAAAGTTTTTTAATAGAACGGAAGATAGACTTTAAAGGTTTTTTATTTCTTTTTTGCATTTTTTTTAAATTGCATTACACAAAACATAAAAACTGAAGTTCTTTATTTATTATCAATTGCTTCCAAATTTTTACAATAGTTTTATAATCATATGAAGAACAGGGTTCCCACGGTCCTTGAAAATCCTTGAAAAGTACTTGAATTTAATTTGGTTAACTGGGGGCCCCGGAAAGTACTTGAAAAATGCACGAAGTCCTTGAAAAGTACTTGATTTTTTCCCCGTCAGGCGCGGATCCCTATCGAAATATCTTATTTAAAGAATGGATTTTAACACTAAAGACAAAATTTTTAATTAAAATTTGAAGATGAATTAAATTAGATTACATTAAGGTGTCTTCAAATATCGATGTACGTCCAGTGCAATCTCCCATTAGAAAACGATCATTTACGTAACCAAAAATATGTACTCCAATAATGCTTTCTGAGTTACTTATTTCGCCGCAAAGTAATTTTCAGGAAATCTGCCGATGAGTCACATTGCATCAGAGTGATTGACAGTTCTGTGGCTGCTAAGATCAAACGCGGCGTCGATGTTTGGTTGACCGACCCGTCTTATGAACTATAAAACTAAACGGAATGATGTACTGCCAATTTGCAGCAAATAAGAGCAAAAATTACGAGGCATCGAGGTTTGGTTCACTGATCCATGAACTATAAAAATAAGACACTACTGCAATATTGCCGAAGATTAAACAAAATTATAAGATGTCGAAGTTTGATTAATAGATCCGTTTGAACTAAAACTATAAAAATAACGAGTCTCTACTACTGCGATTTCGCTGCGAACTAGTAAATATTACGATTCGTTGAAGTCTGGTTCAGCGATCCGTCTTAAACCAAAACTGTAATATAAAAAATCTATTATAAGAATCGGTAAATATTTTAAATGCGATCATCGTAACAAGTCTGAAAAAATCTGTTACAATCTTATTTAATTTACTTTCAAAATGTTATTTTTTCTTTAAAAAAAACCATTGGCTTCCATCGGTTTCCCGTATTTTTCAAAGCCGATGAACCGATTTCTCCTAGTTAACTTCAGGTCCGATGGCTAATTATTAAACAATAGGTCTATTTTTGCAACCAGAGACAGATTTGAGCGGCATCAAATAGCAATTTGGGATGCAAATTCACTAAAACAGCGATAAAAATAGCCAAACAATTAGCTAGAACTGCGATGCTTTTTTTTAAACAATTGTCTATTTTCTCTTTGCACCGTAATTTTTGTGAGACTAAGTTTAAATTTTAAAAAATAAGACATTCAAATAACAGATTCTAATAATGAAGATATTAAAATTTAATTAAAATGTGAAGATGAATTAAGATTGGATTGCACAAGTTTTCTTTAAATCTCGGCCAGCCAGTACAATCTTCCATTACTTCAGCAGTCAAATAATGCTTCCTGATTTACTTATTTAGCTGCCTAGTAATTTTCACGAAATCTACCTATAATGTCACACTGCATCAGAATGATTGACAGTTCTCTGGCTGTGCGTGATCAGGAGAGTGTCTCGGTTTATTTTTGTAGCTCCGGTTCAGGCCAAGTCGGACCAACCAGAATATTTTATTCTGATCAAGTGTCAAACTTGCGGTGTCCGTGAGTCGTGATTACAATTACATGAACACCTTGAATGAAAAAAAATTTTTTTTTATGGTTGAACCTTTTTTCTACTTTAGCCTTTTAGTTTAAAATTTTTAGTTTAAAATAAATGCAGTGTTAGCATAACACCCTTTATATATTTAGGTTTGACTTTCCTTGAAAAAGTCCTTGAACTTTTTTTGGAAAAGTGCTTCATTTTTTTTGTAACTTTGTATGAACCGTGTTAATAAAACATGTATTGAAAGACCAAAAAATATAGGGATTTTAATCTCAAAGAGGCAGTCATTGATTTTTTTTTTTTTTGCTAAACCCGGCCTCTAGATATTCCTTATGGAACTTTTTTTTAAAACTTTTTTCCTGTGTTGGTAGTAATAATAAATTAATAAGTCCTTGAAAAAAAAAATAAAGGTCCTTGAAAAAGATATAAAGGTCCTTGAAAAGTCCTTGAATTTTTTTTAAGTGAAAGAGTGGGAACCCTGAAGAAGGATTTGAACTATAATCGTGTAAAACTATCGAAAATTTGATATTTTAAAACTATTTCTATACTTGTTTCTAAGTTTTTGATACAATGCTACAAACTTTTGCCTATAAAAAGGCCCTGATATCTTAATAATTATGACCTATAATAATGTTTGTTAAGCATTTAAATTTAAACGATGGAAAAAAGAATTTAAATTTGTAAAGATATCGTGTTTTGCCTAAGCATGACTTTTGAAGCATATTTTGCTATAATTTTCCACAAATACTGAAAGTTTTTTTATTTACTTGTATTTATTTTTAAATTCATAACTAATAATAAAATAGTTCAACATCATGGTTGGAATAGAATTATCAGAAACTTGCTGTCAAAGGTGATCGGCCACCTTAATGGATTTTGACTTTTTAAGAGATGTGGAAATGTTGACAATTAAGCAGCTATAAAATACCATCTTTTGATAATATTTTGTCTATAGATTTGTTGCTCATATGATCTGTAGTCCTAATTCCATACAATGTGTGTCTCGGCTTGGCTTGAGTTTAGTCAGTAATATGCGTGCCTTGCATGCAAAAGGTCCCAGGGCTGAGCATTGCCAACATGTAAACGTTCTATGCAGCCTAAGTGTGACTAATAACACCTTGTGTAGATGGAGTGCATGTCCTATGCTTCAAGCCCCTATGCTATGTGTGTTGCCCTTAAATATTGTATTGGGTGTCCACTTGTTGCTTGATTGGTTCTAAATGCAGCACCTTTGCCCCGAATCGCAACTGCCCTTGTGTAAATTTAGTGCTACATTAAGTCAGCGCAACTAAGCCTAACTTTTGAAACTTAAGCAACATGGAGTATTGTTGAAAATGCTTTATTAGTTAATAAACTGTTTGTTCCAATAATCTATGTTAACTGCACGAGTTTTCACCTATTGCAATCCTAACATAATTTGAATTTCTGCAGTTGCGCAATCGACTGGAAGAAGGGCAAGAATGTCACCGTGAAGACCATCAAAAAGAAGCAAAAGCACAAGGCCCGCGGTGCTGTAAGAACAGTGACCAAGACCATCGCTAACGACTCCTTCTTCAATTTCTTTTCGCCTCCCACCGGTATGTATTGATTGGTACTTACACTGCTCAAACAAATATACCCGGTTTAGCGTGAATGCAAGCTTCGAAGGCATTTTCCTCCCCCACCCCGCATGTGCTTCAGCTACAGCGTGAGCGTATTTTTTCCCCACCCTACTTGGTTTGAACTGTCAACCTTGCAACAGAACCTCAAACACGTTGGAATTGGAGAACCAATGCTCCTCCCGTTTCCTAGAAAACCAAGTGAGGGGGTGGCAGAAAGTCTTTTTGAGGCTTACATTGTGAATACTTTACATTTCTTTTTCTCAAATGGAGTATAAACCCTGTGCTGTGCCTATTTTAAGTCTCATTATCAAAAAAATGTAGAACATAACTATTACATAATTAACCTCGTGCTCCCAGATTTTAGTACAAGTGATTGGTCTTATTCCTGTCATATTTGTTTCAGAGATAAATCGTTAAATAAGCATAGTCCTATTCAGGATTCAAACCAGCATAATATCAGTATAAACAACTAGAACCCAAAACGTGAGGCCTCAAACCTTTATCTTGCTTAACCCTTTCCTTTTCATTCCTGTATAGGGAAGTTGATTGACTTTTCCTAAATTTTTTTGTTAAATCTGTTTTAAATTATCTGGTAGTTGATACACAATTTTTACTGTGACATTTATATTGAGATAAAATTCAGGAGAAGATAAACTAGAAGTAAGCTGCCTCTTGTGTATAAGATGTTTTCTTAGTGGTTTTAAGTTCTAAAGCTTTTCTGTCTGATACAAGAATGAAAGTAAAAAAAACTGGTGCAATGGATAAAATCATGTAAGAATAAGACTAAACTGCTTATGCATTAATATTATTAAAATCTTTTTTATAACCATACATGGTAATTCTATGAATAAATCCTTTTAAATATGTAACATTAACAATTATTTCTTGTATTTTTTAGCTCCAGAAAATGAAGACGATATGGTAAGTGGCTAACATTGTTTCACATTTTGTGTTTATTAATTTTTCAACTTTTTAATAATTCAATTGACATGAAAAACTGTATTTTAAACAGATGACTTTATTTCCAGGATGAGGAAACCCAGAGTATATTAAATAACGACTTCGAAGTTGGCAACCTAATCAAAGATAGAATAATTCCTCATGCTGTCCTATTCTTCACTGGGGAGAATCTCATAGATGATGACGTAAGCCCATTCTATCCTTTGACTAATCAATGTTTTGACGATGCTATAAGTCTGAAATTTGCTATAAGTCTGATTGTTTTACATTAAGAATTTAAAAATAAGTTTCTATTTAAAAACCAATCCTTAATTGATTTTAGTATACATTAATATCTCAGTTTGCTAATTTCTTGAATATATATCAGACTAGAGATTGATTATAGATCAGACTAGACATATGGCGAATTTCGGCCGATGCCGATTGTTGACCGATTGTTCCAAAGTAAGATGGGCCGATGTTTTCCGCCTTCCATCGGCCGGTGGAAAAAAACAAATGCAAAATTCCAGGGTTCCGAAAGTCGCGAAACTCTGGGGTTCCGAAAGTCGCGAAACTACGGCGATATGGATTTTTTAAAAAAAAACATCGGTTGGCCGATGGCCAATTTCTTTTTCACTAATTACCATCGGCTGCCGATGGCATGGCCGATGGTAAAATTTTAAAACAATCGGTGCCGATGCATCGGTCTATCCCTAATCTGCAGCTATTTTGGCAATGCCGATATCCAAACCAGAGACCTTTTGGCATGTAAAGCAAGTGCTTTACTTACTAGATTTAACTCCCAGAAAACATAGTTGAGAGGATCACTGGCTTTATAGCTCTTGTGCATTCAATTCAATCCACCTTGCCCAAAACTTCTCAACGGGGCTGTTTTATTGGCGGCTTAGCTTTTGCATACTCGGCATATTCCCTAGAACTGTTAACCTGGCACTATCTAGATGTCTAGACTACCAATTTCAGTTTACAGTAAATCCAAGCTCTCTGTGGATATTATGCCAAGATTAGTTTTGCTCTGAGCCCATGCCAGATCGGTACTCAAGGGACCCTTGCATGACACATAATCGTATTTTGTGGCATTTTCACATCCCGAAACTCTGCCGAAAACCTCATCTTCTGAACTATAGAAGATATCAACATTTTTTTAATGTCTTTCTAATTAATAGCTCTTTGATAAACTGAAGAATTTTAAATATCTTGGCTCAAAAGAAAGGTATATCTTTTGTGTGTGGGGCTCTTTGTATATGAATTTAAAAAAACATCATTGTAAAAGTGTTTTTTAGACTATGAAATATCCTCAGTTTAAATCCAAAAAGTTGTATGTCAGGAAAAAACTAAAAATTTATATCTTGTATAGTTCCTGAGGAAAATGTTCCTAAAGTTAGTGAAATTAACATAGAACCATCAGACTCCCTTTTGCCCTTTCAAACTTCATAGTTGAAATTGTACGTTTTTCAAAATTTCGATGTTGGCAAGTATGCAATTTTTCCTTTCTTTTCAGTTTGATGAGGAGGATGAAGATGATGAGGAAGAATATGATGAGGATGAAGATGAGGAAAGTGAAGAGGACGACGAAAATGATAGCTCGGTGAGTATACTTGTTTTGATTTGAAGAGCTTAGTGGTAACGACATTTCTGAAAAAATTGAGATTTTTGTGTCAATGAGCATATTCCATCATTCAGATACACTGCGGCTATTTTCACTGCCCAGTACTACAAACAAGTGTCGAAATCAGAAAGGCGGGTTACTGTGGTTTTGATGCCTAATGTGGGAATAATTTAGAGCAACCTACCTGTAACATGGCTTAAGTTATTAACTTGTCGTTTGACATGACGGAATGACAGTTTCATAAACGTATTAAATTAAAAGTGTTAAGTAAATTTAATATTTTTGTGCCATCCAGAATACTCATAGGATTAAATATTGCATTATATGCATTTATTCACATGTGAAGGGTTATTCAAGCGCTTATCGAGCACTATTTCCAAGTACTTGAAATACTGGCTGAATTTGCAGAGCCAACAAATCCTTCTATTTGGGCATTGATCTTTTTCGGGAATATAAATGTTCGTCTTTTATAGTCCCGTTTCCTTAAACCATAATTTGAAAACTAAAGTTGAGATTTTTATGGAAGTGCCCGTTTGAGTTGAAGCTTTAGTAATTTTTTATTATGTTTTCTATTAACTTATGTTGGAACCTTTTTTTCCCGCAAAAGTTCATATGCAACTTGTAAACTTTTTTACTTGGTCTGTTTGTTACTGTTTCGTCTGTATTTAAACAAAATGGTTTAAAACAAAACAAATGTTTTTTTCCAAAAAAAAACAAAATTTCTATTTATATTCTTAAATTAATCTTAATTCATTTAATTTAAAGGTTGATTATTATGATGCAAGCTACTCAACCAAAACTAAGTTGCAACTCATCTCAACTCAACTTGTGTATCCAAACAAAAGAATAGCAGCACATGTTGATTTTTTTAATGACATTTAATAAAAATTTCAACGTAAAAACTTTTTTTTTTCCGAACCCTGCATGCTTAGTAATTTTTATGGTTGGTACAAAAAAATACTGGTTATAAAAAATCCAATAAAGCAAAACTGTAACAAGTAGACCAGGTCTAATTTTTTTCTGATGTTCGGATAATTGGTGTTGTACTGTAGCTACTGATGAATTGGATTGTGTTTTCTAGTAAGTTAGCCTGAGTAACGTGCTGTGGTGTTGGCAAGGTGTTTGTTAAGATTTAGAATTATAATTTGATGTTTCATAATGTATTGATTGTTTTTAAAAACCCATCTCCAGTTATGAATTCGGATTTTTCACTTAAATTTTCAGTTTTTTCCCCAGATCTGAATTATTAGTTAATATTACGACTCTGAGGTGTAGGCTAGTTTGGGAACACTTCGCAATGCCCCTAGTTAACTCGGAACATAATTTATGTTCTATGCAAGTCTGATCCGTTTACCTTTTTGTTTTCAGACCCGCAAGAAGTCCCGTGGCCAGACCGGTGATAAAACCCAAGCTCCTCCCGAGTGTAAACAGCAATAAATACAAACTCTTGATATGCCATGTTTAAACCCGTTCCATTGTAATGCCTATGCAAAATTTACTCTGTTAATAAAGTTGCTTTTATAGGAAAAATGTCTGTGCTTCTGTTTTCCTTGTTTTCTTCCTTTCTGTGGTTGTTTTGGTATGCATGCCAGGTACTGAGAGTTCAAAGTATTTTGTGGAAGCAGTGTTCCAAGATGATTGCTTTTCTGCAGGTTGGTGCAAATAAGTGGCTCGGCCATGGAGGTAGAAATGCTGCCAGGTTAAAAACCAGTGCAAAAACAGATTTGCCGAGTGAAGCTAGCTAATGATCGCTTCATCATTGAGCCCAAATAAACGCTTGGCGAGTAATTTTTTAGGTAACTATGCAATCTTCACTTGTGCACCTGTTCTGTCCAACTCGGGCCTACTTAGCCAGCACCAAGAACGATCTGAAATCCCCAATAATCCATGTGTAGCTCTAACTTAGTAACTAACCCATGAAAATAATTGAGCTCTTGAACACCTGTTGATTTATGAATTCGACTAAGTGGCTTTCAGGCGGCTTCAATAGTTTTTATCGCCAAGCGCCTCCTTCCATTTGTAGATCCATGCTGGGGCAATTTTTAGCCTACTTTTTAATTGGAAAGAATTTTTAAAAAAAATGAATGTTGGTATTGACATGCTGTCGATGTCCGTCTGTACGTACCCCCTTCCAAAATCGGTTATATCAA
The DNA here is from genome assembly GCA_023701765.1 of Hylyphantes graminicola. Lineage (NCBI taxonomy): Eukaryota > Metazoa > Arthropoda > Arachnida > Araneae > Linyphiidae > Hylyphantes > Hylyphantes graminicola. The sequence goes on along the minus strand of CM043121.1, from coordinate 13,953,839 downwards.
TCCGATCTTTAAAAAAAAAAATATTAGAAATATATGACCTCAGAAACGAGAAACCCTACTTTCATACTTTTTGTCTGTACGATAGGACGGACATAATCCTATTTGTTTACGAAAATCCCATTGGATTAGCATTGAAATTCAATTTCGAGTCATTTAAATCGCTGTTGCGTATAATCCTGATTAGTTTTAATTAACATTTCCTATTTTAAGTGCATATTGGAGTAGTTTTATGGTTTTTGTTCTATGAATAACTATTTATTTACAACTGCAAATAAATCATGCAGACGATAAGTAATATTTATTTTATTTGCGATAGAAAATTAACGAAAATAATTATTTCGGAACCTTAAATTATAGCTGGATGCCGTGTTTAGTGAAATTTATTCCTAATGTGTAAAAATTTAATGTAGAAACGGTTGTAGATGACACTATTACGAAGCTAGTTGTTTCCCGGTAAGAAATTTAGTAAGTATTTAAGGAACAGAAAAGTAAACTAGTATTTTAGTTCTTAAAGAACTTCTTGTTATTTGCGCCACCCTGCTATTTAAAGTTATGTAGGTTCACCTTTTCCTAGTGGTCGATCTGTCTCGTAGTTGTAGCTTTGCCAAGTGTCCGCTAAAAAAAACCTATGTAATGTGGTGAAGACCAAGTTTTTATGACTTGCATACAATATATTTATTGTAATCTAGATACCTGGTTGTGGACCAGAATTAAATCAGTGTCATCTTATGTGTATGGTATGCAGTGTGCACGCAACCTTAGTTTCCCACACAAAATGATGCAATAATAAAAAATATTTGGGGATAGATAATAGATATTCTATCCCAAAATTATCCTGTACTAATAATTTAAGGAGGTACGGTATCTTGAAACTGATAAAAGATATTTTTTATTGTAGGGGAAAATAATATAGTCAGGAGACTATAACAAACCCCAGATAAAACAAAATTCATACTATCATAATACTTTTTCTGCAATAAAATATTAATAAATCATAGATTAATTAATGAAATTGTGAACACGCGACATTTCAAATTTTCGCCGAAAAGTATACAGCAAGTATCGATGTGTGCGACCTAAAAAAATATAAGCTCCTACCGAAGTAGTTACACTCTTAAAACAAACACTCCTAATTTAACTCAGTTTGAGTGGATTTCACTCCTCCAGACTGGAAAATGCACTTCTCCTTTTGGAGTGGATCCTTTGTGTGTTAAACCTCCGACAGGATCACTCCAAACGAGTGATTTTAACTCAGTCTGAGTAAATATGCATGCCTCTACGGTGTCGAAAATGCACTTCTCCAACTGGAGTGGATTTCACTCTTTTGTTTTAAGAGTGTATTTAATCATGATAGTTTGAAATGGCAAGCTTTAAAAGTAGTTCTTAAAAAATTATTTAAGGATTTTAAATTATGCGTAAAAAAATTACTTTTGTTTGAATTGTTAAAAAGTAAATGACTACATGCCCTAATTTATACTCTTTAAAATGCACTTTAAAAAATATAGAAGCATATTAATTTGAGATCGCTTTCGGAGTACAAGCAGCATATTATAAAAAATTCGTTCTTCAGAAAATGAGTTCAAGGTTTTACATTGATGATAATTAAATGAAATTGCCTTTACCAAACTGTTTTTAAATCAAAACCTATTTACAGTGCAAGAAATCTGCTTGCACTATTTGAAAGATATGGAATCTGAGAGTATTTTAATGCAAAAATATCAAAAAGCATATTTGATCGACTTTTTTCGTATTCTAAGGTATTGGTAATGCAACATTCAAACTTTAACAATCGAATAAGAATGACTTTCTCAAAAAGAAATGCCCCGTGATCCACTTTTCATAGAATCAAAGCATTCTTTTTGCACGACATTATATTCCAACTAACGTTGAGTTTTCAGTAATCAGCAAAAACTAATCAATCAGCAAAAAATAAGTAAAGTATTCCCTAATGTAAGATTCCTGATGTAAGCTGATTCTGGCCGACATTCTAAAAAAGACTTTCAATGATCTTAGTCAGCAAATGCTAATTATAATTTGAAATCTGATATCTTCCTTTGAAAATTCGCTTATTTATAGAATGGGTCTTTAGGAAGAAAAAAACCCAGTGGTTATTGCTATTGCAAATTCAATTCAAGTTTTTGAATTGAGCAGAGTAACCCTTTTTAGCGATACTGTATGTACTGTGGATCGATTCCTATAAATATAATGTGAGATAGCTTCTATGGCTTCTTTGATTATTTTGAAAATCCCGAGTATATTGTTTAGTTTCGTCAGTTAAATAACGAGGGTTGTAGTTTTTCAACCTCGACCCTCTCGGGCCGTAAATTAAAGACTGGTCAATGTACAAAAAGTATTTATTATCAATTATAACGTACAAAAAGCTGATTATTTTGTGTTAATATATATTTTTTGTGAACATGGAAAGAATTTATGTATGAAAAATGCATTTATTTAAAGGTATTTAAAAAGTTTAAAAAAAAAAGCCTAAAATCCATCTATTTCTTTTGAAAAACATTTAAAATTCACGAAATCGAATGCGATCAATATATGGCATCGGAAAATTTCTAAGATATCTCACAAGCTTATACTACCTTAAACTCGACAATTCTTAGCATAGAATATTTTTCCCGCCGTTTCATGACATAACAACGGGGAGTTAAGAATAATGTAAATATGCCTCGTACATTGCTTGCATTGAAATTTAAAATAAATACTTACAAATCTAAATATTTTGTATTAAGAAACATTTCATATTAGAGCCTTATACAGTAGAAATCCAATTATTTATATGAATTGCGGTAAGTATTCATGCCGAAAAACCAAAAATTCGTATTATAGAAGTTTTCCCTAAAAAAAATTATGTTTCAATTGCTGATATGCATATTGTGAAAATGATAATTAAAAAATATATATATACTTTGAAATAATCTCTTGCGACCTGGCGTCCCCTTGGGGATTTTTTTTTTAAACCTCCCCACAAACAATTAGCGCGTTAATTAGTTCCGAAATTGACCTAGTTCGATAGAAGAAGATCCAAATATCGGTTTTTCAGCCTTCGATTTTTATTCATCATTTAAATCATTGATCTCGATAGATTTTTTTTAAATTGAACTGGGGTCAATACGACAGTAGAGTTCTTAAAAAAAAAAATTCAAAAACAATTCAGACTTTTCAAAAAGTTCCTTTAGTAGTTCATTTTAAAGGCATTTTGCATTAAAAACTAAGTTACAATTATTTGTTAACTACAAATAAGTTATGCGGCCGTTTTTGTTGCATTTATAGCACAAAAAATGCGTATTTTTAGAGTTTATAATACAATCGACTTAAAAGTCGCAGTGCTTGGCGATCTTGCCCCCCACCAAGAAAGTCATAAAGTCATAGAGTTTATAAGGCGTGTCTCTAAGTATAAACATAATTTTTTTTAAAAAAAAAATCTTTGCTAAAGCATATTTTTAGCATATATTTGTATGAAAATTATGTTTAGATAAGAATATACGTGAAGGATTTTGCTTGGGTCTTAAGAGGTTAAATGAAAAGCCAACACTTTTATTTTTTCATGTTTGGCGTACGGATAGAACGGCGAGTGATATATTTATAATTAGGATAGTAGTCGGAACAATACTTTTTGTTCTATTAAAGTAGATCTCCCTCTCGACAAATCTGTGGTTTTTTCATCAATTACATTCTATTTTGAAGTTTTAGTAACTAATAACCCTCATAGATGACAGTAGTAAAAGTTTATTCAAAATTAAAGAGTGAAGTTATTAATTGTTGTAAAATTACGTCCTTGGCAGTATTCAAAGTATTATAATATTAGTACTAAGTACCAGTAAATTGTTTTGAAAAAATAATTATAGTTCAAATGTTATTTTAAAATATATTTCGTAGTTTTGTAATCATTGTTGTCAAAATTGGATTTCTGTGGTTGTTTTTTGCCATACAATTTTTTGGCAACAATTTTAAGAGTTGAAATTATTTAAATTCCAATGCAGTTAATTTTTTTCCAGTATTTTCCCCATAATGTATGAATATTAAAGATACAAATATTTTTGTGTGGGAAGAAAAAAAAAATCATGCATTACAGGGTTAATATCCACAGAGAGCTCAGATTCATTGTAATCTGAGTAACAAAATGGGTAGCGAGAGTCGCCTAAATGGTGCCACACAAAAAAAAAATGGCTCTCAGTTTTTGGGAATATGACGAGTCTGCAAATGGCTTAACTGATAATAAAGCAGCCCCGATGGGGGGAAAAAACATTCTAGTGCACAAAGAATCATTCAAGCAAAAGAATATCTTTTTGCTATTCGGTCTGCTTACATGCTTCACATCGGTTTGTCGACTTTCAGCTTCACTTGTTTCTTCTCCAAGCATCTTTACTCTATTCAAACCTTCATAACACCTCATCTTTTTTTATTTATTTTTCTCAAGAACAACCTGTCAAACCCCCCGCGACGCATGCGCCGTAGACCGTTCCGACGCGAACCACTGCTTTTCAAAATAATGTTCTGGTGTTGTTGCTTCGAAAAGTCATCTGCGTCCGGTGCTCCTGACTTGAAGTGAAGAGATTACTATGGGAATATAACGAAACTGTGACAGAAGAAAGTTTTGGTTTTATTACTGTTGTTCTACAAACTCGTTTGAAACCGGTAAGATTTCTTTTTCTATAATACGATGAGTTTTTAAAAAATAATTCCCGAATTGCTCATGGGTGATCTCATGTTTATTATTAGAAATTTTTCTAACAGTTTTGAACAACTTTACAAAAAATGTTTTTTTATTATATTTTTAATTTGTTTGTTGGGGTAAATAGCCTTGCATTTTCTGAAAAGTTGAGCTCATGATGTTTACATTTTTAAAACTATTTTTTTATGCTAATTTTTTTACATTATTAACTGGGAAGCATGGTCCAGGACCGGTCTTTAGGCACGTGATCTCTGTATTCCTTGGATTTGACAGTAATTAATTCAAAATGCCATTAGCAAGTTTGGTGGCGTGAGTGGCAACAGTTCCAGTTGTATTGTTTTCCTTTTTGGTCCTTCTTAAATTGCATTTGATTTGTATAATACAATACATTCTTACCTTATTAAAACAAATGTTGTGAAAAAAACTTTTCTTTCGGCAGAACTAAAGAAACTTTTTTCGTGATTCCGTTAAATTGCTGTCAAGCAATTTCGGATTATTTCCCCGCACACAAGAAAAAATTTCCTTTAAACGGAATATTTTCCAACAAGTTTGACGTTCTGGTAAATATGCTTTGCAAGTTTGGAATTTAATCGAGAACGGGACGCTGTTCCAAGAAAATTAAACCCTGCATTTTTATGGACAGCTTTCAAATCAAACTATTTTTTCAAAGAACTAACATTCAATAAACATATACGAAAAATAATTAAGATGGAAACGTTAGGGTTTTTTTTTTACAAATTTAAACCTAAAATTTGTACGTTTTTCTTTCAAAATGCTACTCCTCCTACAATTTAAAAAATTTTAATGGATTTTTTCGCAATATGTTCCCACAACATCAGTTAATAAAAGTTGGTATGGATATTGAGCTATCAGTTAAACAAGAACACTTATGCAATTTTATGTATAACAAAAGCTAAAAAATAAGAATTTTTGTAAATTTTCAACTTCATAATTTTTTATAAAAAAAAACTATTCACACTAGACCTTATCCCGTACCATATTTTGTTAATCTATATTTCTTAACACAGGGAAAAAAACTTGGAGCTCTGAGCCCTATATTAATTTGCCTAAAAGCCTTAGGGTTTTAACAATTCACAAACTGATAAATAAAATTTAAAAATTTAATAAAATTTCTAAGAACCATTTTAACAAACCACTACATCATTTTCAATAAACCGCCACCACTTTAAATTATTAATTCTTTTTTTTTTTTGCAATATCCTAAGCTCACAGCTTTTGAGCACGTTTATTATTTTCTGGGCAGCCCTAAATTTTGGGTAATGATGCGTCCCAATAAAACTTATCAAGTTTTATAAATAGCAGGAATAACAATAAGTTGCAAATAAATAACTTTAAAATAGAAAATTCTCTAATTGAAAGGAGACGAAAAAAGCGCTCATTTTGAGAAAGAAATCGAAACAACCACTGGAATCGTAGAAAACGCAAAAATGAATATGAGAGTTACATCTTTTTGAATAGTCGTGAACGTCGATGTTTGATCATATTTTTTTTTATCAAGCTAATCTTTTTTTGTAATAAACTTTACTTGAGGTAGGGTTAGGGTAGGGTTGATACATATATATTCCGGCTTGTGTGCTCAGAGATCCGCTTATAAACCTTCGTCAAGTAAGACAGACACGGGAAGATTTTTTTACTGTCACCGAGAGAGAAATTACACTCAGGGCGAAGGCGGGAACCGAACCCGCACCCGGTACAGTGCGCAAACTGTTAGCGAATGCAGCTATCTTAATCACCCGGCCACCAGGGCCCCCTTGACTTGAGGTATAATTGGTTGTCAAAACGACTCTTAGAACGCAAAATTTTTGACGTTGTTATGTAGTCGACGTTCGAAAATGTAGATCATACAGTTCGGTCTGCTCCTCTATGTGACTTTTTAGTAGAGAAAATTGGAGTAATTTTGATTGTTCTTTTAAGTTTTACCCAGTCTTAATAGATCTTTAATTGTGTTTTTACAAGAAATTTAATTGTGTCGTAATGGTAATGTGATAAATTCAGTTATTATTTATAGTAACCGGTCATTATTCATAATAACCTATTGTACACTGTTAAAAATTTTGTTCTTGGTTTCACCTTAATGGTTCTTAGTAGCTTCAACGGCTGGATTATGAAATGTTCATCCATATTTTCGAAATTTGCTTAATTTCTCCGCACCAAGACAAAATATCATCTTTATCCGCAGTTTTCCAACAATTTTTACGTTTTGGTGACATGCTTTACGTATTTCAAATTTAATCGGATTAAAACTGATAAAATTTAGTAAAAATATATCAGGAATAAAAAAAAGTTACAAGTAAATAACTCTGAAATAGACGATGATCGAATGGAAATTTGAATGTGTTTGCAGTTAAAAGTATAAAATTAATCATCGTTAAAATATATGGCTTTTAATTGAAACTCATGAAGTGTTGCACACTCCCAGTTTCCCATACGTATTAGTGAGATACACCTTGATGCGTGCGCATTCAATCGGAAAAAGGTTGGTAGCCCGTGTCATTAAATGAAAAGAAAAAACCGCTTTATTGAGCAAAGGGAAAAGCATCTTTGATGACCCCATATAGTTAAAATGCTTGGCGAGAAAAAAAAATTAAGCCCTCTGAAAAGTCGCCAAATTGATTTTATGCCATCATAGAGTTAAAGGAAGTCGGATGGTTTTATCTTGGGCCCATGTTAATTTACCATACTTTAGGAATAATTTTCGCAGGAACTATATAATATATCTATTATAATTTTTGTATAGTTCGTTCCTTACATAAAGTTCTTTGATTTAAACTGAGGATATTTCAAAATATTGAAAAATACTTTTACAGTGATTTTTACGAAACATTTTTATTGAAAAACAAAAAAACAAAAAAAAAATTAGATAAATAGTTATTTAGCCTTTTTTAGCAGATAAATTTAAAATTCCTCAGTTTCTGCCAATGAAGTCGAGACAATTTTCCTCTTTTTATAATATTCAAAAATCGTCAATTTTTTTTATTTAGTACAAATTAAAAAAAACACCTCGTGTTCCTAAGAGTCTGTAAAAACATTTCGTTTAAAATAGTCAATTAATCCATTTACAACTACTATGTGTACCACTTACATTTTCATTTCCGTATTCAAGCTTTACATTTAATTTTTAAAAAAAATTCTTTCGTGCAACTTTATTTGTCCTACATAAATTGTTCGCGACAATGGTCTTCAGTTGCCTTATATTTTGTATATTTAAATAAAATTTATCATTAAGATCGTTTTTGTGTGGCAAATTGTTTTGCCAACCGTCGCGAATGAGGTAACACTTGAATAGTAGTAGTCTGTATTACAAGATCCGGTTTAATACACACACACAAGGTTTTAATTTTTCCTTTTAAACTAAATGTTTCTTTTCTTATTGGTTATTAACTTGATTGAATTCAAAGTAGCTCCAAATTATTTGTCAAGTGGTTTCTTTGGGTGTATAAATAAAGCCATCACGGCTTCAATTGGCACACTGCATTTTGCATTGCTTTTCTTCTAGAAGCATTTCCATCTTATTCAATCTCCATGGTTGACCCTCAGGGTTAAGGGGTCATAGGAGTCTTAAAAATGTGCAAAGAAGGTACTACAAAGTATAGTTTGATCTTTCATGTCATTTTTTAACTACTCAATATACAAGTATAATTTTTTTTACATGTAATTCTATAAGATTTAATTAATATAAAACAAATTAATTTTTTTTTTGAAACATTCGCCAAAACTAAAATAAATGATATTAAACATAACGCTACTTGAACACATTGGGATTAGGATTGCGCGGCAAATTTTGAGGTCAAAATTGAAATAATGGCCAAGAAAATGACTTCATATTGTACAAATATGTACAAACAAAGACTTATACCTAAATTCTCAGCTCAATTTTAATTTGAAATTATTTTTAAAAAAATTAAAAATCAAAATTTAAAAAATTTTATAAATTTTTTTAGAAAAAGGTTCTAAAAATAATTTCTAATTAAAATTGAGCTGAGAATTTAGGTATAAGTCTTTGTTTGTACATATTTGTACAATATAAAGTTAATTTTCTTGGTCATTTTTTCAATTTTGACCTCAAAATTTGCCGCGCAAGCCTAATCACAATGTGTTCAAATAGCTTCATGTTTAATATCGTTTATTTTAGTTTTGGCTAAAGTTTCATAAATTTTAAAATTTGTTTTATATTAAATAAATCTAAATTGTACTTATATATTGAATAGTTCAAAAATGACATGAATGATCAAACTATGCTTTGTAGTACCTTCTTTGCACATTTTTAAGACTCCTATGACCCCTTAAGAAGACGATGGAGATGCGGCAGAGAAAAAACCAATTCAAAAACCGGTTTGAAAAATGAAGCCGTCCCTCGCTTTGTAGTAAGCCCAAAGAAACGTTTTCGCGAAGTATTTGGCGCTATACTACAGTAGGCGCGTTTACATGAGCCATCGAATCCATGGAATGCCAAACCCTCCTTTAGGGATAAAAATTGGTCGAGCAGGATTTCTAACCCAAATGATAGTCTGTGGCTGTATTCATGAAATGAAACAACAAACCCTCCTTCATTGGAGGGTTTGCGAAACCCCCCCCAATGAACCACGGTTCTGCCTGGGTGAAAATCCCCAAGAGGGGAAAATTGCGGAGTTTGCTCTTCATTCAATGGATTCGATGGCTCGTGTAAACGCGCCTAGAAGAGTTTGAACTGGCCAACTACATCGACTTAGTGATTTTTGACTCTCTATAATGAATACTATAAATTACAACGGATTTTTCTTACCTGTGGATGGATATTGCTACCATCCTGTATTCATTCTGATCTCTTGCTACAGCCTACAACTGCGCAAACAGTCGTTTTTTATTTTTAATCAACATTTTGTAAACAATAAAATGATACGTTTAACACCGAATTTCTGTTGAGTGAGTGGTTTGTTTGGGCTTATAGTGTCAGCTGGCGTCTTCTCAAAACGGCTTAATGCATAATAGAGTTTGATAAAAAATTAAAGATGTCAATCAAAAATTAAAGATGTCGATGCTTTTAAGTTAAAAATGACCTCAGCAATACGCCAATAAAAAGTGTTAATCTAATAGGGGAAAAATATTTCAGGCCAAATTGCTCTGGCTATATTGAATATTTTTCCGAACAGTTTTTTATATGATAAATGTAGCTGGCCTTCATGGATAATATCGTACAACATTTTAAAATTGCTTGGAATATTTTCTTGTAAAAATTGTTTATTGAAAATTAAAGAAAATATATTATTAAAAAAATTTTGGAACCAATTTCCAATTGTAAGACAGCTACATTTATCATATGAAATTCATAAAAAATCATTTAAAAATAAAAAAAGACTTCACAATTTAGGCATATAGAATCCATTTTTAGGCATCATGACATAATTAATATGTGACCCTACACCAGCTATGATTTAAAAATTTTTCACTTCGATGCTTTTGAAAGTTCAAAGACATGGCTCAAACTATTAATTGTTAGAGTAATTGAGTGTTTGCAACAATGATCCAAGTCACTATGGTAGTTACTGAATAGGTCTGTATTGGTAATTCCTCGAAGGAATTACTTTTGGCCTACGGAAATTGCATTCCTATGTTCTGATAGATATTTCTTATTTGATGTCGATGCGCATACAAACACAAAAAGAGATGCTGCTTATTTTTATTTACTTCAGCAATCCGAAATGCGAAAAAAATTAACACAGAATCTATAATAATAAAAGAAAGAGTATGACTGTCTGTCTGCCTGTGTGTATGTCTGTGGATCGCAAAAGACCTACTTAGACTGCTCCAAAAAATTCTATATTTTTAATATAGATTCCTTTTAATATCTACGTGTGCACCTGAGGCTTAGTTTTTCATATTTGATTGTGATTTTTAATTAATATAATTAGTTAAAAAAACGTCATCCACGTGGGAGTGCGGGACCATAACAGGGCTTGAAAATACATGGACCGGGCCGAAACGGGGCCTTGACGCCATCCTCTATTAGTGTTTGCTTCTTAAGTGCTCATGCGCCAACACTAATTTAATTTTGTTTTGATTTTGAGTGCATTTTAATAAGTAGGCAGACCATAACAGGGCTTCAAAACACAACTACCGGGCCGTAACAGGGGCTTGACACCATTATCTGCTATAATTTGCCTTTTTATTGCGCATGCGCCAACCCGAAGTGAATTTAGTTTGGATATTGAGTGTATGGGGAACATTCATGTGATATCACGTGGTTTGTTATCTTACATCTCTCGAAACACGTGCTAATGTTATCCTATACAGCTCCCAAACCACGTGCTAATGTTTTCCTACTGCTCTAACCTATCTAACTGCTTTTTTTACCACAGCAATTTGGAATTGAATCTCAGGTGGGTATGGCCGTGAATGTCCCCCATTTTCACAAGTAAGCATGCCTCTAAAAGGAAGCAATATCTGTACTGGGAAAGAGTAAAAAAATCCAACTCGTAACGGATGGGCCCGAGTACACTGGGACAGACGTGCTCGTTAAATCTGTGGAGTCCAAACTCCCGACGGTGTCAGCGTACGATGTCGCTCGAGGTTCCATTGGGTGCTAGCTCAGGTGTCGACCTCGTCACTTGACCAGGGTTCTAAATTACGAGGCGTTATTGGCTGTGTTAAAGCTCCTACAAGGAGGCTAGAAATAGGCAGCCGGAAACGATTACACTGTCAACACTACCAAAGGAAGCAATGCGAAGTTAACGGGTTCCCAGTAAGGCGGGACTATACTGCTAGTATTAAATATAATAATATTACATTGTTATGTTGTGGGGTGGTGACCGGGTGTTACAGGGAGGAAGATAATGATGACGAATACCAGAAGGTTTGTAAGACATTTAATTATACTTACCACAGCGCAGTCATTTAATTCTATTAGATATTTAAGAATATGATTTAATAATATGCATTTATTTAGTAATGTTGATGATGACTTGAAGGTTTTTAAGATATTTGATTCTACTTACCACAGCGCCAGGCATTTAATTCTATTAGGTACTTAATAATATGCAGGTATTTAACTATTTAATAATGATGATGAATACCAGAAGGTTTTTAAGACATTTAATTCTACTTACCACAGCGAAGGCATTTAATTCTATTAGGTACTTAATAATATGATGTAATAATATGCAGGTATTTAGTAATTATGATGATAGCCAGAAGGTTTTTAAGAAATTTGATTCTAATAACCACAGCGGCAGGCATTTAGTTCTATTAGGTATTGAATAATATGCAGGTATTTAACTGTATAATAATGATGATGACTACCAGAAGGTTTTTAAGACATTTAATTCTACTATCCACAGCGCAGGCATTTCATTTTATTAGGTATTTAATAATATGCTGGTATTTAATAATGATGATGATTACCAGAAGGTTTTTAAGACATTTAATTCTACTTACCACAGCGAAGGCATTTAATTCTATTAGGTATTCAACAATATGATTTAATGCTGGTATTTAATAATGATGATGATTACCAGAAGGTTTTTAAGATATTTAATTTTTTTACCACAGCGCAGGCATTTAAGGGGTCACAGGAGTCTTAAAAATGTGCAAAGAAGATACTACATAGCATAGTTTGATCTCTCTTGTAATTTTTTAACTACTCAATGAATGAGTATAATTTTTTGTAATTCTACAAGATTTATTTATCATAAAACAAGTTTTAAAATTTATGAAACTTTAGCCAAAACTAAAATAAATGATATTAAACATGAAGGTACTTGAACACACTGTGATTAAGCTTGCGCGGCAAATTGTGAGGTCAAAATTGAACACATGACCAAGAAAATGACTTTATATTGTACAAATATGTACAAACTAGGACTTATACCTAAATTCTCAGCTCAATTTTAATTAGAAATTATTTTAAGAACTTTTTTCTAAAAAAATTAATAAAAATTTAAAAATTGTGATTTTAAATTTTTTAAAAAATAATTTCTAATTAAAATTGAGCTGAGAATTTAGGTATAAGTCTTTGTTTGTACATATTTGTACAATATAAAGTCATTTTCTTATTCATTTTTTCAATTTTGCCCTCACAATTTGCCGCGCAAGCCTAATCACAGTGTGTTCAAGTACCTTCATGTTTAATATCATTTATTTTAGTTTTGGCTAAAGTTTCATTAATTTTAAAACTTGTTTTATAATAAATAAATCTTGTAGAATTACATATAAAAAAATTATACTTATACATTGAGTAGTTAAAAAAAGACATGAAAGATCAGACTAGGCTTTGTAGTATCTTCTTTGCACATTTTTAAGACTCCTTAGACCCCTTAATTCTATTAGTGATCTAATAATATGATTTAATAATATGCTGGTATTTAATAATGATGATGAATACCAGAAGGTTTTTAGGACATTTAATTCTACTTACCACAATGAAGATGACTTAAATATAAGAAACAATAAAAAAAAGATTGAGATTTAGGATATCACAAGTCTTATGGGTTTGAGAGTAAGGTAAAAGTGATGTCTTGTTCGGTTCGAATCACACTGGGAATGAAGTTGTACTTCCTTAATTTATACTTATGCAGGAATTGGTTAAAATAATATTTTCGAATTTATACTATTGATTGAAAAATTTGAGTGACACATCGTTGATTTTAATTTGTGATTTTACAGAATTCGCGTGCAAAGAAAAGTTCCGCGTGCAAAAATTTCACTTCTTAAAATGGGGTGCCGGAAAAAAAAAGAAAGCTGAAAGAAATTAAATTAACTAAGATTCAACACATTGTGTATTATGTTATATTATTTTGCATTAACTAATCAGTGATATTGACATGCAATTAATAATAATATAACCACATATTACTGTTACATTTCTCCAGGAAAAAAAATGCGAGAAATTCTAGTGAGGAAAATTGCAATGATTTCTAGATTTTGTATACAAAGAAAAAAACTCTCACTTCGTCATTCTTCAAACTTGGTTTTTCGTTATTCTCTTGTGGTTTTGTTTCATTTTTATCTGCTTATAAATCTTTAAAGGTGCATTCGATATTCAAAATAGCGAAACTCCTTAAAATGATATTTATCCACGAAGACATTATTGGACTTTAATTTAATTATTAGACTGTAAACAAAATAAGATAAATTCAAGATGTAACAGAAGTTTATGTTATAGAAATGCGAGTTTATATATATTGGACTGTTAAGAACAGAATTCTTCTGTAAAAATGCCAAAACTACTATTAAACTAAAGAATCGTGGCCGGATATTTTGCGCCAAACCTGGGAACCCCGACTTATTGGTATTATGGTAACATATGCAGAAATTAGCAATGGGAAAGCTTCTTATCATGTCACGTTCTCCATACTGCTGTCATTCATTGGTTGTCTCGGCATATTTTTGAAAAGACGCCAAACCCGGCCACGATTCTTTAGTTTAATCAAAACTTCAAAACTGTGTGCTGTTTTACTACAAGAATTGTGTTGATGACGTTCGAAAACAAATTTGTTTTGTGCTAACACAAGTGATGACCGCGAGAACAAGCGATTATTAAATGATGATGCATCAAACTGATGATGATAAAGATAAAAAAAAAAGAACTCAAAAATATTGTTTTACAATATATGTATAAAATTTATTTTAAAGCAATGTCATGCATGTTTTAAGTTTAGCATTGCCATTTATCAGAAAAATTAAAAGAAGAGTTGCTAAACTACATTTCGGAAGAATACATGCATGCTGCGCCTTCAACTCAATTTTTATGATAACAATGCATTATTAGTTGTTCATAATTTCAAATGAAGAGCTTAGTGGAACAAACGTGCTAAGTGACATTTTTGAAAAAATTGAGAGAGATTTTTGTGTTAATGAACATGTCATTCGCTCTTTTAAAGATAAAAAATTTCCCTTTTTCACAACCTTTAAGTTAAGCATATTTTGTGCCGATTGAAAGTACCATTTTTAAAGAACCTTAGTAAAAAAATTGAAAGCTCATTTTCTCGTTTTCACCTTTTTGTCACTTAGCATGTTCTTCCACTCAGCTCTTCAATTTTTGTAAAGTTTCAACACAGCTTGTAATAACTGGAAAAAACAAAATTCTTTGTTATGAAAGCCAACATAAGTTTTTTTTTTTGTGTATAAAATGAAAATTTAAAGTAAACAATATGCAAAAAAAAAAAAACTATAGAAACGGACTTTTTTTAAGATTTCCCCGAAAGATTGCACCATTCAAAAGAAGAATGCAATTAAATATGTTTTTTGTTGAGAACGAAGCATTCTTTTTTCAAGGTCTTAAACTTTCGCTTAATTAGGCTTTAATTGCAGTCGAGAGCTTGGCTTTGCGAATAACTATTGTTAACATATGTTTTGTATGCAAATGTTAAAGTTTGAAATATCCTAAATTGGCTTGCTAAAATTCTAACTTACTAAATTAAAAACGAGTGGTGTATAACACTCAAGACTTTCTCAATAACACATTTAAATGTCTTAATATATCAATACACGCATTTAATACAATTGCATAACTGATAAGGTAATTTCAATAATTTTAAAGCCTAGGAGATTCTATGGCAGCTACCACTTCCACTTGAGCTATTTTCTCAAGAAATGTTACGGACTTCGAATTCGATACACGCGTTAATTCAATTGGCAACACTATTTTAAAACTTTATCAATTAATAATTAAATAACCTGATGTTATTTTCTTTTCAATTTTGTCTTAAATAGATATTCTGAGGACTCCCATACCTGGTGAAAATGGGATTACATGGAAAAGCTATTTATTATTATTATTATTATTTGCAAAAGTTGTGATTTCAAAATTACTGCAGACTGACAGTATATCTTAAATACCACCAACAATGATCTATTGTAGTTGGCTGATACATATATATGTATATATATATATATATATATATATATATATATATATATATATATATATATATATATATATATATATATATATATATATATATATAATATATATATAAATTCTGGCTTGTGTGCTTAATCAGAGACTCCCTTATAAACCCTCGTCAAGTGAGACAGACACACACAGAATTTTTTAATTTTTTACTGACACACAGAGAGAAATACACACAGCGCGAAGGCGGGAATTGATCTATTATTGGTTGGTTGGTAGATGTATACTTTCAGGCTTGTGTGCTTGGTCAGATCCCCTCTTATAAACCTTTGTCAAGTAAGACAGGCACAACACACGCATAAGGGACAGATGCTACCATCTATTCCTCACCACCGCCACAATTTAGACATGTCCCTAAAGGGGAGGGAAATAGTCTCCAGGGACCTGTATCCGTGGGAAACTGCGCAATGACCGCAGACAGGACTTTCGGACCCAACAGATTGCACCAGCACGGTCTATACTCGGTCTGCCTTCCGATCCCGAGATCGAGATTTTAACTACAAGGCTCCCCACAGCTCCTGATCTATTGTGAAATTAGAACTTCCAAACGATGAAGATTACTTCTTCGGAACGTTCTTTGGCATTTTGATATGAAATCGATATCGATTAACGATATAAATATCGTTCCATCACCTGTCTGTACCATAAATCGCTTTGTTCGATCAGTAATTTCGGAAATTGCGTGCATTATTAAAATCAGAGTATTAGGTAAGACGCTTCAAATGAAAGAGAGGAAATTAATTTGGATATTTGACTAAACGTCGGTCCATATTGGGGTTTGGGATGTGCTATTCATATAGGGAAATTCCTAATTATAGTAACTCCATTGAAACTTCAGTGCTACAATTTGTAGAAAAGACATAAATGGGATTAAAGTTGTCTGTAATCATCTTTTTGCTAATTTAAACACTGTATTTACCATATTTTTGGACTAGGATATACCATTTTTCAGGTTTTAGAATCCAAATTCTGAGAAATGGTAAAACCAAATACCGAAAATATGGTGAAACCTTTCACCATATTTATTGGACTTTATACTTACAAAAGATGCCAACATTTAATCTGTAATAATATTAATATTATTAATATTTTTAATAATAACAATAAGAACAATAAGAACAACAACGACAATATTAATAAAATAATAATAATAATAAAATAAAATAGTAATAATTATAATAATAATAATAATTGTGTTGCCCAAAAACCTATGCACATTAATTTGAGGTCGAAAAACAATAAAAAAAGCAATAAAGTAGACAGAACACCAAGATTCACAAGGACCATATTGGCGAACATGATAAAGTATATGATATTAATTTAAAAACACAAAAAAACACACATATTAAATCCCAAGTAAAAAATATTATGGCACCAGAAGTGTCGGGGGTGTACTTAGGACGGTTTAATGCAAGTATATGAACTATTATACTGTTATTTTATTTCAATAATACACTCTTTGCCAACCTAAGTTGGGTAAATAAAAATATGCTATGGAGAAGATCCTTCCGCAAATGTAAAAAGTTCCTTAAATAATTTGTGAATCCATCCAGAAGACATGTTTAAAACATTAATTTCGTTTAGGTCTAACAGATTTGAATACTATTTGAGAAAATTTGGCAATTTTATCGGGATGAAAAATGTATTTTGGTTCAATTGTATTCAGATCATTTTGCATGTAAATATTACCTTACAGAGTTTCCAACTAACGGACCAATAGCGCTTTTCCCTCTGACTTTTTATTCTTTGTTTTCACCCAGTTAGGTTGGCACGGAGTGTATATGCATGCATTTATAAAAAATAGTTCTCCATATCGGGAATATCATGCAAATATTTTTTAATTGGTTCCTGAAGGAAGTAAGAATATTTAAAGATAATTTCAAGCGGAAGAAAATATTAAAAAACTTTAGTGCAAGTGTTGTATTTATATATTTATTATCACCACAAAGTATACATTTTCCAAGAAACTGCTAACCTTGAATTAGTTATGAAGTCATGGTTCTCAGGTAATTTAGCTGCAGAAGAAACGGGACGTGATCCGATTAAGAAGAAACGAACGGGGACAGCGTTTCTGAGAAATGACTTCATAAGACATTTACACGATACTGTAACTGGGAAAATGCTTTAGTTAGGAAATATAACTATCCCTTTTAATAATGTGTTGTAATTACAAAAATGTATCAAAATTAGTTGCCACAAAAGAATGCTAATGATTATAATACAATTGAACCAACTGTCTTTAATTTTTGAAATATAATCATTATATATATATAGCTATATAATCATTATATGTATACAGTGGTGGCCAAAAGTGTGGACACTTTTTGAAAGTTTCATATTTTTCAACTTTGTGTGATTATATAATAACTAAATATATCATATATCCCGGATCGATGGGCATCTGGGCAAGGTTTGCCCAGCCTTTCATGGTCTTGAGTGGGTCGTTAAAAGGGTAAAAAAGCATAGCTTGGAGGGGGGAACTAAACACTGTGACCACCACTGACCACCTTACCGGGACATATGCCTAGCACCACCCCAGAGCCCTAGTCACAAAGCTGAAATGGGCCACGGCAGGCCTTGCCCCAGTAATGCTGTTGTGAGCCGGGAGGTTAGTTTAGTTTTTATATCAAATAAATTAATCAAATTTAAATAAAATTAAATCTTTAATTAAGAGGACCACTGTTGTGCAGATCGAAGCTGCTGTCTAATGAGAGACCTTTCCATATATAATCTATATCCATGGACAACACATCATCATCAAGTAATTCATGTAGAAATTAAAAATAAAATACAGTATTACAATATCTGTATTACGAATAAGTGTGTGCAAGTCATATATGAGGTCTTAGTTGTGCAAGTCATTGAGCCACCAACTTGTATTGAAATTTCAGCATAAGAGAATCCATTGATTTGATAGATTTTGATTTCCATTGATCCATTGATTGTGTTTGTTTGTTCAACTAAAATGAGCATAACTTTATTTGTAATACAGATACTTTAATTCTGTTTTTTTAATTAAATTCTACATTAAATTACCTTCAACTTAATATTTAAATGTTAGTTTAAATTTAAGCGAAATTTAATAGATGCAAAGCACAGGTAACAGTTGAAACACATGAAACTTTCAAAAAGTGTCTACACTTATGTAACATATGTAATGGTTTTACGCATGTTGTTAAGATAATAATTGGTTAAAGGTTACTTATTTGTACTTATTTAAAATGAAAAAAAAATCATGTTCATAGATATGTCAATAATGTATTTTGTTTGGTCCCCCAAACCTGCTTGTGCCTGGGCCCCAAATGTTGTAAGTCGGCCCTGTCTATAACAATTTTTTATGAAGCAAATGTATAACTGCGTTTCATCGGTTGCTTCGGTTTCACGTTCTGTGATTTCAATGGTTGCTTCGGTGTCACTCTCAAAGTGACGATATAGATGAATTTTTTTTCTTTCTGTGCAAGACTTCTTTCACAAATGTTTTAAACAACCAACCGCACAGCAAAAAGTTGGCATTTAAAAAAAAATAACAAGTAAATATCTGTCCGAATGTCCTGTGGGCGGTCATTGTGCAGTATCCCACGGGTACAGATTCCTGGAGACTATTTCCCTCCCCCTCAGGGACGTGTCTAAATTGTGGAGGTGGCGCGCGATAGATGTCTGCGTGTGAGTGTGTGTGTTGTGTCTGTCTTTCTTGACGAATGTTTATTAGCGGGTCTCTGACCAAGCACACACAAAAAAAGTGAGTGTTAAACACTCCATTTGGAGAAGTGCCTTTCGGACACCGTAAAGCATGCACATTTTCTCAGACTGAGTTTTTAAATCACACGTTTTGGAGTGGATCTGTTCGGGTTTAACACACACAAAGATCCACTCCATAAAGAGAAGTGCATTTTTCCAGTCCTGAGGGTGTGAAACACTCACAGAGAGTTAAATTAGGAGTGTTTGTTTTAAGAGTGCACATGCCTGAAAATATATGTATACCAACAAACCAACTAGTATAAATTGAATGTTACAAAACTGAAAATCCTTCATTTATTTCGGAACCCAATAAGCCCGGGTAATCCCAAATGCATGCAATTAAAGCTCCCGACTGGCTTCTTTGGATTGAAAAAGTTTTAGCAGATATATATGTTACAGATTAGTTTGCTTTTGGGAGGTTTCCGCCGATCTATTTATTTATTTAATTGAGACAAAACAGACCTTTCGGTCCCATTACATTGCCCAATATAAACAAGAATATACAACACCACCAGCAAAAGAACACAATAAACAATGCATACAATAAAAACTAAAAAATTAAGGACATGCAAACTCTCTTAAAGACTGGAAAAGACATAAAAAAATATCCAAATGATCTGTATACAAATTATAAAATGAGCAAAATTTATTTAAATAAAAATTTTCATCAGTAACAGTTCTTATATTAGTTCCACAAAACTTTAAAGCTTTATTTCTTGCAGACTGTCTAGGAACCCTTATAAAAATACCCTGGATTAAAGTATTACTGTCTATGCCCTTATTTAAAAGTTTACGAAAAAATAGCATTAACAAAAATTTACGCCTTGATTGCAGCTTTTGAATTTAAAAATTTTCTCTCAAAATATTTGTTGACATGTAAGTGTTACAATAACCATTTTCCGTGAAAAACAGGTGTCTTAAGAAAATATTCTGAATTTTTTCAATCATTTTAGTATAAAAATCATAGTGGGGATCCCAAACTATACACGCATATTCCAGTCTAGAAAATACCCTGTTAAAGCCTGTATACCATTAATTGCTATTAACGAACTTTTAATTACACGAAACTGACAGAGCTTGTTAGTTCATTCATAGAACGCAATAGCCAGTTTATACTTTTAGAACTGAAATTTTAATAAATAGCTAAAATAATTATATAACTTTGAATCTAACTTTGAATCTTGTTGTCTGGAAGGGCCTGGGGGCCCCTTGGCAACCTATGTATTCTGCTTCGAAAATAAAGTTTCTTCATCTGAATTTGATTCTTTTGCTATTTTTAATACATATTTTTTTAAAAAAAGTCACTGTAAAATTAAGTATTTTTTATACTTTGAAATATCCTCAGTTAAAATCAAAGGGAGAGAAAAAATTCGTAATGATATCTCATACAGTTCTAGAGAAAAATCTTCCTTATTAACATGGGCGAGATAAAACCATATGACTTCCCTTAAGCCCCACCCCCGGTCCTCCCTCCTTCGATCCCTCTGGATGGGTAGAAGGGGGTCTATAGTGTTTTTGTTTTTTGGAAAAAAAAAAAAAATTATAGATATATTTTGATGATTTTTTGCGGATTTTTTTAAAGAATATAGACTCCAAAACGCTTAGTTATTATTTTTTTTTTTTTAAAAAAAAAAAAAAATTATTTTTTTTTTTTTTTTTTTTTTTTTTAAAAAAAGGAAAAAAATGTTTTAAAAAAAATAACATCTAAAGGCACAACTTTATGAGTTTTTAATGGTTTTAAAAAAAAAAAAAAAAATCAAAATATTCCTATAATTTCATTTGCTTTTTTTGGGAACAAAGACCACTTTATCCCCATGACTTACCCATTAGCCCCCCCGATCGGAGGACCGGGTATGGGGGTGATGAGCAGCCTTAAATGACCTTTATAAGTTTATCTTTGAACGTTATTATTCTTCATACAACTTTGACAACCCAACATAGTGAACATCTACAACTATTTCTCTAGAGAACCTAATAAATATTCTCTGACTCAATCGTAAACAAGTAATTTATGTCTGAAACACGGTAAGCGACAACAAAAAGAAATACACGTTGCCGGGTTTCCGATATGAAGAATTGAACTTTCTGTTACATAAATAAAAATGAGTGTTTTGCCAATGCCAAAATGTAAAAGTTAATTAACAAATTCGTTAGTTTTGTGCTAGATTGGTATTCCGTTTTAAAATGACTTGTTGTGTATAGCAGAAATAAATTTTTAATTAATGTTAATTTGACTTCTGCACTGTTAAAAAATGTGTGCTTGGTTTCACCATAGTAAAGGTTCCTAGTCGTAACAACGGTTCGTCACCATGGCTCTAAATTACGAGGAGTAATTTGGCTGTGTTAAAGCTCCTAAAGGAAGCTAGAAATAGGCAGCCGGAAGCGATTACATTACGTTACAAAGGCTGCATGAGGGCTGTGGGGTGCCCTGTGGTCAGTGTCTTGATCTACTGATCGGAAGGTCCCGCGATCGAGTCCTGGTCGCTGAAAACCCACCGAGTATATGCGGAGTACGTGCTCGTTAAATCTGTGGATCCGAAAGTTCTGTGGGCGGTCATGGCACAGTTTCTCACGAGTACAGGTCCCTGGAGACTATTTCCCTCCCCTACAGGGACGTGTCTAAATTGCGTAGGTGGCGATAGATGACAGCATCTGTCACTTATTTGTATGTGTGTGTCTTACTTGACAAAAGTTTATAAGCGGGTCTCTGACAAAGCAAACAAGCCTGAAAATATATGTCTACCAACCAACCAACCATTAAAAAAAGCGTGAGTAATTCAACCTCCTCAGTATAAAGGACAAAAGGAGTTTGATGTCTGTCTTGACAGACCACTTGACAATCTTGTGAAAAAGTGACAGCATAGATTTTTTTTTAACTCTCCTTTTTAGAAGAGAGAGCATACAGATTTCTTATTGTGTGGCACTCCCTATCCGATTCTAGTTAGAATCGGAGAACAGCTTTTGAACATAATTGTTCCCCAATGACAGGCGGGGATACTGACCACAGTTTCTTTTTGTCTAATGGGGCTGCAACATTGGTGGTCAAGCCTTTGCAGACTCGATATATTCCCCAGGATTGAGAGCCATTTTTTGTGGCACCATCTAGGCGACTCTCGCTACCAATTTTGAAGTCCAGATTACAATGAATCTGAGCTCTCTGTGGATGTTAAGGTATGCCGAGATTTAATTTTGCCGAGAGAATCCAAGCCAAATGGATACTCCAAGGATCTTTTACACGCCACATAATAACATGACATGCACTGCACGCCCAGGATTTTCCCATCCGACAACTCAGCCGGGGCTCGAACCCACAATCTTAGGCTTATGAGGCGGATGCGTTAGACCTCTCAGTCACTGAGCCGCTCATACTGACCACAGTACAACCGAGGATTATGAACAGCCGAAACCGGGTTCGAACCACGCACCTTTAGATCACCAGTCCAACGCGTCTTAACTAAGCCGTTTTTTTTCACACGGAGTTTCCACAACCAGTTGAAGTGCCTGGTTAATTGCAGTCTAGATCTCTACGCGTTTAAAAACAGTTTTTTTTCCCTCACTTACACTCTTAAAACGAACGAGCGATTTTAACTCAGCCTGAGTAATTTTCACTCCTCCAGTCTGGAAAATGCACTTCTCTTGCAGTGGATCCTTTGTGTGTTAAACCTCCGACAGGATCACTCTAAACGAGTGATTTTAACTCAGCCTGATTTAATATTCACTCCTTTCCAGTGTCGAAAATGCACTTCTCCTACTGGAGTGAATTTCACTCGTTTGTTTTAAGAGTGTACACTCTTAAAACAAAAAAAAAATTAAATCCACTCTTATAGGAGAAATGCACTTTTGACAATGGAAAGGAGTGAAATGAACTCCTAAATAACTCATAATCGCCTTAAAATCGCTCGTTTGTTGTTAAGATTGTTGGAGGTTTAACAAAACAAAAGAGTGAAATCCACTCCAATAGAGGAAGTGCATTTTCGACACCGAAAGGAGTGAAAATTAACTACGACTGAGTTAAAATCGCTCGTTTGTTTTAAGAGTGTAAATCAGTTCATTTTTACAGACACAAAACTGTTGAAGAAAAAAACAGTATTTTTTTCTGGTTTTTTTTCTGTAAAAGTAAAAAAAAATTACAGTGCTACAAACGCCATCACTCCATATAACAGACAAGAGAAACCAGATCTTTATTTTTTTATAGAGAAGAGCGCCTTTGTTTCAAAGAAATGAACCCGTTTCAGAGATAATTGAAATGTTGTATTTTTCTCCTGTGAT
Source organism: Hylyphantes graminicola (assembly GCA_023701765.1). NCBI lineage: Eukaryota > Metazoa > Arthropoda > Arachnida > Araneae > Linyphiidae > Hylyphantes > Hylyphantes graminicola. Next base: position 13,930,242 of record CM043121.1, on the reverse strand, counting down.
ATTTTTAGACACGCTAATTATAAACTCAAGAAGTTCATGTCTTGAAATCAAACAAAGGATATTATGTAAATTATACTGGGACAAAACTTAAACGGTCGAGTGGGGTTAGGAGACGGAAGTTCATGCAGTGTACACTCTTAAAACAAAAGAGTGAAATCCACTCCAGTTGGGGAAGTGCATTTTCGACACTGGAAAGGAGTGAATATTAACTCAGACTGAGTTAAAATCACTCGTTTGGAGTGATCCTGTCGGAGGTTTAACACACAAAGGATCCACTCCTTTCGGAGAAGTGCATTTTCAAGACTGGAGGGGTGAAAATTAGTCAGATTGAGTTAAATTCGCTCGTTTGTTTTAAGAGTGTATGGTTCTGTAATTGCTTAGAAACTACATCCAGAAAAAAAAAACTTGTGTTCAAACAGCACAAGTGGAATACAAGTATTGTGTAAAAATGACAACTTGCAATCATAATACATCATATAAAAGACTAGATTGGCAGATCACGTGACTTCCAGTGCTAACGACGGGACGCCCAAGGAGACCCCAGAAGAGGGGCTATTCGGCCAGTGTTGTTATCTCTTTAATGATAAAAATACGACGAAAAGATCTAATTTAATTCTAAAATTACAAAAAATATCATAAAAATACTAGAAATTTTTTACTACTAACTACTTAAACTACTTTTTAACTACTAAAAACTTTTTTAAAAGGCACTAAAAATATTCCAAAACACAGCAAGTATTTTATGATAGTTTTTTTTTTTTTGGGGGGGGGGATTTAGAATTAAATTTAATTTTTTCGTAGCCTTTTCTCATTTAAGTGGTGGCAACACTGGCCCCATACTCCTTCAATTCTAGTCTTCATGAGTGTCCCGTCGTTAGCATTGGGGTTCAAGTGATCTGCCGATCTTTGCTATGAATACTTTAACTGTGATATCTATGATTGCAACATTGTTTTGTTTCAATACAAGAATTGTGTGGAGAACACACGTAAAAAATTTGTGTGTTCCCAACACAACTGATGATCGCGAGAGGAGACGGTTATTATATCCAATGCGAGATAGACAAAAAAAAAACCAGTAAACTATATGGTTTCTAAAATTTGTATAAGTTAATTATTAAATTCAGTTTAAAATACCGTAATAATTTTTTTAAGCTAGCATAGTTGTATCAGACTTGGTTTATATGAATGCGATATCCAGCCTTTAAAGCTATGAATCAATGTGTTACTGGTTAGGTATTTTAACAAGCTCTACAGTTTTGGTGTTTTCAATCGCACTGGAAATTATTTCTGTAATTGGACAAGCAAACAAAGATTGAAAAGAGACAGCCCGTAATCACCCCCCCCCCCCCCCTTAGATCTTAACTTTTATCTGTCACTTTTATTCAAACCTATTTTTTTTATTTGTTTTAATATCAAATCATCTATAAAAAATAATAGTTTTAAGAAAGTATTTGAAAAGAGTTGCAATTAATTATTTAATTAAAACTATGAATGATTAAAAATGATTTTTGAAAAGCCTGATTACTTACGCCAAAACTTACTCTTGAAATAATTAACCAAATACCAGCCACAGATATTCTCATCTATACTGATGGCAGCAAAGACGACCGCGGTTCTTGTGGTAGCGGAATTTTCTTTAAGAGGCTTCTGAGTTTTCTAGAATACTTACGATTAAGAATCCAGACTTATGCTCTGTATTTAGATATGAGCTAATTGCCATCGAAGAGGCACTCAACGCTATTGAGTCTAAAACATCATCCGCTAATATCATCTTATCCGATATGCCAAATTGTCATTGGGACTGAAATTCTTAAAAACGAATTAAAAAAAAACTTTTTCTGAACTACTTGATTAAATAACATTTTGATTTAAATTTTAAGATAATGTTGGCATGAAAAATGTTAATTTATTTCTTAATTTTATTATATATTTACTTCTAGAAATCCATTAATTTTAAATGAAAAAAAAAACAGGACTTCGCATGCAAGTTTAAAACAACATTTGTTACTCAGAAATTTTATTTTCTCCCTCAAAAAAATAATAAGTTTCATTTTGAATAAGTAATAAACAATGTAATTAAATTTAAAAAAAAAACTAATTACAATTTGAATGCTTTAAAGTAATAAATTTTTAATTCATTTTGTACTTTTTCATCTATTTTTTTTCAAAGCTAAACGTTTTAAATAATTTGCCACTCAAATTAATTTTCCTTGCAATTCCGCGAAATACAATATGTAATTGATTTTACTGGTACAAACGTTATTGGTGGCAATAAAAAACCAAATAAAATGGAAAAAATATTTAATTTAAGGTATTAAATTTTTAATCATTTAAATAATGTTGTTTTTTAATACACAATCTAAGCCGTTTTAGCCAAAAAACAAAAATATATTAAAAATCTATTTTTACTTAAGCTCTAGAAAATTCAATCTCAAGTCTTAGTAAAATTAAAACATTTCGAAACAAGACAACAAATATGGAAAGTCTTATATGGATATGCCAAAAGATCATGATTTAATTCAAAGATCTATCAATTTATACTTACACCTTAAACGAATAGGGGGTGTCAAATAAATCACGTGAAGCGATTTTGACGATCTTGTGACCCCCTTCCCCTCACATGATTTTTTTTTCAAAATTCGTAGTTATTTTATTTGATTCTTTTTTCTTTGGTGAATTTTAAATTGTTTTTTTTAAGCTCCAGCATATTGAAATATGGTTCGGAAATTCACGGTAAATATTATCATGTAAGATCTTGCCAAAGTGGATTTATTTTTTTATTTATTTACGGAATCATACCATAGCACTGTCTTTTAACAAAAATAAATTTGGGAATATATTACTTATATTCCTTTATTCCGACAATAGTTTCTTTAAATGCAATTTTTTTTTTAATGAAGAGCGGGTTATTGGTATGTGCAGTGTAGTATAATTGAAAGATTTAAATTATTTTCTTTTTATTATTATCGACAAGAAAAAATTGAAACAATGTATACATTTAAATTTTAAATTCGAACACTTTCCTGCATTTACATTTTACATCAACATGAAACAGAAAACAGAAAATACTTCACTTTTATTTAATTAACTGCTTTCGCCAATCGCTTAAGATAATTACATTTTAGACTAACACAAACAAAAAGAGTAATTAGTTTAAATGCCTAGTTCATTTAATGTAAACAGAAGAAATTTATAGGTACGAATCAATAAGACTGAAAAATAAAAAGAATTAAACTATGTAAATAATTGTCATCTATTTTCAATTATGCACAACTATAAGTTAGCATTTACAAAATTTAATGAGTAAACTATTCTTAGAAATCTCATTTTCGAATACCAAAACAAAAGTAGTTCCAGTCAAAAAATGAAAACATACCGTTGGAGCTGTTCCCATAATCCACGACGTGAAACAACCCTATTGTACCAATCTTTCTAAGTTTATATTTATAGTTATGTTTTAAAACATTTGATAATTTTAGGATTTTTTTAGTAAAGAAAGTCATAGGGTAAGGTGGGGTTAGAGGGTCATTGGGAAAGTGCCCCCCCCCCTCCTGGCATTCCCCCAATTATTGACTTTAAAAAAATATGTTACAATATTTTTACGTATTTACCCCAATAGATACAGGAAATAATATGGCATCATTTTCATTTTGTATGTAAAAAGGCACAATCCTTTTTGTGCTAATTTTTAAAACTGCACCTTATCGTAATTCACGCCATCATACTATTTTTTTACTTATTTCCAAACGGTTCATGATACAAAAGAAAATGTTCTGTATTTTGAAGGTGTATAGAAAATAGTATCTTTTTGTAGTGCCATGTACTTGTGATATTGATAAGGTTAAAATAAAATTGAGGGGCCCATTTGCCCCGCGTTTGGGGCAAATGGGCCACCGCAATGGCGGGGTAAGTGGGCCAGGGGTGTCCCACTTGCCCCAACTCTTTAATATACTTAAAAATAGTCATATTCACTATTCATAGTCATATTCACTGCCATAGGCAAGTTTAAAATCTGTAGCCCTAACATATATTTAACATTATACAATATACATGCATGTATACATGCAAAAACAAAAAGATGAAAATTAACGTATTTTTTCTTTTAGTAAGCTTGCATGCCGGAAAAATAGTAATTACTAATAAAAAGGCTAATTTCACCAATTTCATTTAATATTATCAAAAGTCGCCAAGGCGTGACCCTAAAACTCAGTTATAGTACTTTGGAAACTTTGAGTTTTGAAATTACACCTATCATGTATATGTTTTTTATCAACACATTTACTACATGGTATATGAACAGCAAAATTTGCCTTTTCAAATGCTTTTAAATCCGACTAATTGTCAATAGAAAACAAGTGGGCTTGCTATAGAAACTGTCACTTAGAATATTTCCGCTAAATTTTTTTTCTCCTCAGAAATAAATAAAATAATGCTAAACAAAGAATTTAGTAAAAAATTAAACCCCGAATTTTGTTAGTTTATTTTAAAAAATCCTAATTAAATCGTATCGTTTGCTAAATTTGTTCGCATTTCGATGAACACATAGAATCTTTTAGCTTAATTTTTCTCCTCAGAAATAAAAAAAATAATGTCAAACACAGAATTTTGTTTTATATTAAACCACGAATTTGGCTAGTTTAATTTCAAAAATTCCATAATTAATTCGGATCGTTTGCTAAATTTGTTTGCATTTCGAAGAACAGATATGTATAATTGCTCGTTCTAAACAGAAGCAAAAGCTTTCCCTATATCAACATACTACAATATTGATCTATCACTTTCGAAACAAAACTTTACGGAATACAAATATACAAAAATTGTCGACCAACCACAGGCCAGAAGCCCAGCAAAGTTGAACCAAAATATTTCTAAATTTTTACTTGTCTCCAATAACTATCGAATGATTTATAAATACAGATTGAGAAACAAAACACTCATTACAATTTTGTAATGGAACGTCCATTACGTGCATTACGGAACACTGAAATTTAAATTAAAAATAACGTCGATTTTTTTAAAACTATAAAACAAAAAGTGAAAAGACTTCTGCTGCTTTCTCAACAAACAAATATAGCGATCCATCATACAAACCAATTGCAAAATCTATTGTGAAGCATTTCAAACTAATTTATAAAGTCAATTATAAATATTTCCTTCTAATGTTTATTAAAATAAATTTGTTCTTCAAGGGTAAATCAAGTGGCAACAGCGGAATTGAATCGATGTCAAAGATAGGCATTAATTTTTATTATTATTTTTTAAATTTTTAAATATACTTCCAATCATATTTTAAATGAATTTTGGAATGCAGTCTAACTTAATGTTTTGCTTTAATTTTACTTATTACAGTTGTCTGTGACATCATTTTTAGTTAAGACTATAAAGAAAATGGGAGACATACGGATTGCACAATTACAAAACCTTAATTTGTTTTAAGATATAAACGTAGTATTTATTTTATTTTTTAAGTTAAAAAATGCATTTTAATTGATTACTATACTACTAAAGTGATTAAATACTAACTTATTTGAATAGATTAATTTATTATATATTCAATAGGGTAATAAGTAAAATAATAAGTAAGTATAATAATACTTGATGTTTAAATACTAACTTATTATAATAAATGCGTTCTAGTGCTAATTTCCTTTATTAAATTAGTACCTCTTAAATTAATATACAACAAATCGGTAGGGTTATACAGAGTAAAACCACTTTAATTGTAGGTAATGATGCACTTTTGGAATAGAAAAATGAGGTTGGGTGGCTCTTATTTATGTCATCTTACAACTTGCTCCTTGCCCTATAGTGAATTTGCACCTGTTTAGAATTTATGCACCTGAAAAAGAGATTTTAATGTAAGGACTTTATTTACCTTTCTTTTTAGTTATTTACTTCACAGAATAGCGTTTAAAAAGCTAAAAGCAAATAAAGAAATCTTAAATTTGAGGATAAAGATTAACCATTGTTTTTTTAGGTTTGTTTAATTGACTTACGTTTTGTCAAAAGACTCAAAATAAGACTTCAAAAGAATTTTCCTACAAAGCGTTAAACTATAATAATAAATTCTGAATCGGAAACGGATATCAAATGGAATAGAATAGAAGAAAACGTTTTAGCAACATCGAATTCCAATTCGAACAACTTTATCGAAAGAATTTAAGTCCTGAATTTTTTAAAGTAAACCTGTGCGATTTAACCGACTCTGCTGTTCTGTTACAAAAAGAGTTCCCAATATTCTTTACTATTATTTCCATTTAAAAAGAACGAAAAGGAATTCAAAGCAAGGCGAACGAAATTTCTTTTCTATTTATTCGAAATGTTAAAAACTCTTTGACTGCATTCCTCTACTCCCTACTTAAGGTAGGCGAATACCCAAAATTCTAAAAATTTTACTATTAGTTTAATCCATCAGTGGTTCTCAACCGGTGGGTCGCGACCCCCTGGGGGGTCTCGAAGGGATCCTAGGGGGGTCGCATAAAGTTTTTTTTTAAATAAAAAATATATATTTAAGCAACATTTTATACAATAATTTTACAACTAGAATGGAAGAAAAAATCACCACACGTTATTTTACTTTATATGTTGGTTAATTTACATTTCAACTTTTTTATGTTATTACATAATTTTAATTCTAGTACGGTTACGTTGCAACAAGCTAATGAGAAACTTGTTCTTGTCGGAACTTTTAAATTCGGAACCTTTTAAATTCGTAACATAAATGGAAGTTTTCAAAATTAGATTTCTTAACTTTAGCAGCATAAACATTCAGTTTCTTTAAGAATCCATTAATTTTGTCTTGAGTTTTGATTATTGTTATATTTCTACAAAAATTCAAAACCTTCCCACGGGACAGCCATCGTAAAATAAACAAGAAGTTCTATAAGAACTAAAATAGCCTACTTTCCTGTTACCTAAATACTTACTAAAATTTTTATCATGAAAAACTAGGTTCGTTGCAGTAAGTGACATCAACAACCGTTTCTACATTAAATTTATATACATTAGAATAAAATTAACTAAACACAGCATCCAGCTATAATTTCAACTTCTTAAAGCCAATTATTCTCATTAATTTTCTATCGCCAATAAAATAAATATTATTTATCATCCGCATGATGATTTGCAGTTATAAATAAATATTTATTTATTCGTAGAACAAACACCATAAACTTACTCCAAAATGCACCTTAAATAGGAAATGTAAATTAACAAATAGGTTTGTAACAGAATCTGTCACTTAACCCGCTTCAACACAACAGTAATGTTTAACAGGTAAAAAGGTACCAAACACAGCAATAATTCTATATTAAACATTTATGAGCTAAATTCGGCTAGTTTCATTTATTTTATTTCGAAATTTAAATAATTATTACTTAAATCGTTTGCAAAAATTTATATTTCAAGGAATAAATATGTAATAGTTCTCGCTTTTAAATAGAATGAAAACATTGCATACCAACAAACAGAATCTCAAACTGAAATATATTTGACGTCATTTCAAACTGATCGATGTCGCAAAAATAAATTTATTTTAATTTATTGTCTAAAAGAATTAAAGTTTCTCGAGCGATTGTTGCGATGGCAATGGTGATTTAATTCTAATAAAAATGGCTTCCTATGCTTTTTAAATGAGCATTAAACTTTGCAGTTTTTTAAATAATTGAAGTACTTAGAATTCGAATTCTTTTCTGAAATTTTCAATGTATTCTCATATTGATGCGCTGAATTTTTTGACATATCTCACTTGTCCGTAGCATTTGTAGTTAAATTTAGCGATTTAAATGACTCGAAATTGAATTTCAATGCTAATTCAATGGGAAATTCGTCGGCAAATAGCAGATTTATGTCCGTCCGATTGCACAGACAGACGGAGAAAAAGTATGAAAGTTGGGTCTCTAAGGTCATAGCTTTCCAACAAAAAAAGAATTTTTAAGATCGGATGGATAGAACTGATTTTGGAAGGGGGGTACGGACGGACAGACAGACAGACAGACGGACAGACGGACGGACGGACGGACATCGACCGCATGTCAATACCTACTTTTTTATTTTTTTTTAATTCTTCGAAATAAAAAAAAAAGAAAAGTAGGCTAAAAACAATTACCCAAATATAATAGTTAATAAAGAGTACAGCATGTCGGACACGGGGAAGGGGGGGAGTCGCGAAGTTATTTTGTGGCATTAGGGGGTCGTCACCTACAAAAGGTTGAGAACCACTGGTTTAATCTTTTCCAATTTTGGCATAGGGATTTCAAATTTTACGAACAATGCTTTTTGGGCAATTTTTTTTTATTTAAATATAATTGATTTACTTTAAACAGTGTTTTTAATTAAAAAAAAAAGGGGGGGTTACGCTAACGCTTCTAGCATAAAAAGTTTTACATTAATTAACCTGAAATTTCTTACAGATGCTATTTCAATATATATCTGTGCCATGAACCTCTAACATCTGGTGTAAATATTCAAGTTTTTTTTTTTTTAAATGTTCAAGTGTAAGTTAATCGAAAGAAATCTCTTTTTTTGTGGTCAATTTATAACATTTTTCTTAATAACTTCTTTTCTTGTAATTTGTATGTAAATCTAGAGGTTCATTGCATGCATCAGTTCAAAAAGTAGAATTTAACACATAATTAATGTTTATAGGAAGAATATTCAATGTGGTAGACTTGTTAGCGTAAACCTCTTGTTTTAGTAGAAAAACACCGTTTAAAATAAATAAAATATATTTGAATAAAAAAATGTCTAAATAGTATTATTCATTAGATTTGAAATCACTATGCCAAATTTGGAAAAGGTTAAAGTAATAGTACAAATTTTAGAATTTTGGGAAATTTTGGGTATTCGCCTACCTTAAGTGCCATAGGATTCATCGCAGCGTAAAACTAACAGAGGTTTCAAATATTTTAAAGACTTGAAATTCAGGTTAGGTTAGTTTGAATTATCTTGTCTGTTCCATTGCATATGTAAAATAAGTCGACAGGGAAACGTAGTTAAAGTGAATCTTCTTTAAAGCATTTTAAGAGAGAATTTTGATTTATTTTAAACAGTGTTTTTCAACAAAACATTTTTCATATTTAGCCCCCAATGCATTCAACAAACTACCTACTGAACTTCAAAGCATCCCTTCTTTAAACAGGTTTTTTAAAAAATTATTTAAATTTATTTTGTCAGTAGACGATATCGATGTATTTTTTTAATTCTTAGAAGCGAAATGTTTTTTTTTTGTTTATATATTTCCTCCGCTGTCCAGAATTTTTAGACATTTGTTTTGAAAAAAAAATAATAATAATAAACCACATTGTCACATTTTGTTTTTTTCTTTTGTGTATATTTACGTATTTAAATCTAATTTTTGTAGGGTTTTTTTTGTTATTAACTAATGTCTTATTTATTATAATTGATTATTTTGGTCACACATACGGGGTTCTTGTTTATCCCCTTGTTACTAATTTTTCTTTTCTTGTAATGTTTGTTCTAAATTAATAAAGTGTTTGTTTTTTTGTTTGTTATTTTGGTCGTCTGAAGTAGACGAGGGCTGAAGATGGAATGCTTCCAAAGATGATGAAAATATCTAGAACTCTCCCAGACCGACCAATCAGAGAAAGGAATTTGTCATGAGAAAGTTTTTAAAAAAGTAACGGGTAGCTGGATGAATCATGAGAGTTCGTGGGAAAGCGATTATAGCCGACTGTATGTCGCGACAGGGTGTGGTGTGGTTGGAATGTTAAATTCCTATCTGATAATATGGGTTTTTAAAAGGTAATTGAGTTATGAAGTTTAATTGAGGGTAAAAAATAGAAGTTTTTGAGGGGTTTAAGCCAGGATATGTCATATATATTTTTTGCATTGTAGAAAAAATCAATTTTCCTACTGCATTACAAATATTCTACCAGCCGATTTAAGTTTTGCTTTACTCACAAGATATTTAAATTTTGAATATGATTGAAAAGTCATATTTGTGCGATAGATCACTTTTCCGCTTACAGTGCGTTATGTTGTCCAGAAAATCGATAAAAAATTTATTTCTGATGATAATTATTTAAAAATATATGCATCTAATACTCGAATTTCTAAGTTAAAATAATCTTTGAATCTCTATCGGTAACAGATTGAATATTGTAAAAGGTTTTTAGAATCACCCATGACCCCCCCCCCCCCTAACTCTAAAGCTTAGAAACAAAAACAATAGATTTTACTGAAATTGAAATTCGTTTTCCCCAACAGAAAATCTGACATGGAAAGAAAGAAAATCAATAGCATCTAAAGTTTTCGAAATGGGATGTCAAAATAGCAGTAAAGCTGAAAACTGTTTAGTTTTAGCAGTAACCCATGAACGACGATTGGCTAGAAAATTTCTATTAATTTTTCAAATTAGATATACAGGGCTTAGATATAAGTGTTTCTCATACAGATTTCTGCAGCGTGCCCTGCGTTCAGCGATATGTTTTGGAGAAAGAGGATGCACATTGGGTTTTTTCGCTTTCTTAAGACTTAAATCAGTGTTTATCATTTTGTTTACAGTGGACACAGAGCATTTAATGATTTTGCAACTGTCCTTTAACTAGGGGGATTTTCTTTTAACATTAAACAACGTACCTTTGCAATAGTCGAAGATATCCGTTATTTTTCTTGGGTACTTGTTTGGAATTTTTGTCAAACTTGAGGCTCCAATTTGACGTTTTCCTTTCTTGTTTACGATATTACCTATCGACGCTTTAGATATCACAAAACTATGACTCTCACATCGTTTTTGGATAACGGAATAGGAATGCTTCTCTTCGGAAAGAGCATAAATATAGCCTTCGAACCCCTGCTTCATTAAAAGCGCCATATTGAATAAAAATAAAATTTTCAAGCCGCAGATGATAATTTTGACTTTTAAAAACATAATACAATTTCAATTATTTCTTTTGAATCAATCGATTTTTTATTACGGCCAAACAAAATCGTCTAAAAAATGTGCGAACAGCCTCTGTATAATGCTTAAATTTATATAAATATAAAAAAATAAAAGACAAATAAAGACCATTGCACTGCACAAATATTGTAGCAATTTAAGTTATTATCAAAAATTTAAAGCCAACCTTATTATTAGGTATGGAAAGTATAAATGGTTTTCACAAAATAGTCGTCAAAAATTATATTATTTTGCACAAATTTTTCTAATCTTATTTAAGACGAATATATAAGATTGAGTAAAATCGTTTCCGCTTAGTTGTTAAATGTAGGCTTGATAGCCTACGCCCTTCCCTTCTAGAGGGCGCAATCACTGTCATTTGTCATAGTTGTTACATTTACGGGTTCGAAAATCATTCCATTTGGATAGTCGATTCTGGAATTCAGACAATAAAAAAGAACATTTAATACTGGCGTTGCAAACTCTGCACAAGTAATTATCCACCTGCCGCCCCAGTGGCGTAATCGTTAGGACGCTAGCCTTTGGAGCTGCTGGGGTCGGGTTCGAATTCCGGTCGGGCATGGATGTTTGTCACCGTCAATGAATGTTGTTATTTGTCTATGTGTTATTTCTTTCTTGGTGACTGGAAAAATTCTTTCTGTATCTGTCCCTTGACGAAAGCTTATAAGCGGTTCTCTGAACAAGCACACAAGCTGGAATATACATGTAAATACCATACCATAAATACCAATTATCCTTATGGACCCATTATTCAATATTTTGATGTTTTATGACCACTTATGGCTTAATGCTATCCAATTTCTTCCTAATCGTCTGAACATATTAGATATGCCCCTGTTTTGGGGCAGGATCATTATTTAGTTAGAAAGGGGGGGGGGGACATGATTAAATTTTATGATTGAAAGGGGAGAGGGGGGGGGGGTCTGGTTTTAATATTCTGATTTTAAATTTGGGGGGCACTATTATGATTAAGTTTTAAAGTCTTCAGAAAAAAATGTATATTACCGGAAGCATATCGAATTCATATCACACTACATGTGTAAAATTTGCTTTCAAATGTCGATGCTTTTCAAATTTTGGGTCATTGTTTAACAGTAGATGGGAGGGGGGGGGGAGGGGGAAGGATATTTTAAATTTCAGGTCCCAAGGGGGAGGGGGTCATTCTTGAATAATAATAAACAATCCGATTATATATATTCATGTAAAATACAGGTTGGCTATAATTTAAACACCCTTCTTTTAAGGGGTCACAGGAGTCTTAAAAATGTGCAAAGAAGGTACTACAAAACATAGTTTGATCTTTCATGTCATTTTTGAACTACTCAATGTATAAGTATAATTTTTTTATATGTAATTCTACAAGATTTATTTATTATAAAACAAGTTTTAAAATGTCTGAAACTTAAGCCAAAACTAAAATAAATGATATTAAACATGAAGCTATTTGAACACTTTGTGATTAGGCTTGCGCGGCAAATTGTGAGGTCAAAATTGAAAAAATGACCAAGAAAATGACTATATATTGTACAAATATGTGCAAACAAAGACTTATACCTAAATTCTAAGCTCAATTTTAATTAGAAATTATTTTTTAAAAAATTTAAAATAAAAAAAAATATTAATTTTTTTTTGAAAAAAGTTCTTAAAATAATTTCTAATTCAAATTGAGCCGAGAATTTAGGTATAAGTCTTTGTTTGTACATATTTGTACAATATAAAGTCATTTTCTTGGTCATTTTTTCAATTTTAACCTCACAATTTGCCGCGCAAGCCTAATCACAATGTGTTCAAATAGCTTCATGTTTAATATCATTTATTTTAGTTTTGGCTAAAGTTTCATAAATTTTGAAACTAGTTTTATAATAAATAAATCTTGAAAAATTACATATAAAAAAATTATACTCATTTATTAAGTAGTTAAAAAATGACATGAAAGATCAAACTATGTTTGTAGTACCTTCTTTGCACATTTTTAAGACTCCTGTGACCCCTTAAGTTATCTACAAACTACTGCTCAGATTTTTTTAAAAAAATTTGTTGAACATATTGAAGCGATGGTAATTTGTTTAAGTGAATGAAAACTGGCTAAAAATTTTGCCACCAGATGACGTTCTTAAATTAATTACACTTTTAGCATGTGTTTACTATAGTTTAAAATTTTTATTAAAAAAAACATGTTCAACATGACGCATATTATTTTCAGCAGCCATCGATAATAAAACAAATTTGTAGGAAAACTACAATTCAGTTATTTATTTATTATTGTTAAAGGTTGAAAAAAATTTATAAATAACTAAATAAAAAATATTTTTTTTCTTCAAATTTTTTTACTTATGATTTCAAAAATAATGCAGTATATCTGAGAAGCTGACCAACCCACTCAACTTTAGAATTTTTTTTAAGACATCATTTCATCAAAAATGACGAAATTACCGTGACATTGGAGCATCCATTTTTAATAATATATTTTTTAATGATACGGGTAAGAAAGTAAAAACCACCCCAACTTTCACAATTGCATTTCTTTTTATGACATTATTTCGTCAAAAGTGACGAAATTATCGTGATATTGGAGCATCCATTTTTAAGGATTGGTTAATGATGCGTTTATACATTAACAACGACCCATGACATTCTCAATATAATTTTTACGACCTCATTTTGTCAAAATTGTGCATCCATTTCGAACAGTGCACTGTTTAGTGTTACGTTTAGCCAAAACAACCCCTGATGCTTTTTCGTCAAAAAGTGACGAAATGTAAGGGATGCTTGTGCAGCATGTTTAGAGAGTCCATTGTTTGATGATATGCTTAGCCCTTAAAAAAACTTCCGACATTCACAATATACCATTTTTACGACATCATTTCGTCAAATTAGTGCATCCACTTTTGAGAGTGCACTGTCAATTGATGCGTTTAGCCATTAAAAACAACCCCCGTCAAGACAATAATTTTTTTGCATCACTTCGTCAAAAATGACGAAATTTTCGTGAAATTTGAGCTTCCATTTCTGATAGTGCGTTATGTCTATTGATACGTTTAGACTCTAAAAACAACCCCCGACATTCACATTCTTATATTTTTATGGCATCATCATTATCAGGCGACGAAATTTTCGTGAAATTTGAGCACCCATTTCTGAGAGTGCATTGTCTATTGATACGTTTAGACTCTAAAAACAACCCCCGACATTCACATTCTTATATTTTCATGGCATCATCATTATTTGACGACGAAATTTTCGTGAAATTTGAGCATCCATTTTTGAGAGTGCATTGTCTATTGAAACGTTTAGACTCTAAAAACAACCCCCGACATTCACATTCTTATATTTTATGGCATCATCATCATCAGACGACGAAATTTTCGTGAAATTTGAGCACCCATTTCTGAGAGTGCATTGTCTATTGACACATTTAGCCTCGAAAAACAACCCCCGACATTCACATTCTAATACCGTTTTCCCTTAGCGATTTCATTGCATGTAAACTCATTTCCCAACGCCCGGTTTCGCGTAATTCCCATTTCAAATAGCAATTTGGGACCCCAACAAATACAACTAATGAGAGTGTTAGTGCGATTCGCGTTTTAATTTCGCATAAGGGAATTCTATTTCAGTAATGGATGCACTTCAGGGCAAATAAGCTCGCAGAATCGCGGGTCTCTAAACCAAAATGACTCAGGGAAGCCACATTTCTCAGACTATATTGACTATTTTTACAAATGTGTGTTCTAATTGATAAATGTAACTAGTCCTGACAGTCCCACTTTTTGAAATGGGTTCGAATACGTAATTTTTAATTTTCAATAAATAATTTTACTCAAAATATTTGAGGCAATTTTTAAAAAGTTGGATTATAGAGCCATGTATAAGTTAGTTACATTTATTATTAAAAACCGTTTGTAAACATATTCAATGCAGCCAGAGAAATGTGGCATGCTTAGACAATATTTTTCCCAATGGATTAACACTGATGCAAATTAATTTGGAGACCGCGGTCTATTGGGCCCATTCACTTTAAATGGAGAATAGGAGCTGGTCTAGCAATCGATGTGTCTCTGTGTTAACCTCTAGAACGGCCAGGAAAGGGGCTAATATGAATGGTTGTTTTCATTGAACATTTTTAATTTAATTTATTTAAAATAATATATATTCTTTGAAAAATTAGATTCAGGTCTATTTTGTAAGAGATAGTCGTAAAAACATTTCCAGATGAGAAGTGTACATTGTGAATAAAAATTGTAAATCATAAAATTTTAAATTATTGTAAGAAAGATTGTTGCACAAAATACGGCAAATGCCGGCTAATAATAATGTCGGAAAATACGGATAACGATCAACGATCAGAGGGTCCAATGCAAAGAATAATTTTCTAAGGCCTATTTCTCCGGCTGTATTGAATACTGTATACAGACGTTTTTTATATGATAAAAGTAGCGGCTTACATTACTCTATTCTCCCACTTTTTGAAAAAGATTCGAATATTTAATTGTTGTAAAAGTATTTATTGAAAATTTGAAAAATTATTTGAACTAATTTCGAAAAGTGGGATTATAGAGTCCGGTAAGACAGCTACATTTATAGTATAAAAGAAAAAAACTTGTAAAAATATATTCAAGACAGCCTTTTTTAACACTCTGCCAATCCCCATTAACAATGTAATGCATGTTTTTTTTTTCATACCGAAAAAATATATTTGTATCTTTAATACTCAGACATTATGGGAAAAATACCGAAAAAAAATTAACTGCTTTGGAATTTAAAAAATTGAAATTTTTTAAATTTTTGCCATATGTCAAAAACCAACTACAAAATTCCAATTTTGATAAGAATGATTAGAAAACTACTAAATATATTTTAAAATAACCCCCTTGATCTATAATTATCTTTTCGAGACAATTTATTTGTATTTGGTTCAAATATTATCATACTTTGAATGCTGCCAAAGACGTAATTTTACAATAGTTAATAACTTCACTATTTCATTTTGAATGCACTTTTATTACTGTAATCTATAAGGGTTATCAGTAACTAAAACTTAAAAATGGATTGTAGTAGATGAAAAAAAAAACACAGATTTGTAGAGAGGGAGCTCTTCTTTCAGGGGGATTGCCAGTCCCATCCAGATAATGCAATAGTTTTGGAATTACAACTTCCGCAGAAGTATTGCTTTGCCATGTTAGCCCTTTTCCCCAGGTACGGGAATCAATATAACATCGAAATGAAACAAATTTGAAACGAAAATGTTATCTAGTTATTCAATTATATATTTTTAATGTTTCAAAATGCCAAAATTTACAGCAGATGGAGACACTATTTTAAAACTTTATCAATCAATAAATAACAGAGTGTTATTTTCGTTTAAATTTTGTTTTGAATTGTTGTTATAATGATTTCCATACCAGGTGAAAATGCGATAACATGGCAAAGCAATTCTTTTGCAAAATCTGTGATTTCAAAACTAATGCATTAGATCTATCCAGTCCCTATTCCGGACGCCCTTTGGAGCTCCCTATTTATTTGATGCCTAAGAAGTGCTAAAAAAGCTTTAAAAAAAATTAATGTAAAATTTTGTTAACCTATTTGAAATGTACTACGTCAAACTCGTTTACAACGACACAGCTTGCTTATTGCCTTAATGTTATATTTTCTTACTTATAGCAACAGTTTTTGATTGCTTATCACGATAAAAATTTACCTTTAGATAATATCCAAAATACTTCTTAAATATATTTTTTTTCTCTAGTTAGATTTTACTTTTTTTTCGCCAAATTTGAAACTCATTTCTCACCTAAAAATGATTGACCCGAGGTGGAGAAATTAAACTACTACTAATATCACATAGGGTTAAAATTAAATTGTAAGATGTCATTTTATACCTTTAATTAATAAAATGAGTAATCAATAAATATTTTACGTGATTTACTACAGTTAAAATTCTACCTCATTTATGACGTTATATGGTTTTTAAAGTTGTAAACATCATGGTATCTTGAAATGACGCTACAACCATTTAATACTGTATGTTAGAATATAACTTTGATATCTGATCCCAAGCACAGTTTGGACTACCGTTTTCATCAAAATGAATTTTAGTAATTTTTCTTTAAACTAAAGGGCGAAGCCCCCTGCTCGCTACCTCTCGCTAACGCCCGAGAATCGCTATGCAATTCCTCTTTGTTTGCTCCGCAAACAAACATGCAATACTAAGATATTTTAGTTAATAGGTCCCGAACAGCGGAGAGAGTGCGCAAGACGAAAAAGGAAAGATGCACAGGCTTCGGCTGTTTTTCCGATGCGTGGCCGGAAACTCAAGACCTTTGCCAACACTTTTGAAATATAAGCTAGTTTCCGTGGGGACTTCTTAATGGCATCACGTAGCTCTAGCGCTAAGCAACGATATCTACTAAAGCAGTGGTTCCCAACCTTTTCTAGACCATCGCCCCCTTCTTTAGGTTGATTAACATCCATCGCCCCCTTTTAATTTTCCTCTAATGTCTAATCATAATTTGAGTTAAAGTATAACTATAAAACAGTTTTATAACATTTACTACCGTTTATAAAAACAACCAAAGTAACTTTATCCAGTCACTTACAAATAAAGTAGAAAAGCATAAATTAAAAGACATATTTTTAAAGAACAAAAGTGAAATAATTAACAACATATTTTTACTGGTTTCCCGAAAATTTAAAAGAGTTGAAAGTAAAAATTGGCTGGTTTGGTTACGGTTGGAGAATGGTTTTACTGTGAACAAAGGTACAGTATTATTTTAACTTTTCCCCCTATGAATACTCATCGCCCCCTGATCGCCCATCAAGTATTTTTTGCCCCCTTGATAACGCAAATCGCCCACTTAGGGGCGATCGCCCCCAGGTTGGGAACCGCTGTACTAAAGCCACGGGACGCAACGTGAAGCAGCCCCGGCAAAAAACAAGCACACCGCCACACTTACGCCCGTATTCACCGCAACAGCGAGTGATTGGCGATAAACCTCGCTTGATACACCCTCGGGTTAACGAATTCACCCGCGTTAAGAGGGACTGTCAGTCCTATACACGTAATGCTTTATTTTTCAAATCATAGTTTCTTGAAAAGTATTTTTTAAACGTATGATCTGTTTGCACCAGATACGCAAATAGGGATGAAAGACAATTTAAAAAAGATTTGAAGGAACAATATCAATCAGTTTTTTAATTATTAATTTTTTTTAAAAGCTTCATTTTGAGAATCGTGGCGACATCTGTAGGACAACTTGGCTTAATTGATTAAAAAGATTTATTATTAATTTAAATAATTCACTCATGCATTATCTTTGTATGTTAATACAGAATTTAAATGATGCTTTTACATTTCAAGTACTTTTTATGACAAAAACGTTCATAACAAACGAGAATCTATGATTTTAAAATTTGATGACACACAAAAATAAATGTCGCCAAATCGTAGAAGGAAAAAAAACGCCAATATCTAAATCATTCAAACTGTAAACCTAAACCACATGGAAAAGTGGGCGGAGCTCCTTATAAATCCAGCCAAAGAATTTCGCGCGACTTTTAAACTTGACTACTTTAGTTGTAGTATAGGTTGGATACTTTTAGATTAGATTTGGTTTAAATTATCGTCGCACTAGAGCTACACGAGGGCTATTGGCGCTTGGATACTTTTAGCTATTTTGATATGTACAGCTGTGGAAAAAGTTCCCACTAGTGATTATTTCGAACGTTAGTCATCCTATAGAACCTTTTTGACTTTGTGTTTATATAACATTATGAGTTAATTGCAGGACAAAAAAATTGCATAAGGAGCCGTCTTCATATTAAAAATGCTATTAACTTTAAAATTTTCAATGGCAGCACCCAATTTTATAATTAAGAAATATTAAGAATCCTCATAAACCCTAAATCTTAGTTTTTGTTACATTTAGCTGAATATTTGACGAGTTATTCAATCGAATCACTTAGTGACCTTTGGTTTACCATTTCTAAAATGACGGCCGTAGTCTGTGGGTTTATTGAAGGGAGAAATATAAACGTTTATTTAAAAATGTTTAGGGAGGGGTCCTGGGATGTATTCAATGAGGATGAAGCCCTGACGTTATTTTTAGAATATTTTATAATCTTTTTTAAATTCGAAACATTTTTTTAATAGAAAAGAAGGTATTGACATGGTAGTCTTCCCAAAGTGTCTCGTCTGTCTGTCCTTACTTCGGTGACGAAATCTGTTCTATCCATCAGATCTTAAGAATCATTTTTGTCATCGAAAGATAGGACAGCAGGGACCTAACTTCATACTTTTTGTTCTAATGTTCGTACGTCCATACGGATATCTGTCATTTGTCATGTCGACGAACGCGACCCATTAAAGTAGCATTGGAATTTAATTTTTAGTCATTTAAATTACTGTTGCCACATCAGCAATATCACGAAAAACCTTATTTGAAATGTTAAAGATTGTTAATTTTTTCTTTGTAAATCGATTTGGAATGGCGTTATAAAAAATATACCACGATGTGATTTTTTTTAATGTTTATTATATTTGTTTACTAAGAAAGTGGTTCACAGTGTTACTTTTTTTTGCTTAAAGAGCTAATTGGTATTAATTTACAATTAAATTCCTTTAATTATCAGTGCAATTTGGAGTTATTTCATGTTTATCATTGCCAAATGTTCTGGATGTATCAGGTTTTTTCAAATATTATAGTTATTGATAGTTATTTAATTACAAGAATCTCGTGTAATTTAAGGTATACATACATACTTGGAAAGGCCAAAAATAGTCAAATTTTGCATTTTTTTTGTTTTTAAGTCCATTAGAATCTCCAATTCTTTTTCTTTAAAATGATGTAAAGTTTGTACTGGTACTCCACCATAATAAAAAGTTACAGAGGTTTTCCTAATGTTTAAATCATGAGAGTCATTTAGCTTTTGCAACCTTTAAACTCAATTTTCTCAAAACTTCATTTTACTCATATGTTACTTTGTTCAAACAGTGATAACTAAAGTTAAAATTAATATTTTGTCAAACGAATTGTTTATTTATATGTGGAATAAGTTGGGGGAGGGCCTGAACCTCCAAAAATTAGATTTGGTTTTTAAATAAATTTTTTATTGCATGTCAAAGTTACATTTTTCTAAAAATTTGGATTTTTTTTCACGTTTCTTAATATAAAAAAATTATTATTAAAAAACTAAAAGGGCCACAAACTTGATTTGAGGTTCATGCTCTTCAGAAGGTATTGGTGATTAATTTGCATGGTAATTTTATTGGTCTAAGTTAATTGGTTCTTGAGTTATGAATGTTTAAAAAACATGTTAATTAATGCATAAAATGCTAATTAATTAATTATCATTTTAATTTTTTTCAAATTTTTTTGCGCGCAACCTCATACACCTATGATTTATATCAAATATAAAAAAATTGGATTTCTAAGTGAAATATTAAGAAAAAAAAGTTCAAGTGTGTACGTACACCTTAAGGTGAGATTTTCAAAGCATTGCCAAAGATCACGGAAAGGATGCTACAGGATGTGACTCGTTCAATTTTACATAATTATTCTTCAAACTGCAAATAAATTTAGCAAACTATAAAGATTATTTATTTAATTTGCGGAAGAAAAAATGTAATTATAGTGGCCAATTTTTAGAGTTGAAGATTCGAATTGTAACTGAATGCTTGGTTAGTCTATATTTGTTCTGAAGTTATAAATCTTGTGCGGAATTTTTTATAGGTGGCAGTTAATGTTATTATAATACCCTTGCGTTTCGACGAGAATTTCATTCTAGTACTTAAGTAACTGCACATGTAGGCTTTTTAATTCTTTAAGAACTTCTCGAGCAACATTCAAGAACATGTGTCGTTTGGTTGCAGAGTACTGAAAGTTTAATGTGCCAATCACTCAGTCCGACGCTATTTTAGAGGCCTTGAAAAGTTGCAAAAAACACGTCAAGATTTCCCGGCTCCAAAGGTGTGCAATGTAGAAAGCTTCTTTCAGAACGAATGTACAGATAACAGATTAGTGGCGGGAGTAAGGCTTGTAATAAAGAGACCAGTGTCTAATTTACAAGAGCAACCGAATGAACAAATTGACAAACTGCCACTAGCAATACAAAAGGTTCCTGCACATGTTTTTGAAGACCATAAACCCTCGTTTGTTTGTATCTTGCTGACCTTATTATTGCCTTTAAAACTGCTAATACGACAGATTCATTATACATTGGGGTTTCTACTTTTGCATTAGTATGCCATTAGTTTTAACAAACATAAAGATTGCTACGCCAACAATTAATAGTACGGAACTAGATTAAAGGGGTCATAGTCTTAAAAATATGCAAAGAAGGTACTACAAAGCATAGTTTGATCTTTCATGCAATTTTTAACTACTCAATATAAAAGTATAATTTTTTTTATATGCAATTCTATAAGATTTACTTATTATATAACAAATTTTAAAATTTATGAAACTTCAGCCAAAACTAAAATAAATGATAACAAACATTAGACTATTGGAACACATTGGGATTAGGCTTGCGCGCGAAATTTTGAGGTCAAAATTGAAGAAATGACAAAGAAAATGATTTTATATTGTACAAATATGTACAAACAAAGACTTATACCTAATTTCTAAACTAAATTTTAATAAGTAATTATTTTCAGAGCTTTTTTCTTAAATTTTTATTAATTTTTTTAGAAAAAAGCTCTTAACATAAATTCTAATTAAAATTGAGCTCAGAATTTAGGTACAAGTCTTTGTTTGTACATATTTGTACAATATAAAGTCATTTTCTTGCTCATTTCTTCAATTTTGACCTCAAAATTTGGCACGCAAGTGATCAACATCACAAAGCAAAACTTCAACCAAGTTCTACAAATTATATTTTATTAGAACAGCAGCAACCAACGTGCTCTGCCGAATTCAAATTACAAAATATACCGAATCTTCTTGCTCATAATACATCTACATTAAAACGACACCTGGCGGTCATATGCCCCAGGCGCCAGACACAAATACAACAGAGACGAAAGAAATAAAAAGAACCGTTACGTAATATTTAATATTCTGACATTCTCCCACCCTCAAGAAGACGTTCTTGACCCGAGGGCAAAAGTCTTAGTTTAACAATTGGTCTTTTAAAATGACCACTGGCAGTTTTTATAGTGACCACACGGACTCGTCCATCCTTACCAGGGTGGACATCCACAATACGACCCATAGGCCACCTTCCAGGGGGAACATTGTCCTCCTTTACAAGAACTATATCATTGATATTATAATTTGCTTTGTCTTGAGTCCATTTTGCTCTGGTTTGCAAGGTATTAAGATATTCATTATAATATCGTTTCCAAAACACATTTTTCATGTGCTGAATTAAATCCCATCTTTTCAATAAATTTGGCTTAGAAGTATTTACATTATCTGGAAAGAGGGTAACAACTTCTCCTGTTAAGAAATGCTGAGGAGTGAGAACATTTATACTGTCTAACTCATTCTCGTTAGTCTTTACCAGAGGACGTGAATTCAAAATGGACTCGATTTGACTGAGCAAGGTAGACAATTCTTCAAATGTAAGGAGAGAGCCACCTACAACCCTTTTTATATGAAATTTCACTGCTCTAATACCAGATTCCCAAATTCCACCAAAATGTGGAGACACGGGAGGAATCATTTTCCACTGTATTTGAGTTTTCCCCAAAAAGTCTAATATTTCTTTGTTATTTTGATTGTAGCTCAAAATTTGATTAGTTTCAGATAACTTGCGCCTTGCTCCAATAAAATTGGATCCATTGTCAGAATACAAAGTTGAGGGAACGCCTCTCCTGGCAATAAATCTGCGAAAGGCAGCAATGAAAGATTCGGACGTTAAATCACTTACTGCCTCGATATGATACGCCTTTGTGGCAAAACAAACCCACAGTGCAATATAGCCTTTAGTCGTTTTAGTTCCACGACCCTTATTAAACTTCAAAGTTAGTGGCCCGCCAAAATCTAAGCCACAATTTTCAAAGACTCTGTTATAGGATACTCTCTCCTTAGGCAGAGAAGCCATCAACTGAGAAGATGTATCAGATTTATGACGTATACAAACAACACATTTGTTAATTACTTTCTTAATTAACTTTTTACCCTGCAAGATCCAAAAATTTTGCCTAATTATGTTTGATAACACATTAATACCAGCATGCAAATGAGTAACATGACATTCTTTAACCAATAACGCACTTAAAGGATGTTTGGAAGGCAGGATAATTGGGTGTTTACAGTTATAACTTAGTTGAGAATTATCCAGTCTTCCTCCCACCCGTAGCAAACCATCTGAATCAATGAATGGAAGCAACGAAATCAAAGAGCTATTCCTTTTCAAACACTTGTTACCTTTTAAGGAATCAATTTCTTCGCGAAAATACAATTGTTGTACATACTTTATAATTTGATGCAAAGCATCTTTTCTTTCCGAAGCGCTCAATGAAACGTTGCCTCCAAAAAGGTCATTTACATTTTTTCTTGCAGCACATTTCTGCTTGCATTTTAAGACAAACCTTTTACAATAAGCATAAATAGCAACAATTTTAGATAAATGAGAACAGGTTTTAAATAAATCATCAATGTCATTATTTACAACTACTGCTGGAAGGGCACATGTAGAACCCTTTTTCTTTTCCAAAATGTCACCAGAGTCAATAAGGTTTGAAATGGTTACCTTACCTTTCTTTGGCCATTGTTCCTCACCTTTAGCCAACCAGTCTGGACCAAGCCAACATAGATCAAAACCAGACAGTTTGTCAGGAGTAGTACCTCTCGACGCAATGTCGGCAGGGTTTTCATGGGATCGGACGTGGCCCCACCGATCGAACGGCACAAGTTCTAGAATCTCAGCGGTGCGATTGGCAACATACTGCTTCCAAACTCGGGGTGGAGAACTGAGCCAAGCAAGAACTACTTGAGCATCAGTCCAGGCGTGCACAGTCACTTGAAAGTCAGACAGTATCTTCGAAACTGCATCAAGCAGTCTCGCAAGAAGTAGAGCAGCATTGAGTTCCAGGCGAGGAATGGATACTGGCTTGATAGAGGCCACCTTTGTTTTGGACACTAAAAGTCTCACTGAGTCATTGAGTCCTTCACTAGTTTGTACCACATAAACCACAGCAGCATAAGCTGCTTCTGAAGCGTCTGAGAAGCCATGTAGAACAATGGTTTTTCCTCTGATGCCCACCCATCGAGGAATTTTAACTTCAGTTAACTTCTCAAATTGGCTTCGAAACTCAGACCATTTGTACGAAAACTCTGGGGGAAAAGGATCGTCCCACCCTAATTTTAACAACCACAACTGTTGATAAAATATTTTAATTGAAATTGTACAAGGTGAAAGAAAGCACAGGGGATCAAAGACTTTGGAAGATTCCGATAGAAATATGCGCTTAGTTATTTTTTCCTCAAATTTGAGGGAAGTTTTAAAAATAAAACAATCTTCAGTGGAGTTCCACAACAATCCCAAAGCCTTTGAACATTCATCAGGGAGTATATCTAAGTTGTCCAGAACTGGAACATTGTTAGCAATATGCTCTAAAAACTCCTTAGAATTTGAACGCCATTTTCTCAAATGGAAACCTCTAGCTTCTAATAAATCAGTTAACACCCTGGCGTTTCTTATGGCCGTAGGTACATCTGATGTTCCAGACATTAAATCATCCATGTAAAATGAATTCTTTATCATAGAAGCAACCTCAGGTTCGTTGGTCTCACAATCTAAGCCAATTTGATGTAGACACCGAGTAGCCAAAAAGGGAGCCGATGATGTCCCATAAGTGACAGTACAAAGATTAAACTCTTTAATTTGTTCTGCATCTGAATCTCTCCAAACTATACGCTGAAGATTTTGGCTTTCATTATCAACTAGAATTTGTCTGTACATCTGCATTATGTCAGACGAAAAAGCTATAGCTGATAATCTGAAACGAACTAAAATCGAAAAGATATCAGGCTGAATTGTGGGACCAACACCCAAAACAGAGTTCAATGACTCTCCATATGGACCTTTACACGAACCATCAAATACCACCCGCAATTTCGAGGTTAAGCTCTCCGATTTAATGACCGCATGATGCGGTAAATAGTGCACATTTGGTTTATCAACATTTAAATTTTCTTTAACCTGGCACATATGCCCAAGATCACAGTATTCCTTTAAAAACTGCTTATAACTAATACCAAATTCTGGATTTTTAACAAACTTTCTTTCCATAGCAAATAGCCTCGAAACAGCGGCTGGTCTGCAATTACTCAATTCACCCTCTTTATACACAGGCAATTTAACAACGAAACGCCCATCACTGTTAACTTTCACATTTGACTTAAAATGTTCCTCACAAAACATCTCTTCCTCTGAAAGAACGGACAACTTATTAGGAAGTTCTTCAGAATGCCAAAATTTTTCTAAAGTCAAGTCTACGTTAACCAGATTAGAGTCCGACTGCATACCAACTAGATTAGAACAAATGGGCATATCCTTGTCAATGCCGTTAATTTTTCCCGCGAGAACCCAACCAAATATGGTATTCTGAGCAACAGGTTCATTTGGCAACCCCTTAATCTGACCCTGTTGCAAAACCGAGAAAAAATAATCGCTACCCAAAACTAGATCTATCTCTTTTGGTTCGGAAAAGTTTGGATCAGCCAAATTAATGGATTTAATATAATCCACATGATCCATACAAATAGGTTTAAAGGGCAATTCTGAAGTTAACTGATTCAAAATAAAGGCCTCAATTTCTAATTTTTTATCATTATGTTTTGATTCCATAGTGAAACAAACAGATCCCCTAGTTTGAGTTGTTGGCACGTTACCAATTCCATTTACAACAATTCTATTATTTATTCGCTTTAACTGCAATTTTTTAACAGCACTTTCAGAAATAAAGGTAAACATAGAACCACTATCCAATAAAACAGTTAGATTTACTCTCTCACCCACAGACGATAGCCCAAAAACTGAAGCGGTAGGTAGCAGGCAGACTCCACTCTGATTAAGTGATGACAGATTTACTATTTCACTATTTCTTTCTACAGCTACCATATTAGGAGAGTTCAAGGCCGCGTTTTGGCTTTGATCAGAATTATTTACAACACACTCGTAACTCTCTGTGGAATTAGTACACATTAATGAACTTGTATTAGCATAATCATGTAATAGGCTGTTATGTTTTAAATAACATATGGAGCACTTCAATTTGAAAGTGCAATCTTTTAAGAAGTGTGGCGACAAACATAAAAAGCAAAGATTATTTCTTTTTACAAAGTTCTTACGCTCTTGTAAACTCATGTTTTTAAATTTTACACAATTATGCAATTTATGACCCTGAAAGCATTTAGGACATTTTTCAAATTGTTTTTGTCTACTCGGAACGAAATCATTTAGTTTAGGTTTTACTTTACAATCATTTTGTTTGCCTTTCCAATTACCAGTATTTTGTACATTAACCGAGTTTTGCATATTTTCCAAAATTTGGCATCTTTTAATCAAAAAATCCAAAAACTCATCAAAATCAGGTAAATCATTTGAACTTAATGACATCTCATAATGCTTTCTGGTATCATCATCTAATTTCTGAACAATAACATTTATTAACAACATTCCACACAATTTATTAGGTTCCAAATCTAGTTGTTTTAATGCTCTTAAATGGCATAATAAAGTATCGATCAACAATCTTAATTCTTTAGCAGACTCAAATCTTACTTTGTTACAATTCAAAATTTCTAAGATATGTTCATTAACAATCAATCTATTATTTTCAAATCTATTTTTTAAAGCATTAAACAACGATAAATATGAGTCGTCAGTTGTCAGAACGCTTTTAGCTGATCCTAAAAGGGAAGATTTCAAATAATACAATTTCTGAGCATCTGACAATTGAGGGTTCTCATCAATTAGCATAACAAATTGTGCCTTAAAAGGCAACCATTCCGTATAACTACCGGAGAATTGTGGCAAAGGAATTTCCGGCAGTTTAACCTTAATATTATTATTATTCAAACTATTGTCACTATTAGCTTGAGACGTAATCAAATTTACAGTACCTGATTTATGAATTAATTTAGTCTCAAGGTCCTCCAAGTCTCCCTGGACCTCCAGCAATTTTACCTCAAATTCATTGTAAGAGGTGTCATCCAATGATGTAATCGCAGCCATTGCGAATTCATCCGTCTTAGCTTTCAACGCTTTCATAGCCGTTATTTTTGCGTCATATTCAATGACCAAGGTATTCTCGTCAGCGGCCACAAACCACGCATTTACCTGCGTGATCTGGCCCTTTATGTATGACAACTTTCGTGAAAACTGCTTGGAGTCAGTAACCAACGACATGACTCCGACTTCAAACAAAAAGCACAAATTCCAAATGAAAACTTTCAAGAAAACACGTACAGCAAAACGGGAACTATCTTCGTCCCTGTTCGGGCGCCACTTTTATGATCAACATCACAAAGCAAAACTTCAACCAAGTTCTACAAATTATATTTTATTAGAACAGCAGCAACCAACGTGCTCTGCCGAATTCAAATTACAAAATATACCGAATCTTCTTGCTCATAATACATCTACATTAAAACGACACCTGGCGGTCATATGCCCCAGGCGCCAGACACAAATACAACAGAGACGAAAGAAATAAAAAGAACCGTTACGTAATATTTAATATTCTGACACGCAAGCCTAATCCCAATGAGTTCAAATAGTTTTATGTTTGTTATCATTTATTTTAGTTTTGGCTGAAGTTTCATAAATTTTAAAATTTGTTATATAATAAATAAATTTTATAAAATTACATATAAAAAATCTACTTATATGTTGAAGAGTTAAAAAATTACATTAAAGATCACCTTCTTTGCAGATTTTTAAGACTTCTATGACCCCTTAAGAACAATACTGTTTATGTGCCGAAGCTAAACTAGTATTCCGAAGTTTACAGGGATGACTTTAGAGCAGTTCATAGCGGTATCAAATCTCGGTAATTATAAATAGAAATATAATGTATTAGTACGAGCAAACCAGAAAAGAAATCGTTTCCTGAAAGATCGTAATATTTACAAAATAAATATAATTTATTAAACAAATAAAAAAAAATAAATGAAAGAGACATAACCAAACAACACAATTTTTTTCCCCTCCAGAACATCGTCCGGGCTCGCAAAAGAGTACCGGAACCAGTTTTCGTTAGTCTAAACCTGATTACAATCGAATAATCTTTTATCTTGTGATTGAGAAAGCTTGCCGTGCTCCACTCCCCAGAAAGAGAAACGTATCCCCTTTTTTAAATCGCCAGACGTATCATTTGGCGAAAATTTGTAACGCCACCTGGCGAGTCAGAATCAAAATAAAGTTGGCTGATAAATCCTCTTAACGAAATCGCTATTCACCACGCATTTTGAACAGCGAGTGTATGAATTCAGGAGTTAGCGACGTTAGCGAACGTGATTTCCTCAGGGCGGCATATGATTGGTTGAAAATAACACGTGGCTAGTTGTTGAACGTGGTTCTCTTGTTTGTTTTGGTTATTGATATGTTTTCACGCGTTATGAATTCAGCACAGCAAAATTATTGCAAAATACAAATCGCATGTTTGCTATATATATTTTTTTATAATACTTGATATTTATATTCGTCGTTAATATTTGTTTTCTTTATTCGGTTATTTTATTCTTCTTGGGTATATTAACAATCTTTATTTTTTTAGGCAGCCTTATCTTTAAAAATGGGTTTTCGATTTGAAAATTAAAATGCATATTTTCTTCAAACACATAACTTGCAGTAATAGAATATCATTAAAAAAAATGTGTGTAAAAGATTTGAGGTGAAATGTTTTCATGGGGAAAAAACGAACTGCACACTAAAGTAAAGAACTGGGATGTCCTCTTCGAATGTTCACATATTACAGTAAAAAATACTTAGGGGAGAGTGTTGTACCTTGGGACGCTTGTACCTTGGGACACTGACAATTTCTAAGAATCTATTGGCAATATCCATACATTGTTAATTTCCAATAGTAGCCTTAACCAACAGACATCACCATAATAAAATTTAACACTAGCATCATTAAATTGATGAAATGGTGACAAAAAATAATATTTCATTACCCCAAAGTAAATATCTTTCTCATTCTAATATAATTTTTTACCTTAGTACTCTTACAAAAAGTCAACTGCATTTTATTTTCTTCATAAAAGAGAAGATTTTAAAATATTTTGGTTATGAGAAAATAATGATAATGCATTTGGATTGGCCACTATCTTGCTTTTATTTAAACCATGTAGTGTGTTGTACCTTGGGACAGTATTAATAATTTGATTAAATTCTTAATAATTTGGATAAATAAAAATATCTTTTTTATTTATTTTAAGAGCAATTCTACAAAACATGTAAAATACAACTCAGCTTTGTTTTGGATATATTTTATAATGATTGAAGTTTGAAAATATAATTCTGGCAACACCTGATAAATCTTTTGTCTTCCGTGTGATGAAATGTTCTAAAGAGCACATTTTCTGATGTATTTTGAAATAAAGTTTGTTTCCTGACACAAATTAGTTCAAGTGTATGACTATCGACTGAATTATAAAGCATGTCCCAAGGTACAACATCATGTTGTACCTTGGGACAGTTTATCCTCTCTACTTTAAATGAGTGGTAATTTTTTAATTTCAAGCTGCCAGAATTTAAAAAAATATATTATAGAGGAATATATTGGTGTGTTGAAATGCTGCTTTGAAATTTTTATTTTAACAATAATTATCAAAGAAAAAAATTAAAATGTGAAAATTGTCCCAAGGTACAACACTCTCCCCTAAATAAAGCAACAACCTTGTCCCAAAACTTTATTTTATATTTATCAATGACAGAGTGGTTCATCTTCAGGAACCACTTGGCTTGAGGAATACCTGGAAACTAAAAAAAAAAAATGCTTAGTACCAAATAGGTACCTTCAGGGCCTGTACAAGGAAAACTCAGACTATAGGCACAAGCTAATTTGGGGGCCCCTTTACGGAAAATGTTGTGTATGATTTCCAGTAATGATGGTGCTATTTGACCTATGTATCAAATTTTGCTACAATTCTATTGGCTTCCTTATAAACATCTTTTAAAAAATCACGTTAGGTCAATTTCTCATTCAAAAAATATCTAGTGGAGTATCAGAATTTTGTTACTGATATTTTGGAGATTTACAACATTTACTATAATAGAAACTGAGATTTGAAGACCCTAGAATTTGGACACCCTACGCCCGGGTCTTATGGAAGAACCGGCCCTGGGTACCTTGATACGGTGCTTTTTTAGATTTGGCGGTAACTCAAGTTTCTGATATTTTGAGACGTCTCGTTATTATGGCTTTTCTATGCATTTTTGAACTTTGTCGCTCACAGAATGCAACATTTTTATTATAATTCCAAACGGTGCTTTTTTGGATTTGGCTGTAAGTTTCTGATATTTTGAGGCGTTCCTTTATTATGGCTTTTCTATGCATTTTTGAACTTTGTCGGTCACACAATGCAACATTTCTTTTATAATTCCAAACGGTGCTTTTTTGAATTTGGCGGTAACTCAAGTTTCTGATATTTTGAGGCGTTCCTTTATTATGGCTTTTCTATGCATTTTTGAACTTTGTCGGTCACAGAATGCAACATTTTTTATTATAATTCCAAACGGTGCTTTTTTTGGATTTGGCTGTAACTCAAGTTTCTGATATTTTGAGGCGTTCCTTTATTATGGCTTTTCTATGCATTTTTTAACTTTGTCGGTCACAGAATGCAACATATTTTATTATAATTTCAAACGGTGCTTTTTTGGATTTGGCGGTAAGTTTCTGATATTTTGTGGCATTCCTTTATTATGGCTATCCTGTGTATTTTTGAACATTGTCGGTTACAGAATGCATTTTTTATAATAATTCCAAACGGTGCTTTTTTGGATTTGGTGGTAACTCAAGTTTCTGATATTTTGAGGCGTTTCTTTATTGTGGCTATCCTGTGTATTTTTGAACTATTTCGGTTACAGCATGCATTTTTTATAATAATTCCAAACGGTGCTTTTTGGATTTGGCGGTAACTCAAGTTTCTGATATTTTGAGGCGTTCCTTTATTATGGCAGCCCTATGCTTTTTTTTAGTTTGCTTATTTTATTACATTTTGGAGAAATCTCTCCTCAGTGTGAATACTAATTTAGCTAACCAATCCTATTTGTGAAGGTAAGAAAGAACAGCAGGACATACACAATTGTGACAAGAATATTGTGTAACTATAATTTCAATGTTATATTGTAATATGATTAGCAAGTTATTCATCATTAAATTTATTGCAAGAAAGAATATAGTATTGCTTAAACAAGTTGATAAACATTGTGTATGGTGTTTACTATCGTATATCATTGCATTTTGCAATGTATAATCGTAATATTAAATTTAATCAAGTGATACAGTAACGATATCGATCATTAGATATTGACAAACAATAAATAAGAGATTCCAAACATATTTCCGATAACTAAATTAATAATTTCAATTCAAGTTTGATTGTATTCGTTGTATAAAATGGGACTTGTCATTCCAAGTCTCAAAACTAACATAACTGGAATGACCATAATGCTTTCTAATTCTAAATCTCATTCAAGTATGAAAAACACATTTACAAAATTTTAACGAAACACAGAATATGTCAGATTTCTAACTTTCAATTTTTTTAAAATTGCGTATACGAAACGACAGCATCATTGAACTTAAAGGTAAACAAACCAAAAAAAAATCACCTCTGCGCATGCGTAACTCAGATATTTCCGCGTTAACGCTCCGAATTCGGCGAGTGTATTTTTTACCCGAGGGTTGCGATCGTTCGGGAGTTATTGAGCGCGGTGAATACGGATTTCTCCAAACGAGGTGTTAGAACCGGTTTTCGTGAGATAACTCACAGATGAAAAGGCGGTGAATACGGGCGTTACACTCTTAAAACGAACGAGCGATTTTCATTCAGTCTGAGTTAAGTCGACTCCTCCAGTCTGGAAAATGCACTTACCCGGAAGGAGTGGATTCTTTGTGTGTTAAGCCTCCGACCGGATCACTCCAAACGAATGAATTTAACTCAGTCTAAGTTAATATTCACACCTTTCCAGTGTTGAAAATGCACTTCTCCAACTGGAGTGGATTTCACTCTTAGGTTTTAAGAGTGTACTTTCAGCTTTTCCGACGTTTCTGATTGGCTGCAGCCGCGTAAGTCGCGTGGCTTTCAAGCGTCCGACAATTACAATATTATATTATTTAGAGATATATTTGCACTTAAAACTAAACTAAACTAAACTCCTCGGCGCAACAGCCCATTAATGAGCCAAGGCCTGCCTTGCCCACTTCAGCTTTCTTGACCTAGGGCTTCGGGGTGCTAGGCATGTGTCCCGGTAAGGTGGTCAGCCTCACGCGGAACCCCCAGTGTTTAGTTCCTAATCATACTTTGCACCCAATTTATGGACCCACTCAAAGGATGAAAGGATAAGTCAATATCGCCCAATTCGGGATTCGATCCCCGGACCTGTGGCGTGTCAATGTGAAGGACAACCCCTAAAAAACACTTTATTAATCGAGAACAAACATTAAAGAAAAAAAATTCGTCACAAGGGGGTAAAACAAGAACCCCGTATATGTGACTAAAATAATTATAATTAATAAGACACATTAATTAATAACAAAAAAACACACAAAATTAAATTTAAATATACAAGCAACTGGGCCTCATTTGCACTTAGTACATTAAAATATATATATTTTTTATCTCTCTGAATAATAATTTGAAGTTCATAACAAAATAATATAAAAATTATTTTTAAAAATCCTTCTCGAAAATTAGAGTGTTCCAAACGTTTTAAATAGTTCACATCTAGAAGTTTGACAGAAAAAGAAGTAAATAACACACTTTCGCATTTCATGTAAATTTATTTTTAGATTAAGATTGAAGTATTCTTATTTTGTTATTACCACATTACTACTCTTATGCAAATAATTTTCAGTTCTTTAAAGGCTTCTTTTACTCCAATTAAAACGCTGAAACAAACGCAAGCTTTTGAGGGCACAACTTAATTGGCTGTTTTGTTCAACCAAAATAAGAATATTCACATGTTTATTTAAAAGGACCATTTTATCATTTTGTTTTTAACAAAGCCAAAGGTCCGAACTACTTTATTGTAAAGGGATTCTAGTGTTCTTCAATCTATGCCTCAGTTGCGAAAAAAATGTTGCTGGAATAATTTTGTAATTGGGGTCGAGATGGCTGAGTGATTTGGATGGCAGACCATTACTCTAGCAGTATCCCCGCTGTAACGGGTGAAGGTTCGATTCCATGTTT
Source organism: Hylyphantes graminicola (assembly GCA_023701765.1). Taxonomy (NCBI): domain Eukaryota; kingdom Metazoa; phylum Arthropoda; class Arachnida; order Araneae; family Linyphiidae; genus Hylyphantes; species Hylyphantes graminicola. The sequence goes on along the minus strand of CM043121.1, from coordinate 13,896,951 downwards.
TCATCAGCAGTTCCAGCAATAAACATAAATAGTTATGTAATTAAATTTGAATAGTAACTCATTTCATTTGATATTTTTTTTAAATAGTTATTTAATTGATTATGCAAACTGTTTTGATTTTTTTTTGTTTATTAATATTTCACTTACTTTAGGAAGATAACTGAAAACGTTAACCCTTTCAGTCCCAATTTCAATTTGACATCAATTTAGCAATTTTTTTTCTGCATCGTCTATAGTTCTTTATGATATCAAAAAGCACAGCATTCGATTCTTCAAACTTTCTTCGATTAGAAAATATTTTTTATTAATCCCAATAGGTGTCAACCCTATTATTTTTTTTAAAATTATGATCACAGAAACATGATAATGCCAAATAGCATCACTGGGACTGAAAGGCTAAACAAATATTCAAAGAAAAATTTTTATAATTATAAATATAATTTTCAAAATACATAACATAAAGAGGGATTTTGGTTACAGGTTGATTGGATGATGGATGTAACCCCTCTTTTTGATCTTTGAAGAACCTATGTTAATCAGTTAAAAGCAAAATTCATACTCTTTCAACTTGGATTATTCTCGTCTGAAGTCTGTCTATTTACTCTGCGAGCCTCGAAAATATTTTCTTCCCCTATCACTTCGCTTGTTTTTTCTAGGGAATTTTGGGAACATCACTTTTCTAAACCTAATGAGTTTGTGGTTCTGTTGTGAGCGTTAACAATCCGAACCGTTCAAACCCAAGTAGGGTGGGGAAAAACACACTCACTCCGTTTCGAAGAAAACCACATCCGGGGATGGGGAAGAAAAATGCTTTCGATTCTCGCATTCTAGATTGACAGGGTATAGAAGGATAAAAAATTGTAAGAAAACATCAAGGTTTACTTATTCCCTCAAACTTAGTTTAAATTCCGTTAGAAAATAAAACAAAGTTAGGTTTGTTTCGCACCATTAGACGTTTTTACACTTTACACGCATAGTGGTTAAATAAACCCCACCCTCCAGTGGTACACGTAGTGGACCTTTGTTGAACTCACTTAACAATTTTTCTCAATACCACATTTTCTATTATAAACTAGAATGAAAAATAATTGTTAGAAGGAACTATTAACTGAAAAAAATACTGTCTGAGCTTGCTTAATCGCACATCAAAGATGTGTATTTTTACATTCAAAACCTAAAATAAAACTAAATTTACATGACCCTTATCATATGTTAAACGTTAATATTTTTTTTCCCATTGGAATCGCTTTGAGAGAGATTTGTTTTAGTTCAGGAACTTGTATATATGGTTGCAGTGAGCAGCATTCACGCCATAAGATGTAATAGCATAGCTTTCTTTGAGTGCATCATATCGACTCGAAAACTTCCAGGAAACTTCATTTAAGCTTCCACACTACTTATATAACATAAAAAGCATTATAATCATACAGTCCATCCATCCGTTACAAACTTGGTCAAGTGTGATGGGTCAAGTGTGAGGCAAGTGTGATGGGTCAAAAAATGCAGCTCATTGAAATTGGAGGACATTGAAAATCTCAGAAAAAAATTGAATTCAAAGTACTTCAATTATTAAAATAAAACCATCAAAATTTAATGCTCAGTTAAAAAGCACAAGAAGCTATTATATTAGAATGACCTCCCACAGGACTTTCGGATCCATCAGATTTAACGACCACCTACTCCGCATATACTCGGGACAAACACAAACATCCATACCTTACCGGGATTCGAACCCGGACCCAGAAGCTCCAAAGGCTAGCTCCCTAACCGTTGCGTTGCCGGATAGGTTGCACCAATGTTCCAAATCAATAGTCTAGTTACTGCAGTTTACCTGCCCATGGCACCATTGACCATTGTTTTCCGAAACGAAATTCTTCTCTTCTCTGTAGAAGTTGCTTTACCTTTAGCGTAGTTTTATTGCCGGAAAGCCAAAAACACAGTAGTTTAATCTGACCTACTATCGTATTAAAAGAAGTTTAAAATGAATCAACTAGTGTTTCGAAAATCAAAAGTGGATATTTTGTGTGTTTCTCACGTTTTGTGTATGGATTCACAAAAATGTGGATTCTAAAAAATATGGTTTTTCAACATGGCATTATACGCGGCATGTCTGTCAGTCTGCCATTATACTAAAATTTTACAGCTCCAACTAAAAGAGCTACGGACTCCGGAGCAGGTACACAGTTTACCGATTCCTGTCAGGCGTCATAAGACTTCAGAAAAAATAACAACCTTTTTTTGTGTGGCTACAATTCCATGAAAAATATTTAGGTGTAAGAAGTTGGGGCAAGTTAAATACGTTCTGAAAAACAAACATCATGAATTCTTGTATGATCTCGGCTTCAGTCTGCGTTGGATGGTCATGATGGTGTCGGTATTGTCATTTGAACACATTTCAAAATTACGCCTCGTACGAGCTCTTGCGGGATGATAATTGAACCAAAATAATTGCACCACATTCAATATTACTCGAGTTAGCAATTTGAGTAGAAAACGGAGAACATAATTACTCCAGAAATGAAGAGGAAATTACTCACACTCTAAAAATATCCGTTTTAATGTGAGCGATGAAAGTTGCTTTTTGATGGTTAAGCCTTCGTTTACTTAATAGAGCTTCTAATTTACGGTCCGTTTTAACTTAGATCGAACAGCGTTACTAAAAAAATATTTTTATATACTGACAAGAAGAAAAATTTATTTGAATTTCACGATATAATTTAAATGTCGTTAATAAGAAACTTAAAAAAAACCATTGGAAATTGTTTTTCACTATTTTCAAAAGATGTCAACATTTAAAATACAACTTTTATTTCATAATATTTAAGTTAAGAGCAGCGTGGCACCAATTTTGATGTATTTCTATCTCTTCTGGAAGATAAAAACTTTCCATTTGTTTTTGAAAATCTGAATCTAAGTTTAATTCTGTGATTTTAAACAAAAAACAATTGCTTTAATTTTTGTTACGAAGTTCCGGATATTCATCGATTACAATCTGGTTTACGTTCAAACGCGTTATGCAAGGGAATTATTTTGAACCAATGAGATATGATGAGTCTCGTCTGAAAAAGTATAGGGGACACCGTGGCTAGTTTTCCCATGGGGTAAGTTTTCCAGCAGCCCATAAGCAAGAAATGAGCCATTTTTAGGCGCTAAATGGCTGCTTGGATTATGAAGCAACCTGTTTTATGTCACGCACACAAGTTTTTGCTCTGTTGGTATAGTAATATTGTCGTTAGAACAGTTTTTGTGATTTTGCAATGATGAGTGGTTTCATGATTACATTCAAACTTAAATCAAAAGTACTTTTATTAAACTTACGGTTTTATCACTGAGTATACCAAAAGGTGGCTCTTCTCTCTACGTAACTATGCAACTATACATTCGTTTTCAAAACAGTTTAAATTTACAATCGTCAAGGTACTATTAAGGCCAAAATATTACGACGGGGCATATTTTCCAAAATTTCACGGGGTAAATTTTCCAACAATAACACGTGGAAAAGCATTCAACATCCTTTGTAAATTAAGTTTAATGTTCCAAAACCCGAATTATTTTTATCGTATGATTTTATCGATATCGTACGAATTATTGGTAGGGGAGAGTGTTGTACCTTGGGACGTTTGTACCTTGGGACACTGACAATTTCTAAGAATCTATTGGCAATATTCATACATTGTTTATTTCTAATGGTAGCCTTAACCAACAAACATCATCATAATAAAATTTAACACTAGCATCATTGAATTGATGAAATGGTGACAAAAAATAAAATTTCATTACCCCAAAGTAAATATTTTTCTCATTCTAATATAATTTTTTACCTTAGTACTCTTACAAAAAGTCAACTGCATTTTATTTTCTTCATAAAAGAGAAGATTTTAAAATATTTTGGTTATGAGAAAATAATGATAATGCATTTGGATTGGCCACTATCTTGCTTTTATTTAAAACATGTAGTGTGTCGTACCTTGGGACAGTATTAATATTTTGATTAAATTCTTAATAATTTGGATAAATAAAAATATCTTTATTATTTATTTTAAGAGCAATTCCACAAAACATGTAAAATACAACTCAGCTTTGTTTTGGATACATTTTATAATGATTGAAGTTTGAAATATAATTCTGGCAACACCTGATAAATATTTTTCCTTCCGTGTGATGAAATGTTCTAAAGAGCACATTTTCTGATGTATTTTGAAATAAAGTTTGTTTCCTGACACAAATTAGTTCAAGTGTATGACTATTGACTGAATTATAAAGCATGTCCCAAGGTACAACATCATGTTGTACCTTGGGACAGTTTATCCTCTCTACTTAAAATGAGTGGCAATTTTTTAATTTCAAGCTGCCAGAATTTAAAAAAATATATTATAGAGGAATATATTGGTGTGTTGAAATGCTGCTTTGAAATTTTTATTTTGACAATAATTATCGACGAAAAAAATTAAAATGTAAAAATTGTCCCAAGGTACAACACTCTCCCCTATCGTATATTCCCCGCATACGGGGCTTATTTTCCAGCTCAACATGATTGCATTTAATCACTTTATGCCAAAAAGTATATTTACTTTTTGGAAAAGGGGCAATTCTAAGATAAGCATGTGAGGAAGACAATGACACCTTGTTTACTTCGAAATCGATAACACTAAAAAAAATATACAATCAACAAGAAGAAAACATGGAAAAATTGTTTTTCATATTTTCATTTTACTATATGAAACCATATGAAACATTACTTAATATTCTTAAATGATATAGTTCATAGAGAAAAAGTTGTTCTTAAAGAATACTAGAATAGAAAATTTATTCTTAAAAATACTTGATTTCTACATCTAACGATACAAATATAAAATAAATTTTTAAAAGAGAAATTTATGGAGAATTTAATAAAAAAAATTAAAATAAGTTCGAGTTTAACTTAGCGATGAAAAATAATCGCCAACTGATCATTCCAAAGAAATCATAGTGGGTTAGAGGGTTAACTATTCAGAGTACTTGAGTAGTTAAAAATTCAAAGTACCTAAGATTAAAAGTGGTCGTCCAAGTTTACAGTTTTGTGGCACTTTATGTTTAAGCTGAGGGTAAGATAATCTACTCCACACGGCTAATTAGAAGGCCCCCATGTTACTAAAAAGTTACAAAAACCATATATTATAATAGCATATTTTTGAAAGTGAAAGATACCATGTTTGCATAATTTAAAATAAACAAAACATTCATTTTTAAAATATTGTGCAAAAAAAACTTCTTCAACTCAATAATCGTATCAAATGTGCTGCTTTTAACGAAATCGTACTTACAAGTTTTTTTTTTTTTTTTTGTGCATTATTCGGACAAAGTAAATAAGAGCATACGATTAGTGGAAAATTCCTTATTTGAACGGGATATTAAAACAATCATAAGCAATAAGAGCAAAATATCTTCAAAACTCGATGATTACATTACAAAAAAACAAGCATTTTTTTTACACTGTTAAAAAAATTTGTGATTGGTTTTACAAGAATTATGCTTCCTACTAGCTGCAACGGTTATGTGGAAAAATGTTTCACCATAATTTCGGTTTTTCGTTGAACCATTTCTCAGATTTTAGAAACAATGCCATAAGAAATCGTTCTACCAAACACCGAAAATGTTATGAAACATTTCACCACACAGCTGTTACAGGTACTAGGAACCATATTTTTGGTGAAACCGAAAGCTATATTTTTAACGGTGTACTTTAGAAATCGCCGAGAATTTTTTTTGCTACGGAATTTTTTTTTTTTTTTTGCATGGGTTAATTTCCAATAAAATTCTAATAAATATTTATTTGCACATGATTATTCTTCAAAAAATATGTTGTATGCTAACACGTGGAAAATAGCATTTTTTTAAACTCGTACATTTATTCAACTCGTTTAAGGAAACACCGTACTTTTCACACTAATTCCATCAATAACTATTATATCTCTTATAGTCCTTCTCTTAAGTCCGCCTCGGACCTTGGCACGTACAAAACCAAATCCATTCACTTGAGTCCTAAACTACCTACGGAAACAATGTAATCTTCCCTCGGCAGGCGCTGGAGAAATTCTCTGTCAGCTCGAATAGATGGAAGGCCTCCTATAGAGTATAGAAGAAAATGGAAATGATTGGCGTGAAAATAAAGTGAAGCCGCCAAAAAGTCGCCAAGCAACCCCAGTAAGCCTAAACATACCGCTCACTCAATGTTAGTTCAATGTAAAAAGTATTATTCTTTTAAAAAAAATATTTATTTAAATCAAAAAGTATTTGCGCAGTTGTAGGCTGTAGAATGAGATCTGAATTTACAAAAGATGATAGTAATTCTCTTCACAGGTAAGAAACATACGTTATAATTATTGTAGGGCACAGGTCGCGTGGACGGCATCCAAAGACTATTTATTGGCCTACACTGCCATCGATATTGGTGGCGTTAAGTTTCAAAATATTACAACTCGTAGCTGCATTTAAAACAGTTTTTAATTACTTCCTATATTCACTCAATTATATGATAAACAGTCCAATTATTTTACAATAAGCATTTTACGCTTCGTATTCTCGGTCTTACGACCATCTCCCACAACGCTTCTCCGTTAAATCTCGAACATCTTCTCCCTTCACTTCAGTTCTGTCTCTCAGAGGGCTCGCGGGTAGCGATCCCTACAATTATAGTTTCATTATAGAGTCAAAAAGTCGTCGAGTCAATGCAGTAAGCCTGTATGAAGAGTACAGGAGAATAACCGCTTAATTTCGTAGAAAAATTTCCTAATCAGGCCTCTTTGGCGATGATAGCCAGTAATCGCCTAAACTGGTGTAAAGAAGCCAGTTTCAAGATTTTTTTTACCAAGATTCACCCGATGCACGATTCCGTCGCTTGGACCAAGCAAAGAAGAAAGAGAGTTACCGGTTTCCTGTCGCCAATGTCCGCTAAGCAGACACAATTACGGAATGACTCCTAACAAATCAAGCGGTTCTTCCCCTGTACTCTTCAATACAAAGCTTACTTTGATATCGTGCCCAACAGTTCGCCGAGAGCGTTCGTTTGGGTTCACTACAAGGCAATCGATGGCTTCACTTGGCCAATCGGTTTTAGTACTGGTTTTCGTCCGGCAGCATCCCCATCTTCTTCTGATGGGGCCTCCCTTATAAATAAGGGCCTTCGTCCACGAGGGCTTCCCTTATTATCCGCGAGCCATCCATTTTGCAGCAGGAAATTGAACCCTCGGTTTCGCTGTACGAAATAGAGGCCGTAGATAAGCATTGGCAAACCTGAAAGGGGACCATAATCACTTCCTAAGTCACATGGGCTTAGCGCATTCAAAGACTGGACCTTTAACCCTTTCAGTCCCAGTGATGCCATTTGGCATCATCTTGTTTCTGTTCATAATATGAAAAAAAATAATAGGGCTGACATCTATTAGGATTAATAAAAAAAATTCCTTTCGAAAAATTATCGAATGATGTGCTTTTTGATATCATAAATAGCTATTGACGATCACAAAAAAAAAATTTAAAATGATGATGACAAATTGTCATTGGGACTGAAAGGGCTGGGTATGTTGGTGCCAGACGTGAAGCTAAAGAAGAAAGCAGAGTTATATGAAACATTCTTTAACCACTGCGAGCCGAACTATTGCAATATACCGAATACAGATCACAATCGCTGTTCTATACAAGTCAATGCGTAACTACTTCACTTCAGTTGTCACATGAGCTTGGCGCGCTTCTATACCTTACTATGCGAGACTCGAAAATACTTCCTTCCCCCATCCCTTCGCTTGGTTTTCTAGGAAACGGGGGGGGGGGGGGGGCATCGTTTTTCTAAACTTAACGCGTTTGAGATTCTGTTGCGAGGTTAACAATCCGAACTGTCCAAACCCAAGTAGATTGAGGAAAAAACACACTCACGCCGTTTAGAAGAAAACCACATGCGGAATGGGGAAGGAATGCTTTCGAAGCTTGCATTCTGGATAGACAATGTATAGAACAGAAAAAATGTGCATTTTAAAATATGAATGTGCTATATATTCAAGTATTCGGAAATGACTGAAAATATTTTTTTAAACCGAATGACCGAGGGTCTCCAAACCAAAGTGCTGTGTTAATCCAAGGGGGGGAAAATATTTTCCAAGCCACAATTCTCCGGCTGTATTGAATATTTTTACAAACGGATTTTATTTATCTGATAAATGTGGCTGTCTTACAGGTCTGCATAATCCCACTTTTCGAAATTGGTTTCAATATTTTATTGTAAAATTAATTATTGAAAAGTTTAAAAAAATCTGTTTGGACTAATTTTTTTAATGGGATCGTAGAGCCCTGTAAGTCAGCTACATTTATCAGCTACATTATTTTGTAAAAAAAAAAACACTTTTGTAACAATATTCATTATAGTCAGAAAAATGTGGCTTAGAAAATAATTTTTTCCAATTGGTTTAAACGCCCGCGGTCATTCAGTCTCATTCCCCGTTTTTTAAATAAATGATGCATCAAACATATATTACGAATTTACAACAAATACATCGGTCATTTTTTTTATATGTTGGTTTGTTGGCCAACAACAAGGATAAATCGCCAAACACAACAATAAATTCACGCCAATTCCGTGATTCATCTTGGTCCCTTCCCCGACCTAGCGTTTTGCTGCAAAATGACGGTCAACTTCGTTAAAGTCGTTGATGCCAAAGGATAGCGGAATCTTTCGGTTTTATCAGTCCTTTTAAGAGGGATGTTCAGTCTTTGTCAGTCCTATATAGGGTTAATGCATTAGTTTTGAAATTGTTACCTCAGCGAAAACTTTCATTTGCCTTGTAAGCCTTTTTTTCCCACCGGGTATGAGAATTGTTATAGCAAGCAAAATTAATCAAATTTGAAGAGAAAATTGCTCCGGTTATTCAATAATTAATTGATGAAGTTTAAAAATAGGGTCACAATTTTCAAAATATTTTGTTTAATATTTCAAGAATTTCAATTACCGTTCAATTAAATGAATATATTTATAGATTATATTTTGAGAAGATAATTTCAACAAATTTAAAAACTAAAAGTAACATGCTGCTAACTTTTGCGCTTGCGGAATTTTCACGAAAAGCATTTTATGGTCAACCTAAAGAATCGTGGCCGGAATTGATGACTCTCCAAAAAATGTCGCCAATTCGAAATGATAACAAACCCCGACACTTTCCGAAATGGTTGCCATCTCGAAATGACCAAGAATAATACGTTATTTCAAAATGGCGACTTAAAACAAAGGAAAAATTTATTAAATTGCTTACCTGATTTATAAAAAAAGTTGGTCATTAAAATGCCAAAGAATTGATTTTAGAAAAAGTAAATAATTATTTAAAGTCATTAAGAATATAATTAATAAAAGATTAGTACAAGAAAACTTCAGAATAATTAAAAAAGAATTTTAATAAATAGATTAACATTTAGAAATTGTCATTGCAATTGCTAATTTCGTTACAGGTTGCCATAATACCAATTTGTCCGGGTAACCAGATTTGGCGTAAAATTGCAGGCAACGATTCTTTAGATTTACGTTTTTTATGACGTCCGACGGGTACTAGAAACTCGTGCACCAAATGTGAAGTCCATAGCTCTTTTAGTTCGAATTGTAGAGTAGTTTGAAACAGACGGACTAATGCTCAAAATCAACTTTTTTTAAGAATCAAAACAATTCAAAAAGTGTAGAAAACATAAAAATCTCAATTTTTCATTTTCGTTTAAATCGAAATACTTTCATTACCTTATATATCATTTTTAAAAATTAAAATGGATAGTTAAACAATATATAAAGAAATATATTTTTATAAAAGAAAAAAATTAAGGCTTTTTATTGTTACACAGTGCATTATTGCATTTTTTGCTGGATTTTTTAATAGGCTAAGTAGGCAGCAGCCAGAGCGGCGAATTTTTTAGGGCGGTTAATTTTACGACCAATTAGATTGGCATTCGGCATTAAAAAATTATTATTTGATACGAATATTTTTAAACATAAAAACAAATAATAAACATTAATGCGTAATCCGTAAACGCATAGTACTAATATTTCGTAGAAAACATAGCCTTTGGAGCTGCTGGGGTCGGGTTCGAATCCCGGTCAGGCATGGATGTTTGTGGCCGTCAATAAATGTTGTTATTTGTCTATGTGTTTGTGTCGTCTCTTTCTTTGTGTATCTCTTGTGCTTGTGTCATTTCTGGGGCTTAGTACAATAGACTTAAAGTCGCAGTGCTTGGCGATCTTGCCCCCCACCAAGAAAGTAATAAGTCATTCGTAGAAAACATAGTAGCAAAGGACAAAAGGTTCGTAGCAAAGGACAATTGCACCCCCTCCTCCCGGAAGTTGAGAACAGTTAAAAAAAATTCGCCTATTTCTTTTTATTGTGTAAAGGTACATAGATAACTCTAATATGTGTATCTATTTTAAAAAGCACATACCACCACATTTTGCAGCTAACCAGCTACCTTTCGTGAATATTATGACGGGGTGGCAAATCTATTGTAGCCTACAGGCGGCAAATCTTTAACCCTCTAATGCATACTGTTGCCATATGGCAACAAGTAACATAATCCACTTTATTCTATTAAATGTTGCCATATGGCAACAAGTAACATAATCCACTTTATTCTATTAAAGTAGAGCACCCTCTCGACAAATCTGTGTGTTTTCATCTATTAAATTCCATTTTGAAGTTTTAGTTACTAATAACCCTCATAGATGACAGTAGTAAATGTGTATTCAAATGTAATGAGTTTAAAGAATAATAATATTAGTACTAAATACAAATAAATTGTTTTGAAAAATTAGTTATAGTTGAAGAGGGTTATTTTAAAATATATTTAGTAGTTTTCTAGTCATTCTTATCAAAATTGGAATTTTGTAGTTGGTTTTTGCCATATGGCAAAATTTAAAAAAAAATTGAAATTATTTAAATTTCAAAGCAGTTCACTTTTTTTTCAGTATTTTTCCCATAATGTATGAGTATTAAATATACAAATATGTTTTTTCGGGTTGAAAAAAAAAATCATGCATTACAAAGTTGAATCCGACCCTGCCTCTGCTGTAGCTCTGATATCACGCGCTCACCTGTTATCACGGTATCGTAATGCCAAAAACCGATGTCCGATACATCGAAAAACTGACTTGCTACTTGGTATAACAAGGTACATACGCTGATAATAAACATCACGTGATTGGCATTTTATGGCCTTGTTTATAACGTAATAAATGCACTACACTCTAAAAAAATATCTGTAAGGTTACTAAGAATTCTCTAGGAAACTCAGCTTCCATAAGTTTTTTTAGTAGTGTTACATAAGAAATATGTGTATATATTACTAATTAAAGCTTAGTAAGTTATACTAAGAAAAATTAGTAGATTTTACAGGGGATTTTCTTGTATGTTTACAAAGAAACTGGTAGTAAACTGGTTATAAAAGTTTAAAACCAGAGGGCGCCACTAATTTTTCTGTTAGTCAGGTTTTATTTCGAACTTCCCGAGGACAGAACCCAAGATTATCGGGATCCGTGGAACAGCGCGTTAGTCCTCTCTGCTATCGGGGACTTGCATTTTGGTTGCGTGTAAATAAAGAGGTTAAAATCTTGATCGTTAAAGGCGTTTTATGTTATTGATTAAGAAATTTTAAGATTCATTTTTTTTTTCGGATATGAAGTTTTCGAAATAATTTAACGTAGTTTTTATATACTAAAATAAAAAAAAACCACGTTTTTAGGTTTTTATCGTTGCGATATCGATTCGTCATAATCTCTAGAAAAGATAGCCAGGGGGCGCTGTAAGCGTTACATCAATTTACTTAGTATTGTTTAGTATTACTACAGTGGTTTCTTTAGGTTACAGATGATTTTCTAGTAAATGGTGAAAACCTGTAAAGTTACTAAGTAATCGTTAGTAAATTCAAGCCAAATTTTTTACAGTGTACTCTATCTCGTAAAAGATGGGGTTTTACGATGAATATTCTGAATATATGATTCAATACTAAGTAATTAGTACCATCCATATGAAGCGACCCCATATTATTTTATTGTATTTATGTAATTATCCACTAGTCAGCACTCCATCAGTATATTATACTTTCATCCCATTCTAATATCAGCATTAATTTAAAAATAAAGAAGTCCAATTGTATCCAGACTTTTCCAGGAGTTAGTTAACTTTCCCATAGGCCCTGTTAAAATTGCCAGAATAGCTATGATATAATGGCCAGTTTCTATTTTACGATTAGCGCAACGGAACTGCCTAAAATGTGGTAAACATTACACTATATATTCGACCACTCGACAGGGCTGGGGATATACAGTGGTGGCCAAAAGTGTGGACACTTTTTGAAAGTATCATGTGTTTCAACTGTTACCTGTTTGCTGGCATCTATTAAATTTCGCTTAAATACTAACATTTAAATATCAAGTTGAAGGTAATTTAATGTAGAATTTCATTAAAAAAAAACAGAATTAAAGTATCTGTATTACAAATAAAGTTATGCTCATTTTAGTTGAACAAACAAGCACAATCAATGGGTTCTCTTATGCTGAAATTGCAATACAAGTTGGTGGTTCAATGACTAGCAAAACTAAGACAGATCATACTATTAGTTGCACAACTTATTTGTAATACAGATATTGTAATACTGTATTTATTTTTAATTCTATATTAAATTACTTTGATGATGATAATGTTGTGTCCATGGATATAGATTATATGGGACCAAAGGTCTCATAGACTGCTTCAGCGATCTTCAGACAGTGGTCCTCAAAAAGATTAAATTACTTTTAATTAGATATACAATTGTTTAATTTGATATACAATTAATATATTCTGTAATCACACAAAGTTGAAAAATATGAAACTTTAAAAAAGTGTCCTCACTTTTGGCCACCACTGTAATTTTAAGTTTGCAATGACCGCATTTTTAGAAAGTGCTTAGCTGGGAACTATATAATGTCCAATAATCGTTTACCCTATAGCATATTCACTCCACAAAGTGAGTGATAACCCTTCCGCTACGCAGGATTTTTTTTGTTTCCGCTTAATATGTGATAGGAACATCATTATCGAATCCTTAGACGTACGGCAGCCTGGGCCATTTCAGTAGTGAAAGGGTTAAACGATATATTTAAAAAATTCATTGCAAAACGCATTTTTAAATCTTAATTTGTTTTTAAAAAAAGCAGGTTTTTACAAAGAATTTGATTTTGCTGAAAAAAATAAGAATTAGTTTTTTTTGGAATCTGATCCTGTCCTGTTTTTTTAGCGTTTATTCCCCCATTCGATGTTTTTCGTCTGATATCCTTTTCGATTAGAGTTGCAGTTATAAGAGATTATTTCTGATTCTAACAACGGCGAAGGTTACAGCTGGACGTGACAAAAGTTCCATTATTTCTGTTGGATGAAACGAAAAAAAAAAGGGAAACGGATCCTCATTGTTGTTTTTAGGCTTATTCGACGTTTTAGGGTTATAGAAAAAGGGTAAAATGACGGAGGTTTATTTGCAACGTGACATTTTTGTCCTAAGAGAAATAACATAAATAACGCGAAGTTTTTAAGTACCCCTTAAAAAATGTTAATTTTACAAAAAATACCATGTATGTACAGAAAAATACTGAATATTTACAGAAAAATACTTTATGTTTACCAATAAAATACCGTATATTTACAGAAAAATACTATGTTAATAGAAAAAACCCGTATATTTTCAGAAAAATATCATATATTTATAGAAAATGCTATATGTTTACAGAAAAAAATACCGTTTATTTTTAGAAAATACCAGATATTTACAGAAAATGCTATATGTTTACAGAAAAATACCATAAATTTACAGAAAAATTCTGTTATTTTCTGTTAACAGTATTTTTCTGTAATGATAAACTGTTTTTTTTTCTGATTTTAATTGCGTAAAGTGTATTAGACTGGTACTGATTGATTAGATATTTCAACAGTTTGTGGATTCGTTGCTTGGTGAACTAGCTTAAGGGGACCGGGGAGGCAAAAAATTTCAAAAATATCGATTTTGGTATTTTAATAAAAAGTTATAGCTTGAACTTTTATCTTTAAGAACATATCTTACTTTTAACGATCCGAAAAGAATTCGAAATACAGTTGGAGTTTTCGTAAACACCGAAATCCGAAAATCGTCCGTTAAGTGGAAGTTATTATTTTCTTTACTTGCCTTTTTCTCCATAAGTGTTTTTAGTGGTTTGTCGTACAATCGAATTGTTCCATGCGATTCAAAAATTTGTGCATAGCTTTGAAATTGTAGAAAATTGTTATTGATAATCTTTCAAACTTAATTGTGCATGGATTTTGAAATCTGATAAAAAAAAATTAATATTTTACTCAGTTTTACTTTTAGCGAACGAAAAAAATCAAAAATTTCCAAGTAACATAACTTTTTAATTTTAATTAATTAACCAATAGGACAAATAAAAAATCCATGCACAGTTTTGTTAACATATATTTAAATATCTTATATAAAAAAAGTTTTAAAAAATTCATATTTTTTATTAAAAAAACTATTCCATGTTTTTCTTTTATTATTTTGTATTTTCATTAAATTTTATGTCCCTGAGCTATTAAAAAAATTCATCCATTTCGGTCTGTAACTTTAAAAGAAATTAATTTGCCTCCCCGGTCCCCTTAATTGAGAAAGCTCTGGACTGGAGATAGATAACAGTTTACATAAGTTTTTGGAATTAAGTCTGGTTAGCCAATATTGCTTAGCTACATTTTTAACAATTATGTAAACAATTTGCTTTGCTGATGAGTTAAGACATTCTTGTGTTTTGATTATAAATGAAGAGTACAGGAAAAGAACCGATTGATTTGATGTCAGGATCGTCAATCGCCTGAATCTTGGTAGGTAGGAACCACAGAGATAGTGGTTAAAGTATAAGAGTGGAAGATCACGTGACCTACAACACTGGCTTCATTGGGGCTCTTCTGGGAGCTCCTTGTGCGTCCCGTCCATCGTTAGCATTGGAGGTCACGTGATCTCTATGGTAGGAACTGCTTTCCTTAAACAAGTTTAGGCGATCACTCGCTATCATCGCCAAGTGGCCTGCTAAGGAAACCTCTACAAAATCAATCGGTTTTTCCCATGGTACTCTTCAAATGGTAAGAATCAGACCTGGTTTACGTTTGCTTGTTTATTCAATATAGAACTGAGGTACATATAAAGTTTGGAAAGTTACAGACGAAGTTAAGGAAAACTGCTCGAAGACAGCGCCCTCAACTGTTTATTCATGAACTAAAAATAGTAGTTAAAATGTAAAACAATTATGTAATGAAATAACAATAACCGTCAATATTTATACAATAAAATAAATAAGTGTTTCCTGTCGTTTTGAAATATGTCTTGATTCCAAATAATCTGTAGGGTTCCTTGATTTTCGAAAAAAAAAAAAGCTCCATTAATAAATTATGAAATCATAAAATAAATAAATGTCTCCTATGTCGTTTTGAAATACGCCGTTGGGTGCAAATAATCTGATAAGTCTTATCACAATATTTTTCTTGGAGTATGAGTAAAATTTATTATATTTGGATAAAGTGAAAGGATTTTCAAGAAATCATTCTGGAGTCGAGAATGGAATGCCAAGTATGAGGATTGAGGATAAACTCTATCTCGTGTAAGAAATGCTTTAACTTATCCTTTTTGTTAAATTGTTTTAAAGTAATAGTTTTTACAATTTAATCGAATATTTAAATAATAGTTTTTCCAATTTAATCGAATATTTAAATAATAGTTTTTTCAATTTAATCGAATATTTAAAAAAAAAATCATTTTAAATGACGGCTTATCCTTTTGCCTATAATACGTTACTTCTGCAACAAGTGCTTAGAGGAATTCGAAGATGTTGACGTTTCTTTGACGAGAGAGTCAAGTGTGGGTCAAATAATTTTCCTGATAAAAAAAAAACTACACAAGAGATTTGTATACGAAACTTTTTATAATACTGAGTAAAAAAATATTTTTACATTGTATTCAAAAATTTTTGTTGGATATAATTTCTCAAAGTCTAAAAGTGGTAATTTATCTCGTGCTTTGTAATATTTTTTACTATTACGTGAAGTGTAGGTGCAATAGGAATGTTTCTTATGATGTCACGCTCTCCGTACTGCGATTTAATTGGTTGCTTCGTTTTTTCCCGTACTATTTCATTGGTTATTCCGGTTTCAGTTCACTATTAGAATGCGGAAAGAGGTAAAAAGTAACTTCTTTCCATTCAAGTTTTTTTTAAAAAAAATGTCTAAAACAACCAACAGCACAGTAGGAAGTTGGCATTTAAAAAAATTTTAAATAT
The DNA here is from genome assembly GCA_023701765.1 of Hylyphantes graminicola. NCBI lineage: Eukaryota > Metazoa > Arthropoda > Arachnida > Araneae > Linyphiidae > Hylyphantes > Hylyphantes graminicola. The sequence goes on along the minus strand of CM043121.1, from coordinate 13,880,624 downwards.
TCTTAGAAAACTCATTCGGTGAACTTGCCCCCCACCAAGAAAGTCATAAGTCATTGTGCCTAAAAGTAACTTCTGTATACTGGTTTCTTGGGAATTTTCGCATGGGATTATATACATATATCTTTGATACTGTAATAAAACCATTCTAGTGTAGAGCATTTTATTTTAATACCCACACGTAATAGAATTAATATTATTGGGCAATTCCATGATTGACGGAATGACATTTTGAACTGTAGAAATGTAGTAAAACAACTACTTCAAAGCTATTTTAAAAGTAAAGTTGTTGTTTTTTCAGTTTATATATTAATTTTGATGATTAGAAGATTATAAAAATAGTTGAAAATTTTTAAAAAGTATTTTATAATTTTATTTTTGACTAACTTATTCTTGCATAACGGAATGACATTTTGGCAACGCACGACTGCATTACAAATGGAAATTTCTTTTAATTAACAATACATTGAGATTTTAAAATAATGTGTGCATATCTTAAATATGATTTTTTAGCTATGTAAATTATAATTAAGAGCAACCTACCTGTAACTTGGTTTAAGTTATTAACTGTCATTTGACGTTACAGAATGACTAAAAGTTTCATAAACATATATATAGAATTAAAAGTGTGTAAGGTAATAAATTTAATATTTTTTTATTATTTGGAATACTAATAAAATATTAAATATTACATTATATACATTTATTCTCACGTGAAAGGTTTTTCAAACACGTATCGAATTCGATTTCCAACTCGTTGAAATGCCGCTGAATTTGCCGAGAAAACGAATCTTTTTTGTCCACATGGCATCTACTTATTTTTTCGGGAAATGTGAATATATATGTCCTTCATCACCCTGCTTTTCTTAAATCATAATTTGGAAGCTTTGAATATATTTTTAAACGTAGTTAGTAAATATTTTTTTTTTTAATGACATTTCAAAAAGTTGACATTTTTATGGAATTGGCCTATTGCCGAAATTCTCTCGTATTTGAGAGTAATAGTGATAGGTGTAATATTTAATATTGATATTAACGACATCTCGTATTACAACTTAATTTTACTATTAAGAAAATGGTATGGTACATATATATTCAAGCTTGTGTGCTTGTTCAGAGAACCGCTTATAAGCTTTCGACAAGTGGAACAGAAACAGACAGAATATTAACAGCCACAAAGAAAGGAATAACACATAGACAAATAACAACATTTATTGACGGTCACAAACATCCATGCCTGACCGGGATTCGAACCCGACCCCAGCAGCTCCAAAGGCTAGCGTCCTAACGATTGCGCCGCTGCTATTAAGAAAATCTTCTCTTGTAGTTGAATGTAATGTTGCTAACTACTCAATCTCTCATCATAGAATGAAATTGTTTCAGATGATGTAACTATCCCGTTTTGTTTCCTGCTATTTCCCATTGGCTACTTCTATTTAAATCTCAAAATTAGAGTTATTTTAGTCTGCTCTGTTTGATTTTAGAATTTTTTAACGTGCAACCTGTTCTTGTTAATGTTATTTTATATAAACTTCATCGGTTTTAATTGGATTAAATGTCAAGTATGCAAAGTATTAACAAAGCGAAAATGATGTTTTAAAACTTGTGTTTAGATGATGCGGAAAAATTTAGCGAAATTGTGGAGCAGCAATGGAACGTAATTCGAAAACAGCTTTAGTTACTGAAAGAAAAGCTTGTACCCAATATTCGTTTCTGTACACTCTTAAAACAAACGAGCGATTTGAACTTAGTCTGAGTTAATTTTCACTCTTCTAGTGTCGAAAATGCACTTCCCTCATAGGAGTGGATTCTTTGTGTGTTAAACCTGCGACAGGATCACTCCAAACGAGTGATTTTAACTCAGTCTGAGTTATTATTCACTCCTTTCCAGTGTCGAAAATGCACTTCGAATACTGTAGCGGATTTCACTCTTTTGTTTTAAGAGTGTAATTTTAAAAATCAATTGTTCAAACCATATGAAATTCTAGAAGGACAAATAAATGAAAACTACAGATCAGGAACTGTTGCCACTCGCAATGTGAAACATGCCTATTTAGTTTTCAGTAAAGTTACTGTAAACAAATAAATCTCAGTAAGCTAAGCTCAGTAGCTGAAACTAAACTTAGAAAACTGATTTTTTAATATAAAAAATAAAGAGGAAACTTACGTGTTATTTATAAACGCTAAGTACATTTTATACAAAGACAGTGTATCTAAGATAAAAAAAAATACAATTAGCTTATATATAAAAATTAGATTATGCATTAAAAAATATACAACTTAGCGGCTATAATTTAAAATTAATCAATCGTAACTCATTAATGAATAAAAATTTTAAGATACCTTTGGACAGATCTTGTTATGAAACCTCTTAATATACAGTGGTGGCCAAAAGTGTGGATATTTTTTTTTAAAGTTTCATGTAACTTTGTGTGCTTGTAAAGCATATAAATATTCACTTAAATACAAGCGTTTATACATTAAATTGAAGGTAATTTAATGTAGAATTTAGAAATGCAAATTGTCAAAAGTGACAATTAATATATTCTACAAGCACAATATGCCGTAATTTTGAAAAACATGACACTTAAAAAAAAAATTCCACACTTTTGGCCACCACGACTGTATTTCCTCATTACGAAATCATCTAATGTACTTTTCCAACAGTGATTCAAATTACATTTTCTTCAACCATTCCCTAAAATGTCAATGACTGAACTGTCAGGAACTGTTGCCTCTCGCAACGTGAAACATGATCATTTGATATTACCACATACCACTTCTGGTATCCCTAAGCATCTAGAATTTTCTCAAAGCATCTCACACTGCCTTAATTAACTTCCCACTAGTAAGTAAAATAGAACAAAAGGGTCGGAAAAAAGAATTCCCTCACACCGTGGAGTTAAGAAGAAGATAGAGATGCTGCCGGTCAAAAACCAATACAGAAAAAAGTTCGCCAAATGAAGCCATCGATCGCTCTGTAGTAAGCCCAATCAAACGCTCTTGGCCAGTGGTTCCCAACCTGGGGGCGATCGCCCCCAAGTGGGTGATTTGTGTTATCAAGGGGGCAATAAAAAGTTTTGGGGCGATAGGGGGGCAATGAGTATTCAAAGGGGGAAAATTAAAGTAATATACTGCACTGTAGTACAATAAAACCATTCTAGTTTTTATTGATCACCTCTTGACAATTTAAAATCATGCTAACAAGATTTGGCCAAGTTAGAAATTCCTGATTGTATTGTAGATTCATTCTCGTTTGAAGCTGTGGGTTGTGGATAACCTTGATAACTCTTTGCAGACGGAGTTAGTATGATCAGAAGTATGAGACTGAAAGGCGAAAATCACTTTTAAGCCGAGAGTTTATGAGTTAGTCTGCGTTAAACTTATTTTACAATTATCCACAACTGTAGTAAAAAACCGAACCATTTCTCATCTCGTACCCGTCCACATATTTAGCTGAAAAAAGGATTTGGTTCTGTTATCAGCCAGCTCCTTACTCAACAAGGAAATCAGTTGGACATTTGCCTCAAATACTTGCATATGAAATTAACAAAAGATAAAATAATAAAAAAAAGTTTTCAACATTAAATTTTTCTTTAATTTTTATCGTCAATTCTATCTTAAATTTTGCAGAATCCAGTTTAAAGATCTTAGTTAATTATTTAACCTTTGTTCTTTAATAAAAATTTGTTAAATATAAACAAATTATTTGTTCTATTTTATTTAAGAGTGATCGGATAAAGCCGCTTTGGTTGCTTTTATATGGGGTAGTTAATGTTTAAAATGATAAAATTGCTTTAGTAGTTAGATTTTTACTCAAATTATAATTGGAGAAAACATAAAAATTAAAAGGGGGCGATATGTGGTAGTCAACCTAACGAACGGGGCGATCGTCCAGAAAAGGTTGGGAACCACTGCTCTTGGCGAATCATTTGGCGATGTTCTATAGAAGAGTTTGTATAGGCTTGCTGCATCGACTTGGCAATTTTTAACTCTCTTATAAAAACGATAATTACAAAGCATTTTTCTTGCCTGTAAAGGAAATTACTTCCATCTTGTAAAAGTTCAGATATCGTGCTGCAGTCTACAACTATGCAAGTATTAATTTTTTAGATTTTTAACGATTAAATTATGATCTTTAGTAAGAACTGGACTTTTAGCTCCAACTGCAAAACTTTTTTCCAACTTGCAGCTTGCAGCAAAGATTTGCCGCCTGCTACGATTGCTTTGCCGCCCTTGACACAATATCCTCCCCCTTCGGGGAAAGGCAGCTGATTAGCTGCAAAATAGCGTGTTAAGTGCTGTTTAAGGGGTCATAGGAGTCTTAAAAATGTGCAAAGAAGGTACTACAAGGCACAGTTTGATCTTTCATGTCATTTTTGAACTACTCAATACAGAAGTGTAATTTTTTTATATGTAATTCTACAAGATGCATGTATTATAAAACAAGTTTTAAAATTAATGAAACTTTAGCCAAAACTAAAATAAATGATATTAAACATAAAGCTATTTGAACGCAGTGTGATTAGGCTTGCGTGGCAAATTGTGAGGTTAAAATTGAAAAAATGACCAAGAAAATGACTTTATATTGTACAAATATGTACAAACAAAGACTTATACCTAAATTCTCAGCTCAATTTTAATTAGAAATTATTTTTAAAAAAATTTAAAATCAAAATTTTTAAATTTTTATTAATTTTTTAGAAAAAAATTCCTAAAATAATTTCTAATTAAAATTGAGCTGAGGATTTAGGTATAAGTCTTTGTTTGTACATATTTGTACAATATAAAGTCATTTTCTTGGTCATTTTTTCAATTTTAACCTCACAATTTGCCACGCAAGCCTAATCACACTGCGTTCAAATAGCTTTATGTTTAATATCATTTATTTTAGTTTTGGCTAAAGTTTCATTAATTTTAAAACTTGTTTTATAATACATGCATCTTGTAGAATTACATATAAAAAAATTACACTTCTGTATTGAGTAGTTAAAAAATGACATGAAAGATCAAACTATGCTTTGTAGTACCTTCTTTGCACATTTTTAAGACTCCTTTGACCCCTTAATGAAAATTATTTTTTTTCTTTGACTTTCTGACGGCCTCACTATGTTTCTCGCCAAGCATCTCTATGTTATTAGTATCTCCCTGCCTCAAACACCCATTCAGCCATCTTAAGCCTAAAAGCGCGATCTCGAGCGAATCGGAGTGTGTCGGCCTCTTGATGGGGCTTTTCCTTTCTTTGACCGCCACTTCCCGGCAGAATTTATTTGTTTTCTGCTTTTTGTTCTTCGTTTTAATTCTTGCTTCCCATGGAGATGGGAATCAGACGGGGACGTTTGGAGCGAAATAGAGAGAACATGTCTAAAAATCGCCAAATTAATGAATAGTCACACTCGCAATTTTACAATAAGAAACATTACATTTTACTCTTCAAAAAGATTAAAATTCCCAATATGATAATTCTTGTAGTGGTGGACTACAGTACGTTTTTCTTATTTTACTTTTAACACTAAGTGATATAACTTAAACAAGAGGCTTGTAACAGAATCTGCAACTGAGCCCGCTTCCACACAACATTTGTTTTCAATAGGAAATAAGTCGCCAAACACCATATCAATTCTATTATAAACATTAACGCTAAATTGTACTAGTTTCATTTATTTTATTTCAGAAAATCAACAATTACTTCTTCAATATTATTCAATAATTAATATCGCTTGCAAAAATTACTTTATATTTCAAAAAATAAATATGCAATATTCCCCTCTTTGAAATAGAACCAAAACATTTCATATCAACATACAAACAAAAAATCTCTTCGTGAAATAGATTTGACGTCATTCTAAACTGATGGATGTCCCAAAAATAAATGTCCTTTAATTTATTATTTAAAAGAAGTTTCTCGGGCGATTTTTGCTAATAGTAACATGGTGATTAAATTCTAATAAAAATGGCTTCTCGTGCTTTTTAAATGAGCATTAAAATTTTCAGTTTTTTAAATAATTGAAGTATTTCGAATTCGATTTTTTTTCTGAGTTTTTCAATGTCTTCGTAAAAATATTATTAATAATTTCGATAAGCTGAATTTTTTGACGTATCACACTTGCCTGTAGATTTTTGTAGTTTAGGCTATGAAAGTGGGTGACGGACAGACTGACGGACGGACTGAACGATTATAATACCTTTCACCTTTTTTTCACGTTATAAACGTAGGGTGGAAGCTTTCATAATGGCTTTATACGTCCGTTTGTCTGTCACCCATTTTCATAGCCCAAACTACCATGCTGCAGTGGGCAGGGAAACTGCAGTAACTTCCATAGTGACTGGGACCTTTGTTTCAAACACTCATACCGTTACCTTTAAGAAAGCATATTGGGAAAAAATTTATTTTGGAGCAAAAAAGGTGCAACTCATTGTTGCGATTACTGCAGTTTATCTACCCACGGCAGCATGCAAGAAGTGTGATACGTCAAAAAAAATCAGCATGCTTAAATTCGAGAACACTGAAAATCTCAGCACAAATTCGAATTAGAAGTACTTCAAAATGCTTCGGATGATGGATGGATTCCGAATGGGGGAATGTTTCGGATCATTTACAGATCTTGTATTCAATTTTCTCTTACTGCTATTTCATTGGTTGCTTCGGTTTCACGTACGGGGATCTCATTGGTTGATTCGGTTTCACTCTGAAAAAAAAAAACTTTTCTTTCTATGCAAGCTTTCTTTGACATAACAAATGTTTTGAACTAACAACAGTACAGCAAGAAGTGGACATTTAATTTAGTTAATAAGTAAAATATTCATAGGAAACTCATTTTCGAATACGAAAAGAGTAGTTATTGCAGGCGACAAATGAAAAAAAAAACCGTTGCAGTTATTTCTTCCCACGACGTGAAAAAAAAACAATATTAAAAAAAAACCTGCAAAATTTTTATACTCTTTTAACAAGCATAAAAACTCTATTTTTATTAGAGTTAAATCACCATTTTAGTTGTCACAACAATCGCACAAGATACTTTTTTTGTTTAAATAGAAAATGTAATTTATTTTTGCGATATAAATCAGTTTGAAATAACGTCATAATATGTTTCACATTGTAATTCTTTGATTATTCGCATTATTTATTTAGAAAAGACGCCTAAAGCATTCTACTTTTAAAAAAAAACTTTAAGAAGGAATAATATTAATATATTACTTAATTATTCCTAGAAATATAAATGCAAGCCACAGATAAGAAATAATTATTGAATTTGCGAGCGAAAATAAAAATAAAACTACACTGCAAATCTCTGAACAGATTATGAACACATTGCAGAATACTATATGTGTCTCCTAGTTTAGATCACATTACAGAACACTTTCTGGAACATATTTTGAAGTGTCTTTCCAAACACTTTATTTTGTCTCCCTTTTTAGATCACAATCAGGAACGCATTTTGGCACGCATTTCGAAACACCTAATGGAACAATATTTTCTTGAGAACACTTTTAGAACGTATTTGGCAACTCTTTTCGGAACACATTCGGAAACACTTTCCAAAACACATTCAGGAACGCTTTTAGAAACACATTCGGGAACGCATTTTCAAAACACATTCGGGAACGCTTTTTCAAAACACATTCGGGGACGCTTTTAGAACACTTTCGGAACTCCTTTCAAAACACTTCGCGTAGGATTTACGGCACACTTTCAGTAACACTTTTATTGAGCAGCAGTTTGTGAATGGTATAAAATTTAACACTTATTGCTTTAAATTTTTACATGCCAAATGTTTGTAGTCTTTAAAAAAACTAGTTCTTCTGTTTCATGTTCAACGGTCATGTCGACTTGTCTTATGGACATAAAACAGAATAATTTTTTTCTTAGAGACTTCAAAACATTTTTAATAAAAAATTAAAGCGTGTGTTCACTTTTTACCATACAACAAACTGCTACTCAATAAAAGTGTTACTGAAAGTGTGCAAAAATCATACCTAAACTCTTTTGAAAGGGGTTTCGTAAGTGCGGAAAATAGCGGTCCTCTATGCGTTTTGAAAAAGCATTTTCTGCAAACTGCAGCTCAAATTAAAAGTGTTGATGAAAGTATGTCAAAAAGAATTCGATCGTTTACGCCAGGTACAATTTTCAAAGATATTCTATTTCTGCATATAAATAAAGAATGCCGAAAGCTTCACTTGATATACCAAAAAGATTTTATTTTGTTAGTAATTTCTAGTGACGGAATTTTTCTGGAAAAAGTCCTTGAATTTGTAAAAAAAAAATGTAAATCTCCCGATTTCTGCCTAGGATCTCCTTATTTTTAAATCTAGCAGGTTGGCAACTCTGGTAAATGTCTTAACATTATAAGACAATCTAACAAAATGGTTAATAATAAAATGCTCATAAATAAATGTTACATAATTCTTGAGTCAATCAACTCACAATTTTTTAAAATTTGACCAAAAACAATTTAAATTTTTGAAATTAGTTTCAATGAAGTAATGCGCAATTATGTTAGAATTTAAGGGGTCGCAGGAATCTTAAAAATGTGCAAAGAAGATACTACAAAGCATAGTTTGATCTTTCATGTCATTTTTTAACTACTCAATAAATGAGTATAATTTTTTTTAATGTAATTCTACAAGATTTATTTATTATAAAACAAGTTTTAAAATTTATGAAACTTTAGCCAAAACTAAAATAAATGATATTAAACATGAAGCTATTTGAACACATTGTGATTAGGCTTGCGCGGCAAATTGTGAGGTCAAAATTGAAAAAATGACCAAGAAAATGACTTTATATTGTACAAATATGTACAGACAAAGACTTATACCTAAATTCTCAGCTCAATTTTAATTAGAAATTATTTTAAGAACTTTTTAGTAAAAAAATTAATAAAAATTTAAAATTTTGATTTTAAATTTTTTTAAAATAATTTCTAATTAAAATTGAGCTGAGAATTTAGGTATAAGTCTTTGTTTGTACATATTTGTACAATATAAAGTCATTTTCTTGGTCATTTTTTCAATTTTGACCTCACAATTTGCCATGAAAGCCTAATCACAATGTGTTCAAATAGCTTCATGTTTAATATCTTTTATTTTAGTTTTGGCTAAAGTTTCATAAATTTTAAAACTTGTTTTATAATAAATAAATCTTGTAGAATTACATATAAAAAAATTATACTTATACATTGAGTAGTTCAAAAATGACATGAAAGATCAAACTATGTTTTGTAGTACCTTCTTTGCACATTTTTAAGACTCCTTTGACCCCTTAACGTGGATTATTTTATTTATTTTTTTGAAAACTAAGTCATTTATCTTTGTAAAAACACATGGAAATTTAACTAGCCTTTTCCACAGTCTATTAATTTTGATGTTAAGTTAGTATTTTCCTACAACTGCAAGATGCTTTTGTGCAGCTCTACAGCAATGTTGAAGACATGTATGCCTATCTAACCTACGTACCTAGCTGCTTAATCGCCTCCCTGCCTAACCTATCTGCATGCCTTACCTTACCTGTGTATATCTGTCGGCCTGCCTAAACCACCTACATACTTGCCTGATTATCTGCCTTAACTACCAATCTGTTTGAATGCCTGCCTGCTTAATTTACCTACCTAGCTACTTACATTAGTTACCCTACTCTACCTTTAGTATATAACTAACCTGCCTGCCAGCCTAACCTTATCTTACCTAATGTATTCTATTGGAGTTAGAAAAAATATTAAAGCAACATTACTTCAAAAGCTCAAATGAATGCATTTGTAAGATGCAGTATAGTTTAATTTTTTACATATATGACCTAGACTAAAAAACTAAACTCCTCGTCGCAACAGCCCATTATTGGGCCAAGTCCTTCCGTGCACATTTCAGCTTATCTATTGCTCTGGGCTGCTATGCATATGTCGCGGTTAGGCGGTCAACCTACGCAGGACCCCAGTGTTTAGTTCCCAAGCATGCTTGGTTCTCATTTTATCGACCCATTTATATTATGAAAGGCTGAGGAAACTTGCCCAATCCGGGATTCGAATCCCGGACCTGTAGCACGGCAATACAAAGCACTGCCAGTTGCCTCATTTCTTATACTAATGATCTTAATCTCACTAGAAAAAAAACTAGGGTCACCAACCAAAATTTAGTTGGATTATGAATGTCTTACGCTAACGTTAGAATTAAAACAATGAAGGTATGCATATATGATTTGCAATGTACTTAAATGTTAAAAGATATTTTTGTTTTTACATTAAAAAAATCTTTTGTATTTGAAAATTAAAAAAAATATGGTTTTAACGAATTTATTTAAGCATAGCATACTTTACGCCTTTTTATTACATAAGAATATTACGATATGATCCATAAACTGCCTTTGGCAAAAGTAAAAGAAACACCAAAAAATTGCACAAAATAATTTTAATAAGAAAGAATCAATTGACCGTACGTCAATACATACAAAAAATACGACATACAACAGATACAATGTTAATAAAATTTTGGAACCATCTATTCCTTGATTCAAATATCAAATCAGATACCAAGACCCCCAAAGTCAAAATAAATATTTTCAGATGTCTAATCGGATCGAGATTCGAAGTCCAGATCATTTAAATATATAGCAAAATCATAAATTTTAGAATCAATAACAATCGTTTTCTTACAATTCACACCTGGTAAGATGTATCCTCCACAGTTTAGATAATTTAAGCAGCCACGTCCCGCACAAACTTAAATATAATAATTTCAAAAAGATTCACGTTGTGGATCTTAGTTTGTTTGTTTAAACTTGTTGTCCAGTGTCTTCTGTGGTTGCAAAACTGTTGTTGTCCACTTCTACCCTCTGTTAGGAGTTTTAACATGGCCAACTACTTTTTGTAATCTAAAAGCACGGTCAAGTGATTAAAAGTGTTGCAACCTCAAATGTGCAAATGTACAAGTGTTCTATGAAGTATTTAAAATCAATTGAGATCGTAAAATTAGTTTAAAACTCTATCAAAACAGATATTCAATCCTTGTAATTTTCAACGACAATGTATTCTACCATGTGATTCAAAAGTGTTTGCAATATGTTCTATAATATGTTCCAAAAAAGTTCGCAATGTGATCCAAAACTGAAATGCAACAAATCCCTTAGCAGAACACATTCTGAACACTTTGTCAACGGTTCTGGAACGCTTTCAGAATTCGATCTATGCGACGGAACGTATGTGGAACACTATCGGAACACAATTTTCCTGAAAGCGCGCTAAATCTGTTCCGAATGTGTGTCCCGAGTTTGCAGTGTAGTCAAATTTAGCGTGTAAATATTTAATATCGAATTAAATTCTGTGTTTGGCGCTATTTCTTTTGTTGAACACAAATGAAGAGTACACGGGAAGAAGCGATTGATTCATTAGGCGGTCGCCCGCAACTGTCTGCTTGGCGGCATAAAACCGGTTTCTCTCCTTCTTCTTCGCTTGGTCCAAGCGTCGGGATCGCCAATCGCCTGAACTTTTTAGCTAGGAACCACAGATATAGTGGCTAAAGTACTACACTGGCATATCACGTGACCTACAACACTGACTTCATTGCTTGGGCGTCCCGTCTTTAGCATTGGAGGTCACGTGATCTGCCACTATATTACTTTAACTATGATATCTATGGTAGGAACTGGTTTCCTTACACAAGTTTAGGCGATCACTCGCTATCATCGCCAAAGGGGCCTGCTAAGGAAACTTCTCTGAAAAATCAATCGGTTTTTCCCGTGTACTCTTCAAATGTCGGTGGAAGATGACAGATTCTGTTACATCGCTTCTATTTTTAAAATTATACTTCTCATGAAGATTAAAAATTACATCTAAATATGTAAACTGCCGGTTTTCTAAAATAGACTGCAGCCTAGAGTCGCAAAATGTAATATTATTTCTTTATCAGTGTAAACTCCTCGTACCACCACAGTGAGCCGATCCGGCGGCGCAGTGGTTAAGACGTTGGCCTTTTGAGCTTCTGGGTCCGGGTTCGAATCCCGTTGAGGCATGGATGTTTGTGTTTGTCGAGTATATGCGGAGTACGCTCTTGTTAAATCTGTTGGGTTCGAAAATCCTGTGGGCGGTCATTGCGCAGTTTCCCACGGGTACAGGTCCCTGGAGAAAATTTCCCTCCCCTTCAGGGACATGTCTAAATTGTGGAGGTGGCGACAGATGGCAGCATTTGTCATTTGTGTATGTGTGTGATTTGTGTTGTCCTACTTGACGATGGTTTATAAGCGGGTCCTTGCGACCAAGCACACAAGCCTGAAAATATATGTCTACCAACCAACCACCACAAAGTGATAAACAGCAAACTCAGTTGGCGTCACTTGGCGGACCAAGTTTGAAAAGAAGCTGCAAATGCAACTTATTCCTACCTTGACTTTATTTCCACTTTCTCGTTTGGAGGAAATTCGGTTGTTTGTTTCGCTTCAGTTTACGGGTGCACGCGCAAACGATTTTCGTAAAAATGGGTTTTATTCGGTGGTAGCTGTCGGATGAGTGATCTCAACTACGCATCTACAGACCCACGGACTTCTAATGGACCAGATGTCTTAGGCCATAAATGCTAAGAATGTTATTCATTTTAGTACGAATGATGCTTTTTCGAGTCATTAACCTCTTCAGCACTGTGAAAAAAAATCTGTAACCATTACAAAAAAAAAAAAAAAAAAAAAAAAAAAAAAAATGTAAAAAACTTTTCCTAGAAAATTTCTAGTAAATAGTTACTAAAAATAGTGCTGTAAAAACACATAATATAACACAAACCGCGGTCTCCCGCGTGACAGATGGGGGTACTAACCACTACACTACCGAGGAATAGTAGACTGCTGAAACCCGGGATCGAACCAGGAACCTTTAGATGTCCAATCTAACGCTCTCCCAACTGTGCTATTTCGGCAAACAGATCGTCAGGAAATGAGAAGTAAAATTCATTTGAAACAATCAACTAAGTTATAAATTTAAAATGGCGATTGGTCTCGAATCACGATCGAGGCCAAACTTTAGTGGCGATGAGCGCGACACTTCATATAGAAGGACGTGGTTGGTTGAAAAAAATTGCAAATACTAGAAATTTTCTTGTAACTGCAGAAATGAAGATTTCTGTTCAGAATTACAAAAACTTTTTTTTGTAAAATTGGTTATTTCTGTAAAATTTCTAAAAAAAATTCTGTATGTTTACAGTTTACAGAATTTTTTTCTCAGTGTGCCGTATATAACTACATGCACTGGTGGCCAGTCGCTAAGGACGAGACGGTTTTTTAAATATAACTTTGTACAAAAGCTTTCCAAATCAACACATTTAAGTCGACGAGAGAGTCTGTCGGAATGATCACAAAAATGGCGAAGATGTCGAACTCTCTTCCACCGACTTTCCGACGACTTCTTTGCACATTTTTAAGACTCCTGTGGCCCCTTAATATCGTAAGATCCCAATACGTAAGGACATGAGTAATATAAGCAAGACTTACTAAAAGAGAAATCAGAGGGATAAAAAAAGCTTTACTGAAAGAGAAATGAACTTCCATTCCATGCATCTCCGTGGTGGAGATGAATTGTGGAATTTCACGTACGATAATTTCATGAGTGTGCTATGAATGTCGATAATCCAGAAAAACATTAAAACAACGACGCAGCTGCGGCCTAAAAAAACCCATGAAAAAACGGATTCGATGTCGGAGGAAATTCATTAAACATGATATATTGTGGATACGTGATACATACGGCTCCAGAGGCTAATATCGGTGAATATTCATTAAAATGGTCAACAAGACGACACTTGTACGACATAGAATCGACATAGACGTTTCTCACATTTAATTATTAGTTGTCAATGGACCAGGCTTTTAAGGTTAAAACTATGTCGTAGATTTGATGTTTTACTGGATTATCGATATTCATGGCGCACTCTTATGATTGTCGTAATTGAAAATCCAAAATTCATCTCCACCTCGGAGATGCATGGAATGGAATTCCATTTCTCTTTCAATGAAGCTTCTTTTTACCCCTCTGATTTCTCTTTTAGCAAGTGTTGCTTTTATTACTCATGCCCTTACGTATTGGGAATCTTATGATATCAAATGTGATGATTTGAAAAGCTTTTGTACAAAGTTATATTGAAAAACCGTATCGTCCTTACCAATTGTCCACCAGTGTAAATATATGAGTATATGACATATTATAAATTAATCAGCATATTGACTAATGGCGAGTTCAGATCATATTGCGAGATGTGTAAATTATGCGTTGATCAGACAGGTGAGGGTGGTATTGGTATAGATTCCGGCAACTAGTTCGCCAAGCCTATGTTTGGGCACAAGATTGAAGCGATCAATGGCTTCAAAAAGCGAACCTATTTCTTTTTCATTGCTTTTTGACTTCGCAGCATTTCCTGTCGTATCCCTACTTGTACTCCGGGCCACTTTTATTTGCTCCACCTTCACTGTACTTGCTGATAAAAAATCGTCTGCATAAAGAACAATATTAAAGAAAAATACTCGTGCTCTCTTCACTTCCCATCCCTGTCGAGCATCCATCACCGTGACGTAATTGACATTCCCGCGCTTTTGTATTTTTTCCCCCGCCTTTTTTACCAATATTCGCGGATAACGATACGAAGAAGGGGGGAAAAAAAACTAATGGATCTTGTTTAATCGAAACACACCGGAGGCACTTTTTAAAATTTGAGTTACACACAGGGCCGTCTTAAACTAGGCTGGGGCCCTTGGGCACACAATAATTTGAGGCCCTTTTGGAAAGTAAAAAAAGCGATATGTAATAACAAAATTTACTGAGTAGGACCATTTATTATAGGTAATCAAATACAGTACGATATAATATATGTCATTAATGATATTAGAATGCTGCTGTTTTTTTTTTGGTTACGATTACGATTTCTTTCGTGATTTCTGTTGAGCAAAATCTTTTATTATTATCAAAGTCAATTTTGTGAAGTATATCTTTTTCTATGCACCACAATTGACAAATTACTCAGTCGTTCATGTACGTTGTTGTTTGCCTACGTTTGGAAAAGTTTCTTCGAATTTATCTTATTTTATTAGGTTCGTAAGGTTGATATATTTAAATCCACTGATTGCTTTTGCTATGTTTTTTAAATATTAGCTTAACTGAAAACATTTTGTTTTGATCTCATCTGCATTAATGTCTTCATGATAAAACTCTGCAAATTCTATGCATTTTTTGGTCAACTCATTAGATTCGTTTGTTGTTAACTGACAAAGAAAACTAAATCGACTATCAATTTCTTGGTATGATGAAGAACGTTTTTTTAAATGTGTATTTAATGTATGGGAACGAAAGTATCTACACGAAACTTTTCCTTCTCTCAACTGTGTCTTTGCACCTAAATGCTCTGTCAAAACTTTCCATCGTTTTGTCGAAGCTGAGAAAAATTTTTACAATCCATAAACAATGTCGACATTAATGTTGGTTCTTTTTTCGACGGTGCAGCTTGACTTTGGAATCGGAGGGATTGCGTATGTACCTTCTGATAAGATTCTGATTTGTGAAAAAAGTGTAATGTGCCCGACAAATATGTTTTTTGAGAATAAATGTGCGAGAGAAATTGTGGGTCCTTCGGGGCCCCCTGAGAATGGGGGCCCTGGGCACGGGCCCCGTGTGCCCTTATGGTAAAGACGGCATTGGTTACACAGTAAAATATAATAATATATATTACATCTTCTGGGCTTTGGAATCTTTTTTTTTACCTGAGGGAGGAATGGGAGCTTCAGAAAATGAAAAAATAATTTTCCGTGGCAAATTACTCCGGCTTTATTGAATCTTCTTTGCAAACGATATTTTTATCTGATAAGTGTAACTGGCTTACAGGGCTCTATAATTTCTCTTTTTGAAATTCGTTTGAATATTTTCTTCATGGCTCTAGAATCTATTAAACAAATTTTAAGGGGGAATGGGCGCGCTGGGTCTCGTGTCTCTAAGGCAAAGTGCATCAGTGTTAATCCAATGGAGAAAAAAATATTTTCTCTGCCACATTTCTGCGGCTGAATTGAATATATTTACAAACGGATTTTTATGTGATAAAAGTAGCTGACTTGCAGGTCCCGACAATCCCACTTTGAAATTAGTTCGATTTTTTTAATGATTTTGAATAAATAATTTTACAAAAAGTATTCGAAGCGATTTTAACAAGTGGGATTATAGAGACCTGTTAGTTATCAACATTTATTATTTAAAAAAAAAACAGCTTGCAGAAATATTTAATGCTGCCAGAGAAATGTGGCAGAGAAAATAGTTTTTTTTTCCCATTGGATTAACATTAAGGCGCTTGAATTTGGAGAACCCCGGTCCAGCACGCCCATTCCCCCTTAAGGGAAGTATTCACCTCCCTTTCTTATTTCCTTAGAGTCAAATTATTTTCTAACTTTCACTGTAAGCTGCAATGTAAAAGTTTATAGAATATATATTTTAAGAATTCGATTTTTAGTTTATTAACTGGCGGTTTAACGTTAATAGGGATATTAGGGATGCTCTTTTTTATGGTGCCAAATTTTTTCGAAATAAAATCATTGTTAATATTTTTTGAAAATCTGGTTTAAATATATTAAAATATTGAGAAAAAAATTAAATGCTTACCAATACCTTACCTTCCTTCGGAAGCTTCTCAGACTTCTATATGTAAAAATCGTTAGTTGGTAATGCTGTGCAATGTAATATTTTCTCGGTTATCTTTTATAAGCTTTGTAATGAAGAACAAAATTTAAAACTTTTTCAGCTTAAATTTCTCAGTTCTTGTAATATTCAACACATTAAAATCGAAATTTCTTTTTGCTGTGATTTTTTTAATTACATAAAAATGCTTATTTTTTTAAGACTGTAGACCGAAATCTGTTAAGGGCATTTTAAACTTTCAGCAAGCCTAACATAAAAGGATTTCAGAAAACTGGTGAGCAAAAACATATGCTTTTCTGGTTGTAGCAAATATTTTTTTTTCCTGTAATCATATGGTAATTCCCTTAAGGGGGAATAGTACCGAGAATCGGCTTCTCAAGCGAAGGCTTCTCTCTGTGTTAATCCTATGGGAAAAAAATAAAAAGTCTGCCACATTTCTCCGGCTCTAATTAATATTTTTACAAGCGGTTTTTTTTATATGATGCATGCAGCTGATTTGCAGGTCCGTATAATCGCATTTTTTTGAAATTCATAAAAATAATTTTTTGATTATTAATAAACAGTTTTACAATATGAACTAGGACGAAATTTGAAAAACCGCGATTATAGGGACGTACAACTTTTAATTTCATTAATTTTGAAAAAAAAAAGTTCGCAATTATTTGCATTTTTAGGGTAGAAAAGTGGCAGCGAAATTATGAAATTTTCAATATCCAGTCTTATCCAGGAAGTAGCGCCCCCTGGGTTAGCTCCTCCCCCTAAAGTTAGCTCCTCCCCTTTTAGTTAAAGATGCTGAAACTCAGATAAGATAAGGTACGTGTAGTTCAATTTCAAGAGTCTGCGAATTTTAACTTCTGCTCCGTAAGCTAAAGTTTCAATTCATTGTGTGTTTTTGGACGCCGATTTCGAAAATACAAATGGATTTTTTACTATAGCATCCAGTTTAAAAGCTTTAAAAAAATTAAGTGGCATTGATTCATTCTATTGGATTCTAATTCTTAATTAGTAAAAAAAATCTTTTTTAATTTCTTCCAAATGATTTATTTGAAAGAGTTTGAAATATGCTTTGGGGACTTGAAGTTTAGAAAAAGGCATTACAAAGTGTGAACAATTGCACAAATTTGGACTTATATATTTTTGTTGAAATATTAATTTAAGTTAAAATCTGAAAAACATGTACTTCTTGAAGTTTTTGTTGTATAATTTACCATTTCTTTCAAAAAGGATTTTTGCATAACGTTTTAAATCTGTTTTGGCATTAGGTAGCAGTATTGGCGTGTTTTATATTAGGTAACTTTTTTCAGTTTTTCATTTTTGAACTTCCGCGATTTTAATTAATGATTCGGTTCCACTCTCAATGCGAGGTCTTGTTGTGTTCCGTCCGTTGTGTTCGAATATAGTTTAGTTTTAGGTTTGAATGATCGTCGCACTAGAGCTACACGAGTGCTATTGGCGACGGGCGTCGTATTTTAGAGCCACAGTCAGGTGACGAGCCAGCACCTGAGTAGGCACCCAACGCAACCGTTAAGGGCGACATCGTACGCAGCGTTAGGACTTTGAAGGATATTTAACGTGCGCTCCCTTACACGGGGTATTATTCATCGAACATTTTTTGCTGCACGGGCCGTTTATCGGTCGGCAGCTACTTTTTGGCGATGCCCGGACCCGAACCTGGGACCTTCCGTATGCTAAGCGTGTGCTCAACCGACTGGGCTCCCCAGCCCCTCTAATATAGTTTAGTAAAGTTAGTTTGCAATATCTTCGCACTAGAGCTATATGATGGCTATTGGCGACGGGCGTCGTAGTTTACAACCGCGGTCAAGTAACGAGTCGACATCAGGGTATGCACCCAATGCAACTGTTCAAGGAGTCATCGTACGCAGTGTTGGGACTAATAAGAATATTTAGCGTGCATTCCCAATGCAAGGGGTATTATTCGTCGGACATTTTTCTTCACGGACGATTTATAGGTCGGCGGTTGATTTGGCGATGCCCGGACCGAACCTGGGACCTTTCACATTTAAGGGGTCTAAGGAGTCTTAAAAATGTGCAAAGAAGGAACTACAAAGTATAGTTTGACCTCTCATGTAATTTTTTAACTACTCAATATACAAGTATAATTTTTTTATATGTAATTCTACAAGATTTATTTACTATAAAACAAATTTTAAAATTTATGAAACTTTAGCCAAAACTAAAATAAATGATATTAAACATAAAGCTATTTTAACACATTGTGATTAGGCTTGCGCGGCAAATTTTGAGGTCAAAATTGAAGACATGACCAAGAAAATGACTTTATTTTGTACAAATATGTACAAACTAGGACTTATACCTAAATTCTCAGCTCAATTTTAATTAGAAATTATTTAAAAATAAATTTAAAATCAAAATTTAAAAAAATGCATTAATTTTTTTTAGAAAAAAGTTCTTAAAATAATTTCTAATTAAAATTGAGCTCAGAATTTAGGTATAAGTCCTAGTTTGTACATATTTGTACAATATAAAGTCATTTTCTTGGTCATGTCTTCAATTTTGACTTCAAAATTTGCCGCGCAAGCCTAATCACAATGTGTTAAAATAGCTTTATGTTTAATATCATTTTTTTAAGTTTTGGCTAAAGTTTCATAAATTTTAAAATTTGTTTTATAATAAATAAATCTTGTAGAATTACATATAAAAAAATTATACTTGTATATTGAGTAGTTAAAAAAATTACATGACAGATCAAACTATACTTCTTAGTTCCTTCTTTGCACATTTTTAAGACTCCTTAGACCCCTTAAGGCAAAAAAATGCCTTAACCGACTGATCTGTTCTGTCTTCTTTATGTGCATCATTTTCTTATTCCTGTAATTTATTAAACCTTTATCGCTGCATACTCGGCATACCGAATATCCTGTATAAATCCCAACCAGTATAGTTTCCGCGTTCGAATCCCGGTTGGTAAGCGCATGGATGATGTACTTGTCAATACAATGTTAGGTTAGGTAAGGTTTGAAAAATCGTCGCACAGAGCTACACGAGGGCTATTGGAGAACGGGCATCGTATTTTGGAACCACAGTCAGGTGACGAGCCATCACCTGAATAGGCACCCAACGCAACCGCTAAGGGCGACATTGTACTCAGCGTTCAATACAATGTTAATTGTCTACATGTTGGTCTTAATTTGTGTAAAAAGATGTCCATCCTCTCCGGACGCTCTGGTAACATTCTTCCATAGGATATCCATGATCACAACAACAGCATTAAACCTTATTAGTTTCAATTAGATTAAATTTTCCCTAACTAATAGAAGATAGCTAATTATTCGAGGTAGCATCCTTCAAATCCAGATTGCCGAATTATTTTCAAAGAAAATTGCAATTTGGTTGTTTTAGATTATATAAGTTTCCAGTTTTCCTTTTTGTCCATCGTGATTTTATTGGTTGTTTCAACTTTACTCTAAATGCTCGATAAAAATCGCAGATATTTAGTAATGGGAATTTATTCTAAAGTGTCTTCCATTTTGAGTTTGAAACAAGCATGAGAGTATTCACTAAAGAAACCACGTTATTGGCGCAAATAGTTTATTTGTTGCTGTACAAATTATACAAGTTTCGGCTCGTCTTCTTCAGAAAAACACTACACAACTATAATAGTGCCTCTTATAAAAAAAAATTTAAATTTTTTTTCAAAAACTTCATTTTATTTAAGACAGTTTTTCTTTGCAAAATTGGAAATTTTTGAATCGTTACGTCTCGATCCTCATGTTGGCGCATACCCTTCCCTCCCCCTCTGAGCGTGCCGTAATCGTACGTCCCCTTATCGAAAAATTTAATATTTTGAAGCATATTCAATATATTTACTTTCAATGATCTTTCAATATTACTTTTATGATGTGGTTTTTTAATCTATCAATAACATTTGTTATAATTTTCAAAAAAAGATACGAATGAATTTTAAAAAATACACTTTTGTCAAACATATAATCTTTTTTGTTCTGAAAAATAATCGTATGATAATTTATGTAAATATACATCGTAATAAAATGTAAGTTTTTAAAGAAAATTGTGTGGAATATTTTCGAGAAGAAAAAATAAGGCATTAAAGTGTTCTTCGATTCCAAGCACCACTAACAACCATTTCACCGATCAAACTGAACCGATTCCAAACACCACTATACAATTTCGATTAAGGGGTCTAAGGAGTCTTAAAAATGTGCAAATAAGATACTACAAAGCAAAGTGTGATCTTTCATGTCATTTTTTAACTACTCAATGTATAAGTATAATTTTTTTATAGGTAATTCTACAAGATTTATTTAATATAAAACAAGTTTTAAAATTTATGAAACTTTAGCCAAAACTAAAATAAATGATATTAAACATGAAGCTATTTGAACACAGTGTGATTAGTCTTGCGCGGCAAATTGTGAGGTCAAAATTGAAAAAATGACCAAGAAAATGACTTTATTTTGTACAAATATGTACAAACTAGGACTTATACCTAAATTCTCAGCTCAATTTTAATTAGAAATTATTTTTAAAATAATTTAAAATCAAAATTTTTAAAATTTTATTAATTTTTGTAGAAAAAAGTTCTTAAAATAATTTCTAATTAAAATTGAGCTGAGAATTTAGGTATAAGTCTTTGTTTGTACATATTTGTACAATATGAAATCATTTTCTTGGTCATTTTTTCAATTTTGACCTCACAATTTGCCGCGCAAGACTAATCACACTGTGTTCAAATAGCTTCATGTTTAATATCATTTATTTTAGTTTTGGCTAAAGTTTCATAAATTTTAAAACTTGTTTTATATTAAATAAATCTTGTAGAATTACCTATAAAAAAATTATACTTATACATTGAGTAGTTAAAAATTGACATGAAAGATCACACTTTGCTTTGTAGTATCTTATTTGCACATTTTTAAGACTCCTTAGACCCCTTAAGGGGTCATAGGAGTCTTACAAATGTGCAAAGAAGGTACTACAAAACATAGTTTGATCTTTCATGGCATTTTTGAACTACTCAATGTATAAGTATAATTTTTTTATATGTAATTCTACAAGATTTATTTATTATAAAACAAGTTTTAAAATTCATGAAACTTTAGCCAAAACTAAAATAAATGATATTAAACATGAAGCTATTTGAACACATTGTGATTAGGCTTGCGCGGCAAATTGTAAGGTCAAAATTGAAAAAATTACCAAGAAAATGACTTTATATGGTACAAATATGTACAAACAAAGACTTACACCTAAATTCTCAGCTCAATTTTAATTAGAAATTATTTTTAAAAAACTTTAAAATCAAAATTTTAAATTTTTTATTAATTTCTTTAGAAAAAAAGTTCTTAAAATAATTTCTAATTAAAATTGAGCTGACAATTTAGGTATAAGTCTTTGTTTATACATATTTGTACAATATAAAGTCATTTTCTTGGTAATTTTTTCAATTTTGACCTCACAATTTGCCGCGCAAGCCTAATCACAATGTGTTCAAATAGCTTCATGTTTAATATCATTTATTTTAGTTTTAGCTAAAGTTTCATAAATTTTAAAACTTGTTTTATAATAAATAAATCTTGTAGAATTACATATAAAAAATTATACTCATTTATTGAGTAGTTAAAAAATGACATGAAAGATCAAACTATGCTTTGTAGTATCTTCTTTGCACATTTTTAAGACTCCTATGACCCCTTAAAGCATCAAATAAACCAAGATTAGTATAAAATACATTCTTCTCGCAGGTATAGCTGTAAACAAGTTGACCTGCAAACCCAGAGATCCGATGCCAGGATCGAATGTAATCCTTCTATAAATCATAATATCAATCAAATATCTACCGTATAGAGAGGGTTTGTGCACATTAAATCCATTGCGGTGCAATGTTTCATAGTCTTGCACAATATTACGAATTGGTTCCCAGTCCGATACAAGCATCGTCTTTCTGACGGCATTTTAAAATTACGAGGCACGTCGACAAAATTCCACAGATAGATATAACACAACGTTTAAATAATTTCTAATATAAATTCTAAAACCGCGTGCAGTAGAACTTCAATTATCCGAAGCATGAATGATTATTCGAATGTCGGAAAAAAAAATTGCACCCGACCCACCTGGTAATGTTTGTCTTTGTTGGATGTCATACCTGATGATATTTTGTACCAACCAAAAAATTACTAGGCATTACATCCAGCAGAGATTACAACAATAGGTAGGCAGGTATAAATGTTTATGGTGTCACATAATAAACTTTAGTACCAACTGTAACTGCTTCCCCTTTTTGTAGTCACCTGTTATTTATGCAAATGATCTTTTTTTAATGCGTATAGTATAGTGTAGTAACTGTTTGTATATTTATCAATCACTTCTAAAAGACACCTACAAATTTTAACATAAATTGAAAAAAAAATTACAAAAGCTTGCAACTTGCCAAACGATACTTTATATCTTGGATTTGATTGGGCTGATTACGACCGAAACTAGAATTTACGTGGTGAGTTTAAAGTTCAGGCGTAGCTTTCGTGCGACGTTATTCAATTAACCTGCAAAGTGAGTCATCCCGTCTTCTCATAGGGAAAATGGTTGGTTGGTACATGTATATCTGGGTTGTGTGCTTGATCAGATACCCACCTATAAACCTCGTCAAGTAAGACATAGACAGATTTTTTTACTGGCACACAGATAGAGAGGAATTGCACCCAGGGTGACGGCGGGAATTTCTCGAAGGAGGTGTGAGATACGTTGACAAGGGGAGGAGCTTAGGAAAGGTAGTTTAAAACTGACCAATCGGCTACATATAGAAGGATTGGAAAATAAGATGAAAACGTCAATCAATGAATTAAGCATTTTGATTTGCTAGTCTCCGAATTCTCTGAACCTCCCTCCATAGCAGTTCCGATATCTTCACCAGATGTCGCCCTCGGCCACGTTGAGTTGCCTGCTCGGTACGATCCCGCCTTAAGCTTTGTGAAAATATTAAGGTACAGACAGTAGACAAAAATATATTTGTAGAACGTTATACCTTTGACACAAATAATAATTTTTAAAATCGAATGGTGAAAAAGAAGTTGCAAGAGGTGTAGAAAATTGATGGACATCAGAAGGCGCGTTTACATGAGCCATCGAATCCATGAATTGAAGAGTTAACTCATCAACTTTTCCCTCTTATTGACTTTCTACCAGACAGAACCGGGATTGCAGGGTTCATTAGGGGGTTTCGCAAACCCTCCAATGAAGGTGGGTATGATGTTTCATACCCATGGATTCGGCCACAGACTATCATTTGGGTTAGAAATCCTGCTCGACCTCTTTTCCCCTAATGGGGATTTCGGCATTCCATGGATTCGATGGCTCATGTAAACGCGCCTAAAGAGAGACTGACGAACACAGTTATAGATAGGTCTCTGATCTAAGACCTTTCCAATTAAAATTAAGAATTTTTAAAAACGGACCCACCGATTGATCATAGAGGGTACAAACATACAGACCATAGAAAATCTATATAATATTAATAGCTGATTTCCGTCTTTTTTTAACTCGAAAGAATTAAAAAAAAAAGGAATTAAAGCGAATTAATTTTTTAATTTTGTTTCGAATAAAAGAAAGAAAGAGGCTAAAACTTAAGAACTTGCTAATTGTAAAATATTGGTCATAGTTTACACAGCAAACCAGATACTCTAAATGCTATTTATCTTCCCTTTTCTAACACCATTATTTTTCATTTCGGAACTTGTGACAGTACGATTCTTGAATTTCCATCCAATTTCAATATTTCATTTTTACAAAATGAATCTGCTGGGATTTTCTTCGATTCTTCTGAAATTGGCGAGGTTTCGGATTACCCCCCCCCCCCCCCCCGTGGTGTTCCATAAATCATGCATCGTAACTTTGTAGTTACGGAATTCGAAAGCTTTTGCAGAAAAGTATATTGTTAACCGGGATACAGATGGTTCGGAATACAAGTGAACCAAGTCCACTCTTATTCCCAGTGCCGGATTTCTAAATAGGCTTAGTAGGCTGCAGCCTACACTCTTAAAACAAAAGAGTGAAATCCACTCCAATAGGGGAAGTGCATTTTCGACACCGAAAGGAGTGAAAATTAACTCAGACTGAGTTAAAATCGCTCGTTTCTTTTAGGAGTGTAGATGTTTGTTCAAACAAGTTCAGTGGCATACAGATATTACGTGCCCGCCTCAAAAGCCCAAGTTTGTGGGTTCGAGTCCCGGATGAGTTGCCAGGTTTTCTGGATGGAAAAATCGTGGGCAAGCATGTCCCACTGAGAACTCAGGTTCACTGTAATCAGAGCGTCAAAATGGATAGCGAGAGTCGACTAGATAATGCACTATAAAAAAATGAATCGCAGTTCTGGGAAATATGCCGAGGCTGCAAAAGCTGAGCCACCAGTAAAGCAACCCCTTTGGGGAAAAAACACTGCAAGATACCTCACAGATAAATTTTGTTATTTCATTCCAAATGCATCAGTCGAACCTCGTTAACGCGAACTCGCTTAACATGAAATTTCGCTTAAGATGAACTTAAAGCATTTCCCGACCTATAAAGCTTTGAGCTAATGATAAAAAATCTCTAAACAATCATGCACCCTTCGAGTTCGTGTTAACGGGGTTCGACAGTATTATGTCTTGTTAAAAATTTCATTGAAACTACACTCTTAAAACAAACGAGCGATTTTAACTCAGCCTGAGTTAATGTTCGCTCCTTTCAGTGTCGAAAATGCACTTCCCATATATGAGTGGATTTCACTCTTTTGTTTCGTTAAACCTCCGACAGTATCTCCACCACAGTCCCCTACGCTTTGAAATTTGAGCTGCGGACAAGTGGCGCAGATGACACCAGAGCTTTCATACAATGAAAATTCGAGCTATTTGAAAATACAAAGTTAGTTTTGTAAAGAGTTAGGTGTATGTAAGTTGTTATCAAATATATTGTCTTCTAATAAATATCATTCGTACACTATTAAAACAAACGAGCGATTTTAACTCAGTCTGAGTTAAATTTCACTCCTTTTCAGTTCGAAAATGCACTGCTCCTATAGGAGTGGAGCCGCCGGTGAAGCAATCGTTAGGACGCTAGCCTTTGGAGCTGCTGGGGTCGGGTTCGAATCCCGGTCAGGCATGGATGTTTGTGACCGTCAATAAATGTTGTTATTTGTCCATGTGTTATTCCTTTCCTTGTGACTGTAAAAATTCTTTCTGTGTCTGTCCCACTTGACGAAAGCTTATAAGCGGTTCTCTGATCAAGCACACAAGGTGGAATATAAATGAAGAGTACACGGTAAGAACCGATTGATTTATTTAGAGTCTTTCCGTAAGTGTCTCTGCTTAGCGGACATTGGCGACCGGAAACCGTTTTTCCTTATGGTTCTTCATTTGCGGTACAAACGTATGACTCGTTCCACTCAACTCTGGCGTGAATTAGGGTTGTCGTGAAAGAAAAACAAAGCGAGTAACTGGCTTCTTGGCACCAGTTAGGCGATTTCTCGCTATCATCCCCAAAGAGGCTATTAAGGAAAGCCTTGTACCAAATCAATCGGTTCTTCCCGTGTGCTCTTCAAATGTACCATACCATACCATACTATAGGAGTGGATTTCACTCTTTTGTTTTTTAAGAGTGTATGATTCGACATGTGGAAACAGTGTGTGTGTGTGTGTGTATGTTCGGTACGAATTTTTATTAAATCTGATAAAGAGAGTGATTTTTTCTTCTTCTTCTGCTTATAGGTCAGGATACACAGATTCGCCCGTCATGGACGATTCCTGCTTGAAAGACAGTCTGGAGGAACCCCAGCCGACCGCCACATACAGGTGAGTGCTCTTAAGTTTGAAGGACGAATGGCCTCGGGTCTCCAAACCAAAGTGCCCCTGTGTTATTCCAATGGGGGAAAAAATAATTCCTAAGCCACGTTTCTCCGGCTGAATTGAATATTTTTACAAACGGATTTTGTTTATCTGATAAATGTAGCTGACTTACATTGCTCTATAATACCACTTTTATAGAAATGGGCGTGAATCTATATTTTTTAACTTTCAATAAATGATTTTACAACAAAATACTTAAAATGGTTTCAAAAGAGGGTTTATAGAGGCATGTACGTTAGCTACAGTTATCATCTAAAAAAAAAACGTTTTTTTTTTAAAGGAAGGAGAAATATGGCTACGAAAATAATAATTTTCTCATTTGAATAACACAGAAGCAGCACTTTGGTTTGGAGACCCTGGTCATTCGGGTTTATTTGCTCTTAAGGCTGCTCCCCCATTAAAAAAGTAAATAACGTTTTCAAAAAAATAACTTCTAAAAGCACTACTTTATTGGATTTTTATGAATTAAAAAAAAAACCTCATCAAAATATTCCTATAATTTCATTGCTTATTTTGGAGTTAAAACCATTTTCCCCCCATAGACTTACCATTAGCAAGCCCGATCGAAGGAGGACGGGACGGGGTATAGGGGTGATGAGCAGCCTTATGTCACACATTTCAATAATTTGTAATATATATGATTAAACTTCAATGCATATGATAATCTCTGAGTCTGTTTGTGAACAGAACTCGACGACTTATGGTCGATGGTAGCGATCGATGTTCTTTTTAAAAGTTGGTGGTGCACAAAGGGGCATTAGACGTGTATTTTTCATCATACTGCATCGAGTGCAACTATCTTTCTCTTCATAACCTGATGCTTGTGAATTTAGTGATCGCATTGCAGGTAAAAAAAAGACGTATAAATATTTTTAGAATACAGAATTATTCACTTCCTACTTATAAAACTCATAAATGTGCCTGATCGAGATGACCTATTTTTATATTGAAAATATTTGATAAGCGCACCCTTGAATAATGGAAATTGATAACTTTATTACTTATAGAGTAAAATGAGTTATATTTGTCCGAAAGATGGCGACACTACTTTCATTAATTGTGTCATCGTTGAATATAAATTAAGAATTAATTTCTAATTAAAAAAATTATTAGAAAAACCTTGTTCTCTGTTTGTTGCTGGTCCACTGCAATTTTAGCCGTTATTGCTTTTGTGGGAAAACAATCCGTAATTTTTTTTTTCTTAAAAACAATTTAAAATAACTTAATTTTAATTTCCGTATTAAATATATATCTTTTACATTTTGTTGTAATATTCTTTAATGTAATTCAAGACGTTTTTTCAAATTACATATTTTTAATTATATAAATTTAAATTTGTAAATTACGCAGTTATTAAAAAGAAGCACTTATAAGGTAGGCGAATACCTAAAATTCTAAAATTTTTACTATTACTTTAATCTTTTCCAAATTTGGCATAGTGATTTCAAATATAATGAACAATGCTATTTAGGCAATTTTTTTTTATTTAAATATAATTTATTTATTTTAAACAGTGTTTTTCAACTAAAAAAAGGGGTTTACGCCAACAGTTCTAGCATAAAAAGTTTTACATTAATTTACCTGAAATATTTTACAGATGCTATTTCAATATACATCTGTGCCATAAGCCTCTAACATCTGGTGTAAATACAGTAGTTTTTTTTTAAAAAAAATCAAAGTGCAAGTCAATCGGAAAATAAAATTGTTTAACTCATGCTTCTCTTACGGTAATGCCGTAATCCCATTGCCCTTACGGCACAATCTGCGCATGCTCAGCATCTGCCGGAAATTCAATGCTCTTACGGCAAAACACTGCGCATGCGCAGACGGATACTGAAAGTGAAAAAGGTTTGCCACGTTGGCTTTATATTGCCTAAAGTTGATAAGGTTATGGGAATAAAAATTAACATGTTTGAGATTAAATCGGATCCTCGTTTCCGGTGTTATTTTGTGTTTTATTTACTTAACCCTATGAGCACACATAAGCACTTAAATTAGAATGAGGAGCTAATAAATGCTTAACAATATAAAGTAATTAAATCAAGTAAAATAATATTTCAGGTAGGCGAGTACCTAAATTTTTTGAAAAAAAGTCGGTTTTGGGGTTTGGGGCTATTTTCATAGACCCAAATGTTTTCTGTCGTAATCAGCAAACATAATTCAATTATCTTATATATTTATCAATCTACAAGACTTTTAGTGAAGGTTTATCTACAGGGTGGTTATAAAATAACGCTCGCTATTCGGAGTGGTCTGTAACTTTAATGAATAATCCAAATGCAAAAAAACTTTGAGACACTTACTATTCAAGAAGAGGGGGAAAGAATGGAATCATAAAAAACTTGCTTGGCAAATTGTGAGGTCAAAATTGAAAAAATGACCAAGAAAATGACTTTATATTGTACAAATATGTACAAACTAGGACTTATACCTAAATTCTCAGCTCAATTTTAATTAGAAATTATTTTAAGAACTTTTTTCTAAAAAAATTAATAAAAATTTAAAAAATTTTATTTTAAATTTTTAAAAAAATAATTTCTAATTAAAATTGAGCTGAGAATTTAGGTATAAGTCCTAGTTTGTACATATTTGTACAATATAAAGTCATTTTCTTGGTCATTTTTTTTCAATTTTGACCTCACAATTTGCCGCGCAAGCCTAATAACAGTGTGTTCAAGTACCTTCAAGTTTAATATCATTTATTTTAGTTTTGGCTAAAGTTTCGTAAATTTTAAAACTTGTTTTATAATAAATAAATCTTGTAGAATTACTTATAAAAAATTATACTTACACATTGAGTAGATAAAAAATGACATGTAAGATCAAACTATGCTTTGTAGTATCTTCTTTGCACATTTTTAAGACTCCTGTGACCCCTTAATTGGCGTGACGTTGATTTATAAGCAACTAATTTGTCTTAAACTTTTGCTACAGCTTTCTTCTACAGTTTAGCATTTTTTTGCTACAGCATTTTTTGACCCAGGTTGATCCCTGAT